>JAPQWV010000579.1:0-370000 GCA_027422505.1 Craterostigma plantagineum | reverse complement strand
TCCATAGTTAAGAACAACCAAGACTTGGTGGTAAGATACAAAGCAGTCATAAACGATGGGTTTAAGCTCGATCTTGGCCGTGCACTTTCCTTGGAGAAGGTAAAAACCCATTGTTTCTTCTCTTGTTTCGCTGCACTTCGCTTATATCTGCTCATCTTATTGCAGGAAAGAGCCCACGAGTACTATGATGGGATGACAAAGGATCAGTTCAAGAAGATGCAGGAATTCATAGCGGGTCGGGGATCGAAGAAGCCACCGTCGAAGTTATAAGGTTTTTTGTGTGCTCATCTTTCAGCTGAATAAATTGACGCATGGGTCGGCAAGGTGTTGTGTTGAAGGTTGTCGTGTTAATATACTTTGTTGCTGATCCACATGATTTGAATACGAAAAGGGAAGCATTGATTTGTAGAACTGAGTTAAGAAGACAGAGTGAGCAAATACAACACCCTTTTGCTGCGATAACTCTACGCACTCGAGTAGGTAGGCCAAGAAAATCACGGCCCCTTTATTAGCTATTGATGTTGAGTTATGTTTGCCAAAATTTGTGATTCAGAAACTCTCGATCGCCCCGCTACTGTCAAAACTGCGGTTTTTTTGTGCTTGATTCTGTAACTTATCATTGTTGGAAAATATCTGTGCGTTTTTTTCGACTTTGTCGCTGCATATGGCTCGAGACCCACCCCGCAAAGCATGACGATTCGATTCAAATCAAAACAAAAGCAAGTTAGAATCGACTACAAGGCATTCAAATGATTTAATTTTCAGTGACATTTTCCCATTTAGTTGTCAATTATCATACCGTACGAGGTACTTCGTTGGATAGTCTCTGATTCGATTTCACTTTGGGACATTAATTATGGTTGTTGGGTTGGGTTGGCTTGGCAATGCACATATGATCTCGGGTGTTAGTCTCACAAATTAGGGTTGCAAATGAATTGTTTCTCGATTAGAATAAAAGTCGAATACAAATACTAATACGCAGTGTCAACGTACACTCGGGTGTTAGTCTCACAAATTAGGGTTGCAAATGAATTGTTTCTCGATTAGAATAAAGTCGAATACAAATACTAATACGCAGTGTCAACGTACACTCGGGTGTTAGTCTCACAAATTAGGGTTGCAAATGAATTGTTTCTCGATTAGAATAAAAGTCGAATACAAATACTAATACGCAGTGTAACGTACAGCATCTCCAATGGACACTCATTTTACATCGCAAAATACAAAAAATTACTCCACCGAGACCAATTCGCATACCCAAATGGGATTAGGCCAATTTCTCCCTCCATCCAACGCATATTTGCGTTTTATATTTGGTACAACGCATTTCCTTCTAAATATTACAAAGTGACCCTCTTAAATTAATAATTATTATTCTGGTTGAATATGGAAGTCGTAATTGTTCTAAACAGCAAACAGACAAAAGCTTTAAGGCTAAAGAAAGAACACGAAGCACGAAGAAAAGCACAGTTGTTGAGAATCTTCTGAGAGCATACAAAAGCCAATGTCGTAAGACTTGCTAACAAGGAGTATATTCGAAGGTCAGTAACAAAGGCCAAAATGATTTGTCACTTTTCATACAATTCAAAGCTTAGTGAGACTGGAATGAGATGGTCAGGACCAGTGTGAGTGGAAATGGATCTATGAGGTGACGTGAAGAATACATGTAAACCTAAACGAGTGTAAATCTAAGGGTTTTTGCTTAGTTGGCTTATTTTTCATTTGGCTTTTTTGTGATCAAATCTAAAATAATATTTGTAATTTAACTCGTAAAGTTGTAAAAATGTGGGGTGGTATTGAACTTTTGAAAATTGTTGTGAAAGTGAATATTACAAATAGTCATTTGAGTTTGAGAATGCGTTTCTCGGTTGGAGATGGTCTTAGGTCATCCCCAACCGAAAACTCATTCTCAAACGCAAACTCATTCGCAAACTCAAAATGCAGTCATTCTTCTCCAACCATTAAACTCATTTACAAACTCAAAATGATATTTTTGCAATATTATATTTCCCATCAACTTTTACAACAATACGACCCGCATATGTTACAATTTTTTAATATTACCTAAATAATAATTAAATAAATGATATTTTCTTAGACTAAATTTTTTAATAAAATAGTTTAAATATTTTGTTTAAAATTTTGAACATTATTCATGTGGTATATTAACAAAAACAATTACATAAAAGGCTAATTTATGTAATAAAAGTTAAATACTAACTTTAGTATGTGTTATTTTGTGAGAGATAAAAATTTATGCGTTGATGTCAAATGAAAACATATGTATGCGTTAATAGGATAGAGAAGATGACATAAAGCCCCTTTTGAGTATGCATTTGAGTGTTGTTTGGAGTATTTTTTATGTTTTCGTTTGATTATTGATATTGATTGGAGATGGTCCTCGCGATACTTTGTTGCCCAAAAAAAAGGGAAAAATGGAACTGTTGGGCTGTAGAGGATAGTCTAGCAAATCTAAGAATCGTAAGGCCCACAACCCTTATAAGGCCCATTTTGGGCCCAAATGGAGTTGACGAAGCTTACTGTTGCTAGCAACGCATAAGGGGAAGACAGCAACGCAGGGGGGTACTTGGGTGATTTCACTTCTCTTTCTCGGACCTCAGTCAATTCAGCTTCATCATCGACGACTGCGAAGATTTTGCGAAAATAGCTATAAGCGAGCAGAATCGCGTCAAGGCTATAGCTGCTGCGGATTTCTTTTTGAATTATATCTTGTTGTTAGTGTAGGCATGAAGCGGATCAAAGTACTCTGCTGTTTATTAGGAACTGTGTTGAGTTTTTTGGTATCGGTTGAGTGTGCGCCGCAGGCGTATCGGAGGGACCCGGGGCATCCGACGTGGCACCATGGGGTGTTTCAGGATGTTAAAGACTCTGTTCGATCCGATGTTCGTCAAATGCTGCACTCTCGAGCTGAGGTACCAGATCAAATACGCACTCACACACACAAAACCACGGAATGTTATATCATCTATATCTGTTTGCTGCTAGAGCTGTTTATCGGTTGTTCGATATTGTTGATGAAGTTTGGAGTACCTCGGCGTATCCTTGTTCTTGGATATGGTCTGTCAAGTTTGCTTCCGTTTCAATTTATTCATTAGATATGGTGTTCTGTGACCTCGGAGCTCAAACTACAGAGTTATGCCGAAAATCATGTACAATTGCAGAATATGTGGATGAGATTATTGGATTTCATTTTATTTCTTGATGATTATATATGAGGTTTTGTTTACAGTTGTGCCAGATGATAAACATATGTTTCCTGTCTGTAAGCCTTTTATTGGTCCTTGGGCTTGTTTTCCTGATTTCTAAATAATCGGAATGTTTGGTTGCCGGATGTATAAATTGCTTTGACTCCACTCATGTCCATAGCTCTTGTTCAGGTTCCATTTCAAGTCCCTCTTGAAGTGAACGTCGTTTTGGTTGGCTTCAGTGGTGATGGAGGCTATAGATACACGGTGGATTCCCATAAGTTGGAGGAATTTTTGAGAGTTGGATTTCCTTCTCATAGACCTTCATGCTTGGAGACTGGAAAACCACTTGACATAGAGCATCACATAGTCTTTAATGCATTTCCTGTAAGTATCTTTGTTTTCTGCCATTGTTTCACACTCACAGTCAACTATCTTTGCCTAGATAATATAACGCATCTGACGTCACTTGCTTGCGACAAATTTAATAAGATGCTAATGTTTACGGCTGAGCTTTCGCCTTATTTTGTTATAATCGTGCTTATATTGCACAGGCTGGACAACCAGAGTTGATAGCGCTAGAGAAAGCTCTGAAGGCATCCTTGGTACCAGCTGGCACTGCAAGAGAGGTGATATCATGCTTAGTTTTGGTTTCATTCGCTGAACTTATCTCTCTCATTGGACTATGGTATATATAAACAAAATCTACTTCTTTCAGGAAACTTTTGGAAGGGAAGTTCCTCTCTTTGAGGTGGAAGCAACAGCAGTTGAACCAGAATTTCAGAAGCTTTACTCTTACCTCTTTGACTTTGAAGATACGGTTGAAGAAATAGACAGACCTAAGCCAACTGCCATTTTTGTGGTTAACTTTGATAAGGTGTGGTCGTAACTTACGTTCTCCTGGAAAAATTCTATAAAATGAAAAGAAGTAATATTTTTTCAATTGTGCAGCAATAACTGGCCTGCACTTCTGTAGTATATGCATTCTGAGTCGTAAATTTGTACAGGTAAGGGTAGATCCTAGAAACACGGATACAGATCTTGACAGTTTAATGTATGGAAAGATTCCGCATCTGAATGAGGAAGATATGAAGAAACAAGAGGGCGATTACATATACCGTTATCGATATAATGGTGGAGGTGCATCTCAAGTTTGGCTAGGATCTGGCAGGTACATGTAATTCAGGGGTCAGAGTCAAAGCATTCTGTGTTTTGATGTCAATGTTAGCTGTTAATTATGCTTCATGTGATATTTCTCCAACTGGATAAGTTCTTTTCCACTTCAGTCACAGTTATATATATATATATATATATATATATATATATTCTATTTTGTAATTTCTGATGTTACTGTGTCATCATCATCCCAGGTTTGTGGTGATTGACCTTTCTGCTGGGCCTTGCACATATGGTAAGATAGAAACTGAAGAAGGAAGCGTGAATCCTAAAACACTACCTCGGCTACAGCATGTTTTGTTTTCCAGTACGGGGACAGGCAGCAGTCAGTCTACTCATGATAAGTTTATTGGGCGACTGGCTGCTCTTATTGCAACTACTGTAGAGCATGTTATTGCTCCAGATGTAAAGTTAGTTGATACTGCTATTTCATTTTAAATATATGTTTTTAACCTTTTAGTGCTACACACCGGTTGTATTTTTAGATGGACAAGTCTGATTTCTGTTGTACAGGTATGAAAATGTTGAGATGGCTACCAGGATACTTATTCCCATTATCGTCCTTCAGAACCACAATAGATACAATATCATGGCAAAGGGCCACAATTACTCCATTGATGTTGAAGCTATTGAGGCTGAGGTAGATTTTACCCTACCAGTTAGTTCCCAAAATGAATTCACACCTCGGAATTTGCATTTCCTTGTAAGCTACTTATGCATGTGCTGCAGAAGTCACATGGTAACTCTATGTTGTTGGTTGATTTTCAGGTCCGGAAAATGGTCCACCAGGGGCAAGATGTAGTAATCATTGGGGGTACGCATGCTCTGCATCGCCATGAAAAGCTGGCAATTGCTGTTTCGAAAGCAATGAGGGGTCATTCACTTCAAGAAACCAAGAAAGATGGGCGTTTTCATGTGCATACAAAGACATATTTGGATGGAGCTATTTTGAAGGAGGTGGGTCTCTTGGTTTTTCATTTTATGTAGCTGCTATATTCTGCCATCGGATTAAATTCTTATGTGTGCATGATTTCGATAAACTTCCACATTATATTCTTGGTATTCCATCTGTTAAATTGTTGTCTAAAACCCTTCGAGTTATGTATTTAATAATCGTTTTTAGATGAACATATGTGCATTTTAATCATTATTTAATTTCTAACATACTGATTGCAGGAAATGGAACGATCCGCTGATGTTCTTGCAGCGGGTCTACTGGAGATGTCTGACCCAGAACTTTCGAATAAATTTTTCCTTCGCCAGGTTAGTTGCACTGCCAATCAATTGAATCTCGTGCATTGAGCAACATATGAGTAAAGAAAGTTTCCAAGTTAGATTTTATCAAGCTTGTCTTGTATGATGGTAATTCTGAGGTTTGCTTCTCCTCTTCAGACATGGATGGATCAGACAGATGCAAATGAGGATTCCATACTAAAGCATAAACCGATTTGGGCATCTCATGGTTCAAACCGTCGAAAGGATAAGTGGAGACAACAAAGGAAGAAACAAGGGGACCTGTACCGAACTTATGGAACTAGAGTTGTTCCAGTGTAAATATGTACACTTGGGTTGCTAACTTTATAGATTCTTTGATAATGATCTGTCATCTTCGATTAGGATGCACCATGATTGTCTTCTCCTCAGCGATTGTCTAAAATTTGTCAGCAAGATAGATGATAGCTGAGCTGATGTCTACCATTGCAGTTTCGTTCTCTCATTGGCCGATGTGGATGAACACCTTATGATGGAGGATGATACCCTTGTCTGGACGAGCAATGATGTAGTCATTGTGCTTCAGCATCAAAATGAGAAGATACCCTTAAGGTAAATTTATCTTGAAAAGCTTAAACCTGGCATCCAATTCTCTTCATCACCTAGTTAGTAACCTATGATTAGCGTTCTTTAACTTCCTGTTCTCCATTGGACAGTTATGTCTCTGAGTTGGAAAGAAGACATGCCATCCCTTCACAAGCTCAGCGGCATATATTGTCCGGCCTGGCTTCTGTTGTGGGCGGATTAAGTGCGCCATTTGAAAAAGCTTCTCACGTTCACGAGAGACCTGTGGTTAATTGGCTCTTGGCAGCTGGGTGTCATCCATTCGGACCATTCTCAAACACTTCTCAAATAAGTCAAATGCTTCATGATGTGGCACTGGTACATACTACATACCCCCTTCCCTACCTTATTTATTTTTCGAGTTGAAGCTGAAGTTCAAAACCTTGCTGGTCATCTGGACCATATATTGGGTCGGCATATAGCTCATAGATAAAAAAATGTTTTATTTGACATCCTACTTTCCAGAGGAACACAATATATGCTCGTGTTGATTCTGCGCTTCGCCGAATCAGAGAATCATCGGAGGTAATTTTTTAATCGTATTGCAGCATATAGTTTTCTTTTCTTTTACCCTCTTTGATGATGCTCGTGTTTCTTCTCCAGGCTGTCCAAGCCTTTGCGACGGAACACCTCAAAACTCCACTCGGGGAACCAGTGAAGGGCAAGAAGAACAAGACCAGCACCGAGCTTTGGCTGGAGAAGTTCTACAAGAAGAAAACCAACTTACCCGAACCATTCCCCCACGAGCTAGTTGAACGACTAGAGAAGTATTTGGATGTAAGTCTCTTTCTTCTCATTCTTATCATCTCTATATATATATATATATATATATATATATATATATATATATATATATTGTTATTATTGCCTTCACTCTCAGAACCTCGAGGAACAGCTCGTGGAGTTGTCTGCTTTACTATACGATCATAGGCTGCAAGAAGCACACTCGAACAGCTCAGAGATTCTTCAGAGCTCTATGTTCACTCAGCGGTTATTTCACTTCCCTTCGACTCCATAATTCTGCTTTTAAGTTTCTCTTTCTCGAGGCATTATTCTTATTATTAACATTGATGTGCAGCTACGTGGATCATGTCTTGGAGACGGAGAGGGAGAAAATGAAATGCTGCACCGTGGAATACAAATTCCCCACCCACTCTTCCCAAAACTACATCTATGCAGGTATCCTTCTTGCCGGCTTTTTTGTTTATTTCGCAGTTATATTCTTCGCCTCGCCTGCACGATAGCTTTTTTTTACCGACTACCTTTTTCCGCTTCTTATTTAGTTCTGTATGACCTGCATAAACTTTTAATTTCCAGTAATAGTACGTAATTTTCCATAATCAATGAACTTGCAAGACGTTTTAGTGCGTGCTGAGCACTATTGATAGGAGAGCTTCCACTCAATAGTGAAGTTTTCATCTGCTAAGATATCGTAAGTTGTCACTAGTGTTTTTCTTTTTTTCATTTTTGTGTGATCACCAAATGAAATTGACGACCTCCGACGCCGAGAACGATCGACAAAAAAAACTTGCATTAGGTGCCAATAAAAATCTTTTTTTTTTTTTTTTAGAAAAAGAAAAAGTCTAACTGAAAGGCAGCAAGGGGCAATAAAGGCCACATGCCCACCACGTAAAAGATCGCAAACAACTCGGAGCATGCCTTTTGATTCTCTAATGGCGTCACTACATACGTCTACAAATACGCGGAAAATTATAAGCCCAAATCAACAAAACTAATAATAAATAATAGAAACTTGGCGGCCAATCTTTCTCGAGATTGCCCAAGAACAAGGAAAGCCCTATTATAAAACGTGCAATAGCCCTTCTCTTCCATCCATACTTTCGCAGACCAATTCCCACACAGAAGAACGAAAGAGAAATCAGAATGTGTCCCACGGATCAAAATGACACAATGGCCATCCAAAAGTCAAGACTACGTTCGGCGTTCGATGTCCTCGACGCCGACGCCGACGGAAAAATCAGCTACGACGACCTAAGAACATCCTACGGCGGGATTTCGAGCCTTATAACATCGGCCGAGGACGACGACGTCATAGGGTCGATGATGAGCGCGGCAGATTCGAACAAGGATGGGTACGTGGAATACGAAGAGTTTGAGAAGGTTCTGGTTCTGAACGGAAAGAAGAAGAAGAGTCCTCGTCAGAGAAATGGAAGAGCTACTTTAATGGAGGAGGCCTTTAGGGTTATGGACAGGGACGGAGATGGAAGAGTTGGGCTCGAGGATTTGAGGGGTTACATGAAATGGGCTGGCTTCGAGGGCGGCGACGACGACGACGATCTCAAGGCCATGATTGGATTGGGTGGCGGAGATGAAAATGGAGGCGTTACTTTGGAGGGGCTGATCAAGATTTTGGCTGTGTGAAGAAAGACAGGCGCGAGCGATGATGACGACGACGAATTGAGATTTTCCATGTTATATTGTTGTTTGCTTCTGCTCTTCCTTTTTTTTTTTTTTGACTTTCTTAACAGATGATAAAGGTTTTGAAGTGTTTCTTTTACTGAGTACTGATTCTTGAGTCTCCTTCTATCGATCAATCGTTAGTTTCAATAGATTCTGCAACGCCAATATGCATTTATAAGTTTATAGACTGTGCTGTACGATACCAAGGTAGCAAGTATTTTACCGAATTATTATTTTGATGGAAGCCAAGTAGTCGTAAGTACACATTGCTCTAAGTGGCTGGCAAAACTTCTTCGGCCATTTTTTTTTTATATATTTATCGTTGAAGAAGAGGAACCACATTACACTTCAAATTGGATTGGAGAACGTTGTTTCTTGTCTTATACGGAGGTCATTGGGCCGCTTCATGGCCCGGTCCAATGATCGAAACCACCTATTCATGACAATATCTATATATTAAAAGCCGTTTTTATTTAGGGCTCAGTCCCGTTGACATCCATGTTATAGATTACATAGGTATAAGTTATTAGTGTATGGATATACAAAGATTTTGTTGATATGTATTTTCACATGTTTGATATGTGTGTAGTAATTATTTGTGTAATGATATAAATTGTGTTTGATAGATATGATTGAGGTGTGTATGAATTAGGATACACACCTCACAACTACCTTAAAGGTGAGTATGTATATTCAAAGCTTATAACCAAAATTTTTGTAATAGACGTGTATACCTATATAACGCGTGTGTTGCTATACACAGATAACAAACACGACGTAACCTTCATACACCATAACGATCTACACCCACTCATACTCAAGTATGAAACGATCCTTAGGCCTCGTTTGATATCAGTGTCTAGGGATTACATGGGTATAAGTTATTTGTGTATAACTATACAAGGATTTTGTTGATGTTGTGTTTTAACATGTTTGATATGTTTGTATTAATTATTGGATAGTGATATAAATTGTGTTTGATAGATGTGTATATGTTGTATGGATTAGTGATACACACCGCATAACCACCTTAGAGGTAGATATGGATATACAAGGCCTATAATCAAAAACCTTGTAATAGACGTGTATAGCCATACAAAGCATGTATGGCTATACACAGATATCAAACACGACACAACTTATTCATACACATCCTATACACACCCATACACACGTATGAAACGATCCTTAGTGTAATGAATATGAAAAACAAATATTAACCATATAGGATGGATAGTCAGAATCTCAAAGTGAAGCATGTACCATACCACAACTAAATCTGGCATGCATAATAAGCAAAGAATATATCTTTTCTTTCTTACTGGATAATTCACACTTACTACCTACAACACCTTAGAATAATTCCAAATACTTGCTCCAAATATTCATACGTATTGTTAACCTATATACTATTTTTACAGACAACACAAGACAGACATAGATGCAGATGATCCAAGCTGCCAGATGTACAACCACATGCATTTGTCTCTATTACGATTTATCATCATCATCATCATTATTATTATTACTATTATTATTATTATTATAATTCTTATTATTATTAAAGAAGTGTGCCCCTCCATTATTATACATATGTAACGCTTTCTTCTTGTCATTGAGTAAAAAACAAAAGTCACTCATTTACTTTGAGAACATATTACGGAACGAGCCTGACACCCCAGGGTTTCTATGTGGGTTGCCTTGCCCTTCATTTGTGTATTTATCAACATTTTTAATATGTTTTTTCTTATAACTTTAATTATGTATTAAGAGATGACACAAGAAAATAAGCATCTGTTTGTCCCCCAAAACCCCAAGCCCCAACTAGACGACAAAAGTCTCTTGCTTTTCCGCAAAATATATTATATTGAGATTAATTTAAATTTTGAAATTTATAATTTTTATTGTTTAAGGTGAATTAAATATAAAAAGAAAAATAATGTCTAGAGGCATAATTATATAAATCAAAAACTTAAAAGTGATATGAAAATTGTTTAACTTATAAATTACAAGAGGGCTAAGTTGCTAATAAGTAATAAATTGACATACCGGTTTATATCCACCAAGACCAATTATATGATAGTAGAGATAATATAATATTATATGGTCGAGACATGAGAACGATTCCTTTCTGCTGTGAAAATAACGTGGTGAGATCATAAGAGACAATCCACTGCTTTACTCGACTTGTATACAGCCACGTGTTTTTTTTTATATTTTCTTTCATCATCTTTTTTCTCTTTACTATTTAATTACATAATAGAAGAAAGAAAGAAAGAAAGAAAGAAAGAAAGAAAACGACAAGAGCTTGGGTTGGCCGGGAGAAACACGCACATGGGTTCATGGGTCCTAACCACGTGCGGGCCATTACGAAACACGTGGGCTCCACCAAAATCCCAATTTCAAGCCACCAAAAAAACACTCTTTAGATTTATTTATCCTCACATCAATATTTACTAAAAGGTAATATTAATTATGGAATTAATTCGTCTAAATAAAATCTATATTCGCATTTGATTCAATGATTCCTCATTTTCTATATTCTCATATTTAATATAGGAATTGTTATTGTACATATTAAAAAAAGGTGAATCTATACAAAAATACACAATTGGATAAAATTTTTACATAGGTACCCTGTCAGAAAATTTTACAGATAGGTACCCGATATAATTTTTACCAGTTTCTCTAGTCATGTCGTACCTTCCTGTATTGCGTACCATAACACGTTGATATATGGTACCTAAATATAGCATACGTCGTACCTACGGCATACATGTCTGTTACATAGGGTGTACCTACATATAGCATACGGCGTACCATTTTCTGTTACATAGCGTACCCAAATATGTTGTATGGTGTACTTTCGGGGATCGGGTACCTATGTGTAAAAAATTTATTCTGTTAGGTACCTACATATAAAAAAATCCTGACATAGTACTAAATTACAAGTTTTTATCTAAATAGGTACTTTTAGACTATTAAAAAAAACCTTTCTTTCTTTCTTTTATCCTCCACCATTTCTTCTCTCCACTCACTATCCAACACCATTCAATTCATTCTCATTCATTTAGCCAAAGCAAAATATAAAAAGTCGCACCAAAGCTTCCATCTTTCACGTGTTGTATTTTGGTCGTCATCTCTTCGGGTAAGTATCTCTTCTTCAATGGTTTATTCCGTAATAATCGTAGAGGATCTGATTTTTCTCCATTATTTATTTCCATATTCCCAAGCCTTCGCCTTTTCGATCCCATTTACCTATATCTGCTTTCTTCGTTTCTGATGCAGAAAGAATCACAATCATGGCGTCATCGTCATCGAGCCCATCTGTAATAAATTCTGACACTAGAACAAGAAAAAGAGGACGAAAGAAGGCGGCGATGGACGGCGGCGAGAGCACCCCATCTCCCCAAAACGAAGCAATCCAATGGAAATCCCATTCCCAGCAGCAGCTCTACTCTAAGAAGCTTCTCCACGCCCTCCGCCGAGCGCAGATCAGCGGCAGCGGAACATCCTCCGCATCTCCGCCGGATCCGATCCAAGTCCGACGGACCGCCGACCGCGTTCTCGCCTTTACGGCTAAAGGCCGGTCAAGGTGGAGCCGAGCCATACTGACGGGCGGCGGAGGGCTCAAGGTTATGAGGAGGAAGAACAGCGCTGTCAAACAACAGAGGAGGGTGATGATTTGCCGGTCGCGGCAGAGGTCCAAGGGCGGCGGCGTGAGGCTGAAGGGCAAGGATTTACCGGCGGTTCAGAGGAAGGGTAAGGTTTTGGGCGGGTTGGTCCCAGGTTGTCGGAAACAGCCGTTGGACGTTGTGTTAGAGGAAGCTTCCGATTACATAGCCGCCCTTGAAATGCAGGTTAAGATGAACAAAAAATTGACTGATTTTATTTCTATTTTTGAAGTGGGCATATAGCGTTTAATCTCTTTATCTTACAATAGCTATTCTTGGGATATGAAGATTTACAAGTTCTACGAACAATCGGATTTTTGCAGGTTCGAGCCATGAGCCGATTAGCCGATTTACTTTCTGTTTCTGAGCCGCCGGCGTCTTCTTCCCATGGCTCGACATCAGCTCAGTACAACAGTGATCATTAGCAGTTAGCTATAGGTTGCATTTTCTATTTCCAGCGATGTCGATATATATATTCTTGAACCTTTTGATTATCTTAAAATTTTGTGAATGAAATCTTCTGTTCTTTATCGTCATCACCAAAAATAAAAAATAAAAATCAAATCTTGACATCGCACTATTGATGTGAAAAAGATGCACCTTCACTCCATAAGCCATGTGCCTCGTTAAAAATCCCAACCCTTTTTTCCCCTTTCACTTTTTCGACGATTCACTTCTTGTTTTTTTACCCTCTATTTATTCTTATTTGGTGATAAATAATGAGTAGTTTCAATATAATTTTTGGATACCGAGCTGGTACACATTGCATTATTACTACATACTTCTATGTCGGAGAGTTAGTTATTGTACATAGCTGTACATGCCTTCGATGGATGGTAGATATCATTTGTTTTAAGGTTTTGCCAACTATCGTCGAAATAGTTAATGACATTTGCTAGGTTGAAGTTGAAGGAACCTAATGGATGGTTCTAACATTAGCTTCTTGGTAACAAATGATGTATTATGTTTAAGTTGAAGATAAGATATAATAATCAATTTAATTTAAAATATTCGCTTTGAGGCCCGCAATCCCACATGATCCTAACGACATACTATTAGCTTAATCATCACAATTAGATTATTATATTGTGGGATATAAACCAACCAACAGCAATGTAATATTAATACTACATAGTGCGTTGATCAATCAAAAAGCAGTTTAGCACATGGGCAGCTTGAATTTTGGGGAACCTATGGAATATATTTTTTTAAGTCGATTTAAAAGATAATGCAAACCCAATTAACCTCGTGAGGTGAGAGGTGACGAATGGACATCAAACACGAATGTTGTTCTTTTTTCTACTCACAAAGGATTTAACTCTAATCCTCGTTTGGTTGACATGTTTATATTTAGGAGGGTTTAAATAAGTAAGGGTTTGATACCAACTTTGTCACGACCCTTTTTAACTTAGAATTTTTGGCGTCTAAGTCGAGGGTCGAGACCGGCAATAGCTTGGCTCGGCCCAAAGCCTTACTATTCAGCCTTTCACTCTTTTATGTTTGCGTGCGGAAATAAGCGTCAAGAGATCGTTTCGCTCGCCCCAAAGCCAACATACTCGGCCTGTTTGATAAAGTTTGGCCTCGAACTTAAAGCTCTCGTGTTTGCCTCACTCGATCTCACACCAACAAGAAACGAATAAGACAGATGACACAAGATTTACGGGAAAACCCACTCCAAACTCAGAGTGGGGGAAAAACCCGGTACGAGCTTGAAAGACCCGCACAAAATAAGCTGCTCGTTTACAAAACTCGCCTAGCTTATAGGAACACTCACAACACTTCGAATGTATTACAAGTTTTCACATAATTCTCCACTACTTGGCAAAATGCATTCTAAGGCCTTTTATAGACTTGGCCAAGCCATCCTCCCATGTGCCTTGATGGAATTAATGGGTATAAATAAAATATGTGTTTGGTTAGTGGGTTTAAATAAATACATGTGAGGGGTGGATTTATCTAAACCCGTCTGCATGGGTTTAGAGTGGTTTTATATAAACTCATGCTTTAGATAAACCTGCAAACCAAAATATTAAGATATCATAAACCCAACTTTAAAATATTTAAACCCTCCAAGCAAACAACCACTAGCGGTTAGCCCATAGCCGGGGTGTGTGGGGATACCTCGGGTGACCGTAAAAGAAAATCTCAAAAGTAAAAAAGGTCCACCAACAAATGCATTGCCAAAGACAACTTCATAACTGATGGGCCAACTAAGGCCAGTTAGGCCCATTAACAAGATCAACAGCATGAAGCCCATGTAGGCCCATTAACTTAGGAAACGAATTTGCTCGATCACACAATCAATTGGAAGATATGGACCCAATCAGTTCCCTACCCACGCAGCAGCAAGCATCTTATTGTTAAGTTAACCCTTTCTTAAATTTGTGGGCTCAATAAAATATCTTCTTACCTTCGATATAATATAAGATGGGGCTATCTATTGTAATGACATATTGAATCTCTCCCCTTAAATCCCCCTCTCTCTCTAGAAGCTAATCAAATTAATATTTTAAGTCTTTCAACGTCAAAACCTTCATGCCTTGGTGGCGTCCATGGAGATGAAATGGATGGACCTATGGTAGTTATTATGTCTTATCATACTCAAAACATCAATCATACGAGATTGAGAAAATGGTTTGACTACACGGTAGATATTATATGTATGCGTCTGTGGGAAAAAAATGAGAGAGATATCATTCTATCTATCAGTTCAATGCATTAAATTTTAAATTGCTGATGGGATTCCTTTTACCTATTTCTATTTGATGCAGTAAATAATTACGTAGGTTTTAAGCACTGAACAGAAGATCGCTATAATAAGTATTTACCGCACTTTCTTTCCTAGTTGTTCCACTCAGAGTCAGATACACAGCACTTCCACGTGCGAGCGAACACGTACGCAGAGGCTCGCTGTAATATATTATATATATATATATATATATATATCAAGTTTGAATTGTTTGTTTTTCTTTTCTCTCCAATGCACTTTCAAAGAAGAAGAAAAGAACTTGGATTGGTCCTTATTTGTCTGTATGTTGAACTTACCGCTTGCTTGGTATGTTTCTACCACAGCAACAATACTTGTATGGATTGGACTCTTGTTCTTGAAAATCACCATCAATCCTTTGCTTTAGTCAGGAAAATATATGACAGATTTTGTCTAAGCAATCACTGCTGAGATATTGAGGAGCAAAAAAGATCGATACAATGGAACCTAATCAGGTGGAAGAAAGAGACACGGTGATCGACATCGATAGCTGCTTACATACGAGCAAAGGAGACGCAGCATACGAATAATCTGCAGAAAACGTAGCGAAAGATGGTCATCTCACTTCTCCTACATTTACTGTCACGGAGCTCCCTAATGAATCTGATAAGAAGAACAAAACCAAGAAATGCCCGAAGAATGCTAAAAACAAAAAGCCTCCTAAACCTCCACGTCCTCCTAGAGGACTATAATTGGACGCAGCAGATCAAAAGCTCATCAAAGAGATCGCAGAGCTGGCCATGATCAAACGTGCAAGGATCGAACGAATTAAGGCTTTGAAGAAGATGAAAGCAGCTAATAAGGCTTCAATCTCTACATCGTCGGGCTGCAGCTTAGTAGCCATCTTGTCTACGATAGCCCTGTGCGTTCTTTTCATTCTGCAAGGTATTCATTCTGATGAATTGGAAATCTCAGGCCAACGTCGCTTTACTGTTCTTTTAATTTCCTGACTGGGAAAATTTATTGTTAGGTTGTCATTCTTCTCGACGGCATGGATCATCTGTTTCGAATGGCATGCCATTAACCAGCATTGCATCTCCCAAGTATATCATGTCTTGATTTTCTTGGTACGAATAAATTCTGAGTTCATCGCCTACTAACGTAGACCATTCTCTTGATTTTGTTTCGCAGCATAAGGGAAATTGTTCAAGGTTCAGACAGTACAGACGAAAGGGGAGAAGCTTCTACTCAGATGAAAGGCATGATTTGACATACATGAGAATGATGATGGCCCTTGCATAATGTGTGTATAACTGAAGATGAATATTGTTGAAGTAAATGTGTTTCTTCAACGATGAATTTGCGTACTACCGTTAATAATGTTGTAGAGCGCTACTCGTCTAGGGACAAACAAGAAATAAGATATAAATGGCAACACTTTCAAGTCACTAGACAACACAAACCCCATCACCAATTTAACATGCTACCTTGGTTTAAAAAGGCGAAAAGCGAGGCGAAGCGAAAAGGCCTCCAAAGCTTAAGCGCGAAGCGAGGAGCGAAAAGCGTCGCTTTTCGGATAGCAAGAATTTTTTTTTTAAATTAATTGTAAATTTTATATATGTGATATTTATTGCTTAAATAACAATTTTCAATATTATATATAACATAGTATCATGTCAATGAATAAATAGCACAAAATGCTAACAAAGATAGTAAAGATCAACATCATTCAAAGTTCAAAAGCGACAAGCTCACAAATTCATCATCACAAACATAAACTCTAAGTTTAACATAATTACTAGACAATAGCCTAAAATCTAATAGTCATCATCCTCTTCGTCATCCAAAGGAGTCCGAAAAAAAATTGGAATCAAATTAAGCCTTACTCGTATCAATTGAACCCTGCCCATGCCATATGACTCCATAAAATTCAATCATCCATCAAATTAAACTCTGCCCATGCCAATTGAATATAAAATCGGCTATTGCTCGAAAAAAAAAACAAAAAAAAGCTTATCAGCGGTGGCAGCAGGGCTGCAGCAGGGTGGCAATAGTGACGGCGACTAGAGAGGCGACGACGGCGGCAGAAGGACAACGACGGCGGCTCGGCGACCGGAGAGGTTGGAGAGGGGCAGAGTTAGGTTTGGGAGGCTTGGGAGAGGAGTGACGGTAATGATGAACGAGTTGGGTTGGAAGAAATGAACTGAAAAAGAAATATTAAATAAACAAAACCCTAGTCAAACCGGTCAATAGTCAATGGTATCTTAAAAGCGAGCTTTAGGCGGATTAAGCGAAGGCGAGAAAAAGCGAGCGCTTCACCGCTTTTTACTCGCTTCAGGGATAGGCAACGCTTTTGTCTAGTCGAAGCGGTAAGACCAACCTGGAGCGAGCTTCACGCTTTAAGCGAGCCCGGAGCGCGCTTTTTTAAACCAAGCATGCTACTGAAAAAGATCTATGTGCACAGATGTTTTATAACGTAAAAGAGTCAAGACAATGAAGCTAGGCAGGCCTTGCAGTTAAAAATGGTACTTCGAAAGGCATGAGCAGAGAGCCACAAAGGCATTGTCGCCCCGTTCTTCACAGAGTAAATCTCCGTCCATACCCTGCTATTCCTCTGATACAGCAATATCTGCTTGTGAGTCACGAGGATAACATAGCGATCGTTTTGGGCTATCGGGAAAATCCCAGGAACCATCCCCTTGATGCACCGAAGACTCACCCTATCAACCAAGTTCCACGCTTGTGTCTCGCAGTCTTCAACCAACCAAATACTCATCCACACGTCAGATATTTCGACCAACGACAGCCTTCCATCTGATTCCAACAGATAGACCCTATTCCCATTTCCCAGTTTTAAATGGTGGGGCAATGGGATTTTCCTCCATGTTTCTGATTCTAGGTCAAGAACGAGGATGGAAGAACAACTAAACGTTAGCCAATGCAAGGAGCCGTTTGCAAACACTGACTGATTCCTACTTATGTGGGAGAAATGATCATCTTGCAAAGAAACAAACTTTCTCCACTTGTTAGACTCAGAATCATACACCATGCATACGAAATTCTTCTCGGGCCTACGCCCGAACCACCGATGGTACCCAGCCAAGACCACCTTAAACCTCTGTGTAAGAACATTATAAGCCAAGCCCACGAGTGCAGCTTCACCATCGGGGTTAAATCTAGTCACTGCCCTCTCACGACTTTTAGGAAGCAATCTGTATTCCTTAGTCATTGGATTACAAACGTAATAAACTCCCTTCTCGGGTATGCTAGAGCAACACAGCAGACCGTTGGAAGATGCTCTAACCTTAACTCTATCTGCCATGAAATCTAACGAGGACTCAAACACACACCTCGTGCTATCAGCAAGGATCAAACTCGACCTTGATACCAGCGAAGGGATGTATATTTCTACGAGGACGTTAGGGTTCCTAGCAGACATTTCATTGTACAGCCTAGCAAAATACTTATCGGATATCAGAAGGGACCATCTCTTACACACGCATTTGGTCCTATACAGGGATTTAACAGGGAGTCTTGCAAGAATCTGAAGCACAACTTCATCGGGGAAAACCCCAAATTCCGAATTCATCGAACGATTTCCCCGATAAAATAGGGGAATAGTGGGTAATGATCCGATAAAATGAAAGCACTTACCCCATCAAACAGAAGAGCGCCGAAGCTTTACTGATAGGAAACAGCTAGAATACACAACGACTATCAGAGATTTCGATCGAATCCTTGGAGAACAATACATTGATTTTAGCCACCATCATTGCGTGCTTTGTGCGTGTTCCTACCTCCCAAAGCTTCATTAATGAGTGGGTCTTTTTATCGCAGTTGGCCCAAACGTAGGCCCATTTTACAATAGGCCCAAATATTAAAGCCCATAAGGTGCATATTAAATAAAATATCACCCGCTCAATGGTCACAACTCGAATCATATTCCATCACTAAAATAAAACAAGATAAATAATAACCCATACTTCTTTCATGCTTATGTTAAGTGGATAAATACATGCTAATTGTGAGTTAATTGTTTTTCTCATAACCAGCCGTTCTCTTAGATGGAAGGTTCACTATGTTTTGGTTATTATATCATCTGCAATAATTATGAAACTACGCTATTATATTACTTAGGAGTTGCTACGATTCCATAAATACCGTCATATTTTAGTCAAAATCGTCGCGCTAAACAGTACGGAAGCTTAAAATCCGTTTACGGGGATGAGTTACATAACTAGAATATATTAATGTGAAATCGTCAATGAACAACTAGGCTTTACGTATGTTTCGTTGTCTCAATGACAACATTAATTAATTAACGTAATCAATGCTTCTTCGTCGATGTGACTCTAAAGAAGGATTATATATGGAATGGTCGGAGAAATGCTTTCATCACTCGCACTAAATTCATCTAACTATATATAGATGTCCCGACATGGCACGTTACTCACACATACACGCGAGAAAAATATAATTGGAAAACATGATGAATGAACTAATTTTGAATGTCTACACAAATATTTGAATTAGCGTAGATCGATTGCGACCGCAAACATAATATCATGGCTAATGGTGGCATATTATAACTAGCAATGCAGATTTTTTCTCGTATGGGCAATTAATTCTATACAAGCAAAGGCAAAATGCTTATGAGGACCATTGCTTTATCGTTATTATTACCACGTACTCATGAAAAAAGAGGCAGTTCAATTGATCAATATCAAACTTGGAGAACGAATTCCCTCACGTAAATTAAAAAAAGGATGGGAAACGATGATGTTCCTTGGCGAGTTTACATAAGTCTATTTGGGATTTCTATTTGAGTCATTGTGAAAGCTTGAGTTACCTAATATATAATATATATCATACGCAATTCATCGTGTGTGTATCTATCTTCCTTTTTTAAGAACTTGCATGCTTTATTTTCTTTCTTATCGAAAAATTCCATTGATTAGGATTGTTAACAAGCCTTTTTTTTTTCTGTAATCTCACTTTGTATTCCTCCAACTAATCCTGACGTATTACTATCATTTTCCCTATTTATATTCGACTTTGTTGTTAAAACTATTACTGGCAAGAGATGAAATATTCCACTTAGGCTATACAGTTCACCGATTGAGTTTGATATCCTAACAAATCTCCCTTCAAACATATGAGTTGTTTATAAAATAAGATGCTCCATAAAAGGAAAGAAAAGAACGAAGAAAATGAGAATGCAAACATTTATTTTTGAGTTGTCTATGTAACGATTTCGCGATGTGATTTGACCAATTAGGGCCTTACTTCATGCAGTGAATGGGGTCTCGTCTCGAGATTGTTCCTTTGTTAGTCATTCAATGGCTATGAAAGGTCTAATCTTTGAATGACACTAACGCTTTTCATTGGTTAGGGTTTAATAATTTTAATAATTTACTGTTCTATGTATCAAATCATTGACAGAAACCTAAGTTAAGTCCAGGATGAGACTAAATTCTTGGGACCCACTTTGTGTTAGACCGTAAATATCCACGTGGCACTGTTTGCAAGTCGTACTGACCACAGATGATCTTGGCCCCATTTAATGGTAAACCCTACCCACCATTTTTTTTTTTCAATCATGAAAGATGAGTAAGGTGACTTATAATAAAACTCCGAAGTTTGTTAGAAAATACATACAAATATTTAATGAATACCAACTGAACTTTCAATGGATTGGGAATTATTTCAATGGTTGCGGCACTTAATGCTGCTGGCTGGGAAGCCTAATTAAGTTACATATATAAATAATAAGTGTAAGCGTGGAAGCTGCTAAAACACAATTAAAACTTATGGGACCAGTTCAAATTGATCTTCTCTTATTGATGATCATTTGATTAAAGAATATAAGCCGTGCTTCTTTTTTTCTCCTTTATCACGTATTCAAACACTGCGTCCCGCATATTATTATATATACAGAAACACATTCGCACGAAGATTATATTTATACATAAAAAACAGAAGGAAATGATACTATCTTTGTATAATCTCGTAGTGTAGGTGTGTACATGAGATTCATACATAAGCTATCCTCGATCAGAAAATAGCTATTTTTTAACAGTTTAATGTAATGGTTTAAACTACTCGAGGTCTTAAAATAATTGAAATTAAAGAATAATTGTACTGTTGAGAGATAATGGAGCTACTAGTTTTTGTTTGCGTGCGAACTTGTAAGCCACTCACGTGGGATTTCTTTATTAATATCGATATGATAAGGTTTAGTGCATCTACTGAAGAAATAGTAATTAATTACATAAAACTGAGAATATTCTAAGCCCTTAAATAATTGCTTGATTACCTTTTTCGCTTAATCTAGAATTAAAACGATGTGAAGCTTAGCTTTAACGTGGTTCATTCCCCAATTATGTTTCCAAAATTCCACAAAGTAGCGAATATATATTAAAATAACAAGCAACAAAGACTATTATACAAAGCTGGTGGAATCAATTATTATGCGCTTCCATCTCCAACATATATTATTATACTCAAATAAACCCTAAAACTATTCGCCATAATTTTCTCCGTCGACGTGAGGTATATATATCTTATTCAGTTTTCATTCTATCAAATTATACCAAGTAATAAGAAGAAAGAAAAATAAAAACACGTGCTTACAAAAAGTTTTTTTTTTTTCAAGAATACTACATCTATTTCACTTCTAGGGTTTTTGATTTATTAAATAATTAAACCATGTATAGTAATTGATCATTAAATATTCAATCATAACGTATACGTCCCTTGAATGTGGTTCTATTTCGTATATCTAAAAGCAGCTGCTGAACTGTTGTAAGAACCACACGTCATCCACATTCCACAAGTTGTTGTCTTGATCCGACGATCCACCATTATCGACGACGTCGTCCGTCATCATCATCCACTGTTCATTGCTCCGCCGATCATCCGCAAAACCCATCCCTAATTGGTCGGAATTTCCATTATTTCCGACCGCGCAGTTCTGCCAACCATAGGAAGTCGTCGAGGAGTCAATCTGTTGGTGATCGGCGCCGTTGATTACTCGGTGATAGTTAGCGTAGTTGGCCTCCGCCGTTAGTTCAGAAGAAAGACTGCCAAAAGATTCCGACGAGGCCACGGTGCTCGAATTTTCTTGGGCGATCATCGAATTATTGTGGGTCGTCGTCGTCGTCGCATAATACTGTGGCATCAGCATAAACTGACGACGGTGATCGCCTGCAGCCATGGCAGTGGTGTAGCAGGCTGTATTCATGGCGGACGACGGCGAGGAGACCACCGCCGGCGGTGCTCCGTCGTCGGTGGTGGCGGAAGCTTGGATCCTCTCGACCAATCTTGGCATCCAAAGGTATCTCATGGTGTCTTTGAACTGTTTGCTGTTGACGTCGCACTTTAGCTGTTTGGCATGCTTTTGGACCCTTGTTCTCCAGTAGTTCTTTATCTCATTGTCCGTCCTTCCAGGCAAATGTTGGGCAATCTTCGACCACCTACGGATTTAATTCTTGCAAATATTAGTTTCTTTTGATCATATGTTATTACAGTAAGTATGTTATGACGTGTACCTATTGCCCCAGCGAGAATGGAGTTCAAGAATGAGAAGCTGTTCTTCGAGTGTGATATTTCCTCGACGAACGTCGGGTCTCAAGTAGTTTAACCATCTCAATCTGCAGCTCTTTCCAGTTCGTTTCAGGCCTGCAATCGATGCAAAAGATTAGTAGAAACTAAAACAAAAAAAATAAGATCTTCCCTTGTTTCCTTTAGCCCTTTTTTTCTCAGAAGCCACTTGATCACTTTTATCATTGAGTTTGTGTTCTTTTTCCTTTTTCTCTTTTTCAATACGGACAAAGGAAATAGGATCCATATCCATGCACTACTCTTCTCTCTCTCTCTCTGTGTGTACATGTAATATAAATATGTATTATTGTTACCAGCGAAACGTGCAAGAGAGTTCCATCTTCCTTCGCCATGGTGAGCGATGTAGTTGATGAGTGTGAAGTCTTCATCAACAGTCCAAGGTCCTCTTCTGAGGTCCGAAGAATCATCATCGTCTTCACAGTTATTAACTTGCTTGTTGTTCTTGGAAACTTTAACCTGCTGTTGGTTCATGTCTGAATTTTCTTCGTCCTTGAATAATAGTATAAAGATTTAAGAAATATAATAAAAAAGGACAAGAAAAAAGCTGATGCTTTATAAGAGTTGGAAGCTTTTCATGGATGGGGAGATGAGATAGATTATTAAGGAGAAGGATTGTGAGTGTGGGGCTTTATATAGATGGGAAAATGGAGAGAGGGAGAGCATAGAGAGATGGAGAGAGAGACAGAGATGTTTGAAAATGGTGGAGAGAGAGAGATGAGAATAATAGCAGTTTCAGTTAACTATATAATATGCAAATTTTTTATGTACTAATAAGCACGCACGCACTTTTAAAGCTTTGAAGGATTATTATTATTTTCTTTTCATTACCCAGTGAGGGCTTTGAAGTTTGACACTTTGACTTTCTTACTCACCGTGTGGAAGTGGATGCTCTGCTCTCTAGCTTCATTTCTTTTTTATCATATACGTAATAGTTTTCATTATATAAAAACATATGTATTATATTCCCTTGAGATTGATATTTTTTGACTTCATCACTAAGTTGGGACGTGTTGGTGCGAAGTTCCACTATATACGTTCTATGTACTGCCGTCGTAATAAGAATATTATTGAGGCAACAGAAATTGACAAAAGAAATATTTGGAGATGTATTTATAAGTAAGAAAATAGTACATTACGACGGTGATGTCCTATGCATATATATATATATATATATGTATGTCATTACATGCAAGCCCCACCTCGTATCTAATAGAAATATTCTAGGCGGAACATATAACGCTCTATGAAATGCATACACATCAAATTACAGCGTTTCCTACAATTATGTTAACAATTTATCCTAAGTCGTCATAAATATGAATAATTGAGCACATAAAAAACAGTTGCCTAAGTGATAGAATAATGAATTGTGACGTGATCAAGCTTATGTGATCGCCTTGATAAAAATAGGTTGGGTATCTAGAAACTCGATAACGTCATTGCATATATACTTGCACGGAAAGTTTTTAAAATTAGCAGGATATATTCTTGCAATCATTAATATTATTATATCTAATAAAGTGATCCTATCTAATATTCATCTATATCGATCTCGCTTCTCCTATTGCGTTCAATCAGTAGTGGATTAACCTAGCAAAAGCTCACAAAGGATTTATGGCAAATGAATGCTGTTAGTTCTTATATAGAAATTTACATATTTAATTACAAGAATATGTTCCTTACATATACTCCCCCAGGGGGAACTTGATGGTGAAAAGCAAATCAAGACTATATGCACAGTGAGGCAAAAAATTCTACGTGTCCCAATTTCTTCTATTTATATATATGTATATATGTTTTTTCTTTCTTGTGAGATCGAAATTCTTTTCTCTCTGTCACTACTTGTGCAGTCATGACCCTGTTTGTGCCTTTACATATGGACATGTATATCACATCACCTATTTGCCACTCAATCCAGTTCATCAAGCTTAACACATATCAGAAATAACGTTAGAAATAATATAAATTTAATAAGATTAATATGAATAGTTAAGGAACTGTATCGTAGCCATATATTTTGTATTTATCGAAAAGAAAAACGAAAAGAAAAAAAGTTTCCCTAGGTACCTAGTACCCTATATACCTTCCACTCCACTAAACCTACGTCTCCTTTAAATTGAATATATTCGTTATCAAAGAAATAGTTGAGCGTTTGTATCCTCACTTTGATAATATCATACGACTATAAGAGGAGCCTGCTAGGCCTAGAAACTAAATGATATATATTATCATAAAGTCTTAACTAGGGTTTTATTTATAGGATTTCGCTGTTTAACATATGACATGTTATTATATATATATATATAATTACTATATGAGCAGCCTGATTACATCTGTAGACTAACAATGATTCTCCGTTATTTCCATTCAATATAATGTGATTTCATTAACTACTCTATTTAAGTTGACTCAATCCTATTTAGGTCATTGCTGGCACCATTCAATAAGCTCTTGGCATCAAGCTTATCTGTCTAATCTAAGTTGATCGTTCTCCTTTTATATACGAAGATCTTTTGCTTGATCGAATAAAAGACGTTTAGCTATAATTGTAATTGATTATTCGATAGTTCTTGCTGTCACGTCTTAGTATCTGTTTAATGAAAACTCCTTCCACTTACATGAACAAGGTTGTCATAACTCATAACTTCCCAGGTTTCTAGTCTTTTAGGCATAACTCACACACACACACACACACACACACATAATTATATAATGTATTCATCCCAAGCAGAAACTTTTTAGGCGATCGAATTGGTGGTAGGTTAAGTAAAGTTCTATATTTTCAACTATATTCGACTTTACTATATGTTAGTTTTAATCATCTAAAATTCAACATACACACACAGCATCAAGAATGGAATAAATATGTTGTTTCAGACTCATCGATTGGCGAGAGCCCTTACAATAATGATGGACGACCAAATGCATGCATGTTTAATGTTGACGATACTATACATTAATTTATTAAGTATTAGAGTTACGAGGTGCTCAGAACCTTATTATATATCATGAGCATGCATAAATTATTCTTGATTACGCTGAAAAGACTTAAACATGGTTTGATATTCTAATTTGCAACAGTTAGTCGTCTAATCTACACGAAGATGCGTCTTTGACTTAAATATCGAAGAGGACTTATTAGTCATAATCGTCATATGCTATTTCTGACCGTAAAGGGTTTCTTCGTATTCATAAATGTATATACTATACATGTCTATCAACACGCATAAATATTTAAATGTAAATGGGTTTTGTACAACTTTTCTTATGAGTTATTACCAAATTCATTTGGCCTTATATATACGCGAAAAGTCGCAAGTAGCGGAACTATTTATGTTTAATTTGGGATAATTATGTAAGGTATGACTTAATGTTCGTTGAATGCAATTCTTCTCTAATTATATATTAGTTATTCTCTCCTCCCAATGAAACAGAGTTAAACAATTCTCTACTTTAGAAATAGGGTTGCAAGCAATTATGATCCCAAGTAATATTATATTGATAGTTAACGAATATATTAGATTAGTACTTGTAATTCGTGGGAATTTGTCCGAGCAGCAAAGTACGAAAAAACGAGCGAGAAGCCAAAGGATAAAGAGTAAAACGGCGTGCACATTACATTCGTGTATATTGTATTCATCCTATTTTTATATCATATCATAATGTGGATGGTGCTAATTTATACTTCCTATTCTATTTATTCTTAAAACAGAATAGATTTTGCTCTTAAATTGCTAACACATATTAGAAGGGTTTCTTGATCGATGTCTAGATTCAGCAAGTTAATACATAATCATATAAGCTTTATTTTCTCTGTCTATTGACGTCTGTAATCATATTTCACCAAACTAAACTATACATCGTACGAATACCAAATATCAAGATTTTTATTACATTAACGTGACGGAGATGACTAGCTTAGCAGTCACTACTCGCTAATACATACGAGCCAAAGTCTTTGTTGAAAATAGTTTTTAATTATTGATGAACAATATAGTAATTAATACCATGGGTCCAGGTGCACTGGACTGGCTATCTTTTTCAATATATATTTGAGACTTTATTTTCTTTTCCTACATCTCTATATTGGAGTAATAATGGTGTCATGTTTTAACAAGTCATTGACTTGTAATATGGCCTTATCAAGTGCCTCATCGCACGTTTGATGTGATAGTTTTTGTTTCCCATCTATATGTATGGCCTTTATCTTATCATAGTCTCTTGTTTGAGCTTGGCAGATATGATTATATATTATGCAAAAGCAGCCATTTATTTCTCTAAGTTTCAAAAGTAGGCATCATAAGAACTGCAAAGTAATAATGCGACAATGGTGTGATAAAGTATTAATAAATAAACTTAACATGTCTAAATATGAACACGACATTCCATGCGTCATGCCGTGTGCAGCTTGCTTAATAAGGCGAGACACTCTGCTTTGGAAAGCCCAAGCACGAAGTTGCTAAGCTGATTCTTAATTACAATTTTGGTCTCAATTGCCGCAATATAGTATTGTTGTTTAAGATGCTTATTGGATTAAAAAGTATTATTATGTTGGAGAAGACGATTATTAAACCTCTCTCTCTCTCTTCTCTATCTATCTCTCCACATTAAATATAGTACACGTGGGTTTAAGCCTAATACTTATCAAGAAAAGGAATAAAAGACAACCCATTCGGAAATTCTTTTCTCCGGACATACAAAGATGTGGACCTATCTATACATACATATAAACATATATAACATGTTTCCAGTTTCTAATCTTCAATGCCAAAGTGAACAGTCAAACATACAAAATGCAGTTGACCAACGTGCGTCGGCTGGTCAACACGGCTTCAATTGAGGCGTAATTTAAAGAGGAGGGAGAGAGAGAGAGAGATTTATGTAGGGGTATTTTCATTTCAGGCCCCCACGTAAGCATCATTTAGGATTCAGGCCATGTTAGCAAAAAAATTAGTTTTAAGGATCCATTTTATGCAGTACCACTTCATTGCTCTGACATACCAGTATGTTGAACTTTTGTAACACAGAAACATAGTCAGGTACCAGTTTATGATCATCTGATACCAATTCATTTTCTGCAGTACCATTTCATTGCTCTGACATACCAATATGTTGAAAGTTTGTAACACAAAACGATCGTTCAATACTGGTTCATATA
Organism: Craterostigma plantagineum; assembly: GCA_027422505.1. NCBI lineage: Eukaryota > Viridiplantae > Streptophyta > Magnoliopsida > Lamiales > Linderniaceae > Craterostigma > Craterostigma plantagineum. The sequence continues at coordinate 342,199 of JAPQWV010000579.1, read as the reverse complement.
TCTTTTATACCACTTTTTAGACCACACAAAATGGATCAAGGGCCTGAATTCGAAATCAAAACCCTTAATGGAGCCTAATTTCGTATTGACCCATTCATGTATTGGTGTGTAAAAATAGTAATTAGTGTTTGAACTCGCTTGTATCCATCGATAATCAGTTCTGGTGGGTTCGCAATATCCTATGATGATGCTGATGCATATGTAATAAGTTCAGATATTAGAACACCATGACATCACTTGAATTATATTTCAAAGTCAAATGCAAAGCCAAACGGGCAGTGGTCAGTCAAAACTTACAAATTAGTTACACGATCACCATTACCATTTTTTCAACAATCCTACTACGTAGCCCACCCATCCTAAGGATATAGGAACTAGCTCGAAGTAGATAAAATTCATGATACTACATTACGGCTATTTTGATTTGGGATAGACAACCGTCCTCGCTCACAACAGTCATGTACGAGGTTTCAAGAACAAATATTTTTCAATCTTGATTTTAGTAGTAAATATATTTGTATCAATAAAGCATACTGCAGGCAGGAGATTGGTGAGGTTTATGCATCCAATTCACGTCGTATAAATATTGATTGAGGGACTCTAACAACGCCTCCATAGGGAGAATAAAATCAAGAAAAGACATAGTTCAAGCAAAAATGGCATCAACGGCACATCGATACGATCCACATATGAGAAGAAGCAAAAAGCTCCATATTACATATATTTCGGGCCAGAGAGAGTAATATTATATCGCCATCCTGCTATAAGGCAAAACAAGCGACTTAAGTAGACCATAACAGATGTGTGCTAAGAGTTGGGTAAGTTAGATAGAGCATGCAAAGCATCCAAGAACAAACAATAAAAGCCAATAGTTACGAGCAGAAAACCACATTTTCAAGGGATGCATTCTAATTAACTTATGATGAAGCAGAGGAATCATAGGCACCATGGGAGCCCTCAATTCTTCCGAGATAATTATTGTAAAAACCGACTCACACAGCAATTACAGACAAACCTCATGGAAAACTTGTTTACACTTCACTCGTGCTAGGCAGATCGGTAACCTTGCCCACAGCTACAGTTCTCCCTGGCAAATGAAAATAACATTTGGATCTTACTTCAAATATTATGGATAATAATAAGCTTTGTAAGATTTCTTGCTCAATAAGTAGGTAGCTAAACCTTCAGTACGGAGAGTAAACCGCCCTAGTTGCGGGAAATCAGAGAACTTCTCGATACATATCATGTTATTCACCTGCATAAATACAGAAGACGGTGCGTACTTGGCCAAGTCAATTGTACAAAAGGGTAGAAACTCTCGCAGAGGTATTCAACTTAGTAGTACTGACGGCAGAAACAATCATCAAGATGGCAATCATAACAAAATATATATGAAATAATATTACCAACCAAATGACTGATAGGGTAAGCTGACCTGAACACGGCATACAACCAAAGCACCTTGCTTAACAAAGAGAGGTTTCTTTTTCATAGGTTTTCTGGTTTTTGGATCAATCTGATGCATCAACTCCAAAATCTCACATTCCTCCACAATGGCATGAATGTGCAAAACAGCTTTATAGCCAGCACAGAAAATTGCCTGAGGTGAAAAGTTATGTTGATCTTCTACAAAATCCATGCAGTTATGCATCACAATAAAAAAAATATATACATACTTACATTGTCGATCAGCTCTAGAATCTGCAAATGAGCAACAAACTCTGACACAGCAGCTACCGGTTTCACTGCACACAACATTCCCAAGTCATGAAAGAATACATTTAAAGTTGATCTGAAGAAAATTTCAAAAAGAGCACGAGCAATTTGGTTGTCAGTGGGAACATGATTTTCAAGAAATACTACAATTAGGACTGCTATAAAGCATAGATAAACAAATAAAGAGGTAAATTGATGAAGCTTTAACTGTTACTACTAACAAGAAAGATTGGATACTAAAAACTACAATGAATCCTTACGAGACAAGTTCCTTATTGTGATGACACAAAAAATGCAAGAATTTCAACATAAATACCTACCAACGCTACACAAAACGAAACCAGCTAATATGTCCTCTTCCTCAATCCCAGATATCCTGACCCGCAGGTTCTCACCAGGTCCTGCGCGCCTTACTCTGTCTTCATCAATGAAAATGGCCGTAACTTTCACCTGAACCTGAACGAACAATGCCAGCCACATTAGAAAAATGCTCTTTTGGAAAGAGTGTGCAAACTGCATCATCAGTTTTCGTATAAAAATAAGGCTTAGGCAAACCTTATTTGGCATCATCAGCAAACTGTCGCCCTCACGCACACTACCAGATTCAATCTTGCCCATAACAACAGTCCCCAAGTCTTTGAATTTGTCGATGATAGGCATTCTGTTGGCACAAGTAAATCAGTTGGCAATCAGGATTCAATAAGGATGTATATAACCTAAATTCCGTTGGACGAAATAACAGAACCGTGGTAGCTTCCAAGTAATAACTACAAAGACTTGATAAAAAGTTAAGAGTCATAACAATTCATCATACATAGAAAACTGGTGGAGAATCTTAACGTCAAAGTAACATGATAGTCTAAGAACGTGAGTAGAAATATTTATTATACCTCAATGGACCTTTTGGATCACGTAGCGGTACTTCAATGGCATCAAGAGTCTCAAAAAGGCATGGGCCATTCCACCAAGGGCACACCTTCTTGTCTGCCCTGGTTTGCATATTTGTTCCCAGAAGACCAGATATAGGCAAAAACTGAACATCTGGAAGGTGGATTAGAGTAATAAATTAGTTAGAAATTATACTTAACTTGTCATCAGTCTCGGGGTATCAAATTAACCCGAAGTATCATTCGCTTAGCAAGTATCTCTTAGAATGCATATAATTTCAAGCAAGAGGCATAAGCGAACTTAAAAAATTACGAGCAGCGGCTTACGTCAAAACTACCTGTGGTCTGAAGATGTGCCTCATTGCACATGCCAGACCACCATTTCGCCATCCAAGTACCACAGTATCATAGTACCGTCGACAAATAAAATAATACCATAAACTTCGCATATTTCAATGATAAACAACAGAAATTGCCAACTGTGGTATAACATGTTAATGATGGAACAATCGTGCCTTTCCCTAGTTATATAACCAACTTGTTTAATTCAATAGTCCACCCACAACGCCAAAACCTTAGGAAATCTAATAAAAATCAGTCACGATTTTAAAGGTACAATGGATCATATGGAACCAATTAAACAAAATTAGAGAGCAGTTTTGTATGCGTGAGAAGAACATGCTGGGGGAATGTTATGTCAAATTACCTTTTTTGACATTGTAGCCTGAGGACTTTAGGAATGATATCATTTTCGACTCAATCTCATCAAACCTGCATCAGCAACAATGTATAATATTATTTTGACAATGAAATTACGACGGCCTACGTTAAAAAAAAAAAAAACCATGATTGCATCCATCACACCTTTCTTTTGACCATTGCACAGTAGGTTCATCCATTTTGTTCACAACAACTATCAGCTTAGAAACACCTAAAGTCTTTGCCAGTTGAACATGTTCGCGAGTCTGTCCACCTCTCTCATAACCGGTCTCAAATTCTCCTTTACGAGCAGAAATTACCTGAACTCGGAAGTATAAAGATTACTGATGGTAACATGGGTAATGATAGACAACATCTCATACTAGCTATCTGCTACATAGTAGTTCAAAATCAGAATGAAAAACTTACCAGTACACCTATGTCTGCCTGGGATGCCCCACTAATCATGTTGGGTACATAACTTTTGTGACCCTAAGAAGGAGATGAGAAAGGTCAGTTCTAAAAGAATAATAAAGTCGCTAAGTCGCTAATGTAAGTTCAAGAGTAATCAAGGATACAAGTACCAAAATGAGGGAAGAAAATCAAGAAAATGTTGCTATAAACAAACAAATTCCCAGTTTTGAAATAGATTCGGAATGGAAAACAGAAACCAACATAGATTTTCTACGAGTAAAGTGGAGACGTATTGATTACCGGGGCATCTAATATGGTAAATCTTGTAGTTTCTGTTTCAAAGTGGGCCCGTCCAACTTCAACTGTTTTTCCCTGACATAGAGAAAGATAATAACAATCCGTAACCTCAGACGATACAATTTCAAGATTTATCACAAATATTTTGAGTTTGCCTAAAATGATTGAATACCTTAACTCTTTCTTCTTCATTTGTATCCATTATATAAGCCATATACCTAACAGAAGTACGGATAAAGGAATTAGCACTGCCCCAGAGGCCCAGAGGTCCATTCAGGACAATTGAGGACACTCAACGAGGAATACATTAGCCTCCAGGACCCAGCAAGAAATGTAAATCACGAACAAGATCTACTCAAACCCCCAAATAGTTAACATGCACACATGAATAAAATAGAACCCAGTATATGTCACTCTGCACATTTGTATCTCTTAATAATAGTAAATGCAGAATCTAGCAACTATTGATGGAAAAGAGAGTAAAAGAATGAAATAATGTGCAATAGCGTACTCACCAACTCTCTCTACTTTTATCTTTAGCTTCTTTCTCGTATTTTTGAATGGTACGCTCATCAACTTGACCACTGAGAAATAATATCTGGCCCCCAATCGTGGACTTTCCAGCATCTACGGTTGATATAAAAAACAAATCTTAAGAGTAGAAATTGTAAAAAGATAAGCCATATCTCAAAGCAAACTACTATCTTTTGATATGTCAATTCTTAAATGGTTCCCTCTTGGCCGCCACTGCTAAAGGGGTAGACAGCTAAGAATACAACTTGATAATGGAACCAGGAGCATTCAAGTAATCACTATAACTAACTCAAAATGCTAAAAATTACAAAATTCATCATTAACTGAATGAGCCAATATCCGTTTAGGATCTGCATCAACGTTGATATAGTTTCTAAAAGAAACCTTAGTTTGTTAGTCTGGAAAGGGTGATTATCTGCTGTTTTTTCACAAATACGATACAAGAAAATCTTTCGAATCAGAAATTCGGGCAGGAATTTTAACAAAAGATTTAATAGTACCTACCAACATGACCAATAAATACAACATTCAGATGTCGCTTCTTTTGTTCCTCTGCGTCATCATTATCATCAAGAGGAGCGGCCTCATTCTCTTTAGCTGCATAACAAATTAAAAAAATGAAACAGTTAGCAACAAGCTTTTTCTGAAGCTAGAAAAAAAAGGTAATAGTGTATCATCCCATAAACAAGTAAGAAAAACAAGAATCATGATAGTTAAACTAATTTGTTCAGTAGTCTTACATTCCACTATATCTTCTATTTGCACTTGCTTAAGGCTGACATCAACATGTCCCGCATCTGTAGAACCAAATACAAATTTGACACCAATTTCATGGGGGTTCTCTACCAAGCAAATGCAGTGCATATTGACAGACATATGATCCCAACCATTTATGGACTAGTGAAAATACACATGAAGAGAAAAATGATGAATATCGGCACTCAGAAGTTAACTATCCATTTATTATTCCTATTAATAAACGTCTCATCTATTGATTATTGTTACTCATCTTTCACATAACTAAGAAATTAGTATGCAAGTGTGGCCGAAAGCATGAAACATAAAACACAGAAACCAGATATAACCCAATAATGAAAAAGATAGAAAATTAATTTCCATCTACCTGCAACGGATTTATTAGAATCGACAGCATCATCAGGCTTCACAGGCTCTACACCGGCCACAGCCGCATCTTCTGCTATCAATCAGAAACCGTGAAAAGGTTCAATCATTCACTGTGAAACCAATTCTAACGCTCACAAAGACCATTATACAATAACTTCCAAAATAAACGAGAAATCAGATAAGCAAAAATCCCAAAACCCAAATAGTCACAACAACCGAACATCTAAGAGCTATACCAGGTGAATCGAGCTGCAAGTCCTTAATATCATCCGCTAAATCTGCAATTCGCAAACGACGCAAAATCAAGTTCAGCTGGAGCTGTCGCTGAAAGATAATAACTAAATAAGAGTGAGAAGACGAATTACCAGTCGGCGGCAGCGTCTGATTCGGTTCCGACATGGTAAGTTCTATCAGCTGAAAACTGCACAAATTAGATGGGCAAAAGGAAGGAGGAGTGGCTCGACGGCAATTGATGAAGAAAGGATGCCGAGGAGGAGAGAGACAGAGAGTGATGAAGAGATGGGAGGGTTGTGTTGTGGCTTGAGCCTGGCACGTCTTGTCTGGGTTTATAAGGCCCATCACATGTTTTCTGAGCCCAAACGGCCCGATTTTGTCTTTAAAAGAAAAATTAATATTTCAATTTAATTTGGTATCTAAATTACCAAATTACTATATTTGCCCTTTACCTTTTAATTTAAATCAAATTACTCGTTATCTTGTCATTTGACCCTTCAACCTTCGATTCATTGTAATGTAATCATATCCGCATATTCATACACCAAACAGAATATATGAATGCAAGAAAGAGTGTGCTATGCTGCACATATGCATACTAATTCACAATGTTATGTGCTCGCTGTTACATTATTAATAACCCAAAATAGAACACAACCAAGCGAGGCAGAAAATCAACAGAAAAAGAAAAAAAAAAAAAAAAACGACACAAAATCAATAAATCAACAGGGATTTTTTTTACCACTTCTCCTATATGTGAATGGGCTTATCGTAAGTCGCCATGGCAGCTTCCTTGAGCGCCTCGCTCATCGTGGGATGAGCATGGCAAGTGCGAGCAATGTCCTCGCTCGAAGCCCCATACTGCAAAGCCAAGACAGCCTCGTGGATGAGCTCGCCAGCATTCGGCGCCATAATGTGCACGCCCAAAATCTTATCCGTCTCCTTCTCAGCGAGTATCTTCACGAGCCCCTCGGCATTATCGATCGCCTTAGCCCTGCTATTCGCCAGCAGAGGAAACTTACCCACTCGATAATCGACCCCCAAGTTCTTCACCTGCTCCTCCGTTTTCCCCACGTAGGCCACCTCGGGGTGAGTGTACACGACGCCGGGCACCAAATCGTAGTCGACGTGCCCTTCCTTCCCAGCGATGTACTCGACGCACGCCACGCCGTCCTCCTCGGCCTTGTGGGCCAGCATTGGGCCCGGGATGACGTCCCCTATGGCGTACACGCCTTTCACGTTCGTGGCGAAACGCCCGTCCACCAGTATTCGCCCGCCCTTGTCGGTCTCGACTCCTATTTTGTCGAGCTGAAGGCCCGACGTGAACGGGCTTCGGCCCGCTGAGACGAGGACGACGTCGGCTTCTATGGTGGTCTGCTCTCCGCCCGAAGAAGGTTCCAGAATCAGCTTCACGCTGCTCCCCGAGGAGTCTACCGAGACGACCTTCGTCTTGAGCATGAACTTCATCTTCTGCTTCTCGAGGGAACGCTGGAACTGCTTCCTTACTTCGCCGTCCATGGTGGGGACGATGTCTGGGGCGAACTCGACGACGGTGACTTCTGAGCCAAGGCGGCCCCACACGGAGCCCATCTCGAGGCCTATGTAGCCAGCGCCTATGACGATGAGTTTCTTGGGAATCTCCTTTAGGGCTAAGGCGCCGGTCGATGATACGATTCTCTGTTCGTCGATGGTTATTCCCGGGAGGCTCTTGACGTCTGAGCCAGTGGCTATTATGATGTTCTTCCCCTTGACGACCGTGCTGCCGCCGTCTAGGGTTTCGACGGAGATTTCGGTTGGGGAGAGGAATTTCCCGTAGCCCTTGACGTAGCTTACTTTGTTCTTCTTGAAGAGGCCCTCGATGCCTTTTGTTAGGTTGCCTACTGCTTTGTCCTTTTGGGCCATCATGGCGGGCAGGTCGACTTCGACGGAGCCTACCTTTACGCCGTGGTGGGCGAATGCGTGCTTTGCTTCGTGGTACATGTGAGATGAGTGAAGTAATGCCTGAAAAGAAAAGGATAAATTTTGCAGCGTTGTGGCGTAGATGATTGAGTGAGATCAGAAGTTGCAAAATGCCCAAGGATAATCATAAATAACTCCGCATTGTCTGGAGTTTCATGGAGGAATGACTAATCTAAATATCTTAGGGGCTCCTCTACAAACAGAAAAGATTGTGCTTAGATTGCTATTCTCATCCATCATCATCAATAACAAGAAAAGAACAAATTAGTTTTACACAGAAAAATCAACAGTGTGGAGACCAGGTTCTGGAAAAAAGCTTTGGTATTCTACTCCGCGACAGAAAATATTTAGCCTGCCAAACTGAAGTTTATCTTGGTCACCAGTCACCACAACTAGCTCATACATGACAAACTATAAAACCAGATCAAAACAGAATGTAGATAAGAAGAGTAGGCCATTTTTGAATGGAGTGCGCGAATGCAAATTAGGTTAAAAGTATATAAAGTAAGGCAAGGTAAGCCGATCAAAACATCAAATAAATCAGTCAAAGTGCAAATAGGAATGAGGACAAAGCAACGATACGGCCGAAGATAAGCTTAGTGGCCCAAGGATGGAGAAAAAACAGATCTAGAGGTAAAGATGGACGGTAATGATTGAATGGGGTTTGACCTTTGAAGGGATGCAACCAACGTTGAGACAGGTGCCACCGAGAGCGCCACGCTTCTCGATGCACGTCGTCTTCAGCCCAAGCTGCGCCGCCTTAATCGCGGCCACGTAACCACCGGGACCGCCGCCTATCACGACGACGTCGTTCTCATCAGATCCAGAAGCGAATCCCCTGGACGCTCCCAACGCGTATGCTTTGGAATAGGACGACGTGAGAACTGACGTAGCTCTCCGCCTCACAATACTCGCCATCGCAGCCATCTTCTTCCAACAATCACCTGCTTTTTCGTTCTAATTCCGATTATCGTCGGGCGCTCAGACTTCAGCTTTCCTTTTAAAAACAGCTGATGGAGATGGATTGGAATGATTAATCGAAAGAACAATTAAATCTCTTCTCTTCCTTAATCGACAGCCGTCGATTTTGTTTTGGCTGCTCAATCTCCACCGTCAAATACCCGTAGTATTGTACCACTAATCGAGCTTCTCTTTGTCAACCTATTTCTTTTATTGAATTGACTTGTATATCTATTATATCTATCTCGCGAAAAACAGAGCACCTTACATTCAGCGGTTGGTCCAAAACAGAGGATGAGTGGATGAATGAGATAGAGCAGTGAGCTCTTCTGTCAAAATCCCACAAGTTTTCAGTTTCGCTTTTTTTTCTTTTTTGAAGTCTAGTAAGAAAAAATACCAATCGTAAAATACAACATATCATCTCTTGTCTATCTATAGGAAGGTTAGCCTTCTATGAACTCAACCCCTCGTTTCCAGGGGAAGAAAACAGAGCAATTCAGATTTTTTCTGACACTCATTGATACAGAGTATTGGTCTGCTGGTGATGATTAAATATGAAGAGAGGGCTTAATGCAATATCTTTTTTCTTTAAACACTCCATACTATGCCATGAAGCTTAGTTTGGAAAGCACGAGTTGTTAATACAAAACTCTGCTGTCCAAAGATCTCAGATTATCACATGTTCGAAATCGAACAAAGGGCTGATGATAACAGTTCTGTTGGGCTGAAAGGCTCGATCTACATTCTGCATTTAGGAAGAGAAAAATGATTTTCATATGCATTTTTACCTGCCTAGCTAGTCAAACTTACGTAGTACCCACCTTAATTAAACAGATTTTCATATGCAACTGCCACAGCGCAAGCCACCTATTTATGCTGAATTCATTTTCCGAACATGCCCACTTTGCCCGGCAATCAAATAATCATATGGCCCAACATGAATAGTTATCGTGCATAGAGGTGTTCATTCGGTAAAAACCGAACTGAACCGAGCCGAACCAAAATTTCGGTTACCGAAATTTCGGTTGTTTATTTTAAGAACCGAAAACCAAACCGAATTCAATCGGTTCGGTTTCGGTTAAAACCAAATTTTTTCGGTTCGGTTCCGGTTACCGACCGAAAACTGAAATAAAAAATTAAATTTTGGGTAAAAAATAATATTTTAATACCAAAACCGAATTAATATATATATTAATTAATTTATTAAATTTCGGTTTTTTCGTTTATTCGGTTAACCGAATTACCGAACTGAAAAATCAAAAATTCGGTTTTCTATTTTTAAGAACCGAAAACCGAAACGAACCTCTTCGATTCATACCAAATTTTCGATTTCGATTAGGTAATTCGGTTAACCCGACTTTTGAACACCCCTAATCGTGCATTTATTTTCAGTTATGGGCTTCTCTGTTCCTAGTCGTGTGTGTGATAAGAGGTGTCATTTCTTACGATGCTAGCGATTTCCATCTACATTAGCGACGCTTTTTTTGTTCGTGAATTACCATACTGCCCTCGCACTCAAGCGATTATGTTCTACTTCGGCCCTATAAATTGGACGGAACATGCCATCTTTCGCCAGGAGAGAGGAAATCGAGCACGCTAGGGTTTTCGTGTTCAACCCAATCTGAACTTTTTCATTTTTCAAAGGCGCCGTGTGGAACTTATGATGGAAATCTGATAACTAGCTAATCAAAGCTTGTAGTCAGTCGCCGCCTTCGTTAACGTTCGCTCGATTCCGTTTCTCCCCCTCTTCGAGGTGAGAATGCATCCTCATATGTCGGCGAGATTTTTTTTTTTGTTGTCTCTTGGTTTAGTTGTGGGCGGAATAAGAGAGTTTTCTGCTTATGCTGGCTTTTATAAAGCTACGGACTATCTTTCTAGTGTTTGAATTCCTTTTTTTTTTATGTAATTTTGAATTGGATGAACTTGGTGAAAACTCAAAAGTTTGGGATGCAATTATTCTGAGGGAGCTTGTCAAGCATCTAATGAAAGGAAAATTGTAGAATTGTTTCTCATATTTTGGTTAGGGGTTAGGATAGAATGTGTTGTGGCCAATTACTGCTGAATGCGAATGTCACTTTTACATACTCGTGCTTCTTCATGACACTTACTTTGCTTCGTGGCATGTTAGAATTGTTATGGCGACTGCCGATGAAGCCGTTAGTTTGGGACCCAGATATGCTCCGGATGATCCTACCCTGCCTGAACCTTGGAAAGGATTAATTGATGGAAGTTCGGGAGTTCTGTATTATTGGAATCCTGAAACAAACGTGACTCAGTACGAAAAGCCAATTTCTGCGCCACGACCTTTGCCAGCTGGTCCACCACCTGCATCTATGCAGCCCCGGCCAGCAACTGTAGCTTCACAACCTGACGGTTCTGTTACAAAGCAGATGCAAGCATCTCAACAGACATTTGCGCCTTCTGGACATCTACAAGGATCTCACTTGGGGCATCAAGTGCAGCAAGGTCATTTGACAGCTGAACACATTAGGCCCCAAATGATGCAACATTCGAGTCAACAGAAGCCATCTTCTCTGGCAATGCAGCTGGGAAACCAAGCTCCTTATCAGCAGATGCAGCCCATGCCACAATTTCCGCAAGGGCAAATGGGCGCACAGGTAGGACCTCCACATGGTTTTCAGTTTGCCGGTCAGCAACCCCAATACATGTTGCATCAACAGAACATGCATCTGCAAGGACCACGACCGTCTTCACAGCAGTCTTTACATTTCAGTCACGGGCAGCAGTCAACGTACAGACAAGAGAATAAAATAGAACCTTCTCACGGAGACGGTGTTTCAAATCATCAAGAAAACCAATCTGTGTTTCCTCCAGGTGACCAGCGTTATATGCAAGGGACACTACGAGAGCCTAAAGCTGGATTTGGGCAAATAGATGAGAATGAATCTGATCAAGGAAAGCAAGCTGGAGTCACACCTGCGCATGTTATTCAAAATGCTCCGGAATCGGGGCAGAGTATGCATCCGGGGAGCCATTCATCACATGGGCCAAGTGTGAGTGTTCAACCAAGTCAAAATATACATTATGGTGGCACTTCTCAGATGCACCCTACCAAGCCTGCCGTGCAAGGGACGGATCTTCCAAATCAATTCCATGGTTCTATGGTTCAAAATTATCAAAATCAAAGAGGCCCTGGGATGATGCACGGACATAACCAAAATCCATCTCATGTTGGACCAAAAATGTCTTATGAACAAGGCCATCATGGGCATGGTGGTAATGATGTTTTTCACAACACCAATGAAGATGTAAATGCAATGTCGCCCCATTTGCCAAAGCTTGCACCCCTACCGGGGTATAATGATCGGCAGGTAAAATAGCATAGTCAATACGCACATGCCTCTTACGAGGAACTCATCATTATACTTGATCTTGATAACTGGAAATTTGGTAAGATCTTTAAATTGTAATTATTTTGATGTCGGCTTAATTTGTCAGGAAATGAAGGCTGGTCAATTTTCCCGTCAGAATGATATACCCGCTTTCCCTGGCATGATGAATGGTCCTAGCAGGCCCCCATTCCCTGGTGCATATGTCCATCCATCTAATGCCCCTCAATATCCGAACAATGCATTCGCGAGAACCCCATTACCTGTGGTTGGATCTGATCCTAGTCATTTGTTAACAGCTGAGACTTATCGAGAAAAGCATGAAATAACGGCTACGGTTAGTAACTCAAAGTTGCTCTTATTTTTGGAAAGTGGAATGTTGTAATAAAGTTTTGCTCGGATGTTGTGTTTGTTTGCTCATGAGTCAGACCAAAGTTCATTTGAATACTGTCTGATATCTTTTGTCATTGGTATATGTGATGGGTTTTTGTTCACATTTTCAGGGTGAAGATATTCCTGCTCCGTATATGAATTTCGAAGCAACTGGTTTTCCTCCAGAATTACTGCAGGAGGTAGTGTGAATATCTAGTTTATTTGAGTTTCATTGTTTGTTGGATCAGTGGCAGTTGATCTTTGGCCCTTCTCACCATTCTGTTTTCAAAATATTTTTCATTTAGCTTTGTCGCAGGTGCGATATCTGCTCCGGAGGAGGAGCACATGTCGTACGCGGCACTGCTATGATCATATCTCTTCAACCACCAATCTGTGTTTTTGAGGCTGCAATTGCAGTGTTGGAGCCTTCCTTTAGCATTCTCCGTCTTGGCTTCGCCTATTCTCTTTATATTGATCCATTTTTTTGCCAAATGTTGCTTCTGTAAGCAACCAAACACACATACATACAGTATTTCATAATGTGTTCTTTCATCTCACTGCTTTTACCCCTTCTCATATACTTAATTATTTCATCAAATAGTACGGTCACAGCGTTTAGTGCGATAACAAGGTTGGAGTTTGTTTCTAATTTACTTTATGTTTGCAGATGCATCTTGCTGGTTTCACTAGTCCAACACCAATTCAGGCACAAACATGGCCTATTGCTCTACAGGATAGAGACATAGTTGCTATTGCAAAGACAGGTTCTGGGAAAACTCTAGGATATTTGATTCCAGCATTCATTCACCTTAGAAGACGTAGGAACAATCCTCAGTATGGTCCAACGGCTCTGGTGCTGGCTCCTACAAGGGAGCTTGCTACTCAAATACAGGATGAAGCCATTAAATTTGGTCGATCATCCAGGGTCTCTTGCACAGTAAGTCCACCCATCTTATCTCATTTAACTACTCGACTAAAAGGTACTTTATGAGATGGTTGATGTGTTCTTGTCAGTGCTTATATGGAGGAGCTCCAAAAGGACCCCAGTTGAAAGAGTTAGAAAGAGGGGCGGACATCGTTGTTGCAACTCCTGGACGTCTCAATGACATCCTTGAAATGAGAAGGATTGACTTTAGGCAGATCTCTCTTCTTGTGCTTGACGAGGCTGATAGAATGCTTGATATGGGGTTTGAGCCTCAGATACGAAAGATTGTCAATGAGATACCTCCAAGAAGGCAGACCCTTATGTACACTGCCACATGGCCCAAGGAAGTCATGAAAATTGCTAGCGATCTTCTTGTCAATCCAGTACAGGTCAATATTGGTAGAGTTGATGAACTTGCTGCAAACAAGTCTATTACACAGGTATTGTGTCTGTGTTCATCTGATCATCTTTTATGTAAAACCTTAATTCTTAGTATAAACTGCTTCGTGTAATACTTTCAGAAATGATGTTTTGTTATATGCAGTAATTGTAATGCTTTAAGTTATAGTTCTCTTGGATACTGGTAATACTCCAGCCAATTCTCTGTTAACTATTCACAAGAAGATGCTGCTTCATGCAGTATGTCGAAATGGTTCCTGAAATGGAGAAGCAGAGGCGCGTGGAGCAAATCCTTAGGTCACAAGAGCGTGGTTCTAAGATCATTATATTTTGTTCCACAAAGAAGCTGTGCGACCACCTAGCACGTAGTCTTGCCCGCTCCTTTGGCGCTGCTGCAATTCATGGCGACAAGTCTCAGGGCGAGAGAGACTGGGTGCTTAATCAGTTCCGTAGCGGGAAGTGCCCGATCCTCGTTGCCACAGATGTCGCCGCTAGAGGACTCGATATAAGAGACATAAGGTTAGTGAACTTTCACCCATTTCCCCAAATATTGGATCAATGTATCTATCTGTAATATGAAACCCAACTCTTGGACGTCACAGAGTAGTCGTCAACTACGACTTCCCCACTGGGGTCGAGGACTATGTCCACCGCATTGGAAGGACCGGGCGAGCCGGCGCCACGGGCATCGCATACACGTTCTTCTCCGAGCAAGACTGGAAGTACGCCTCCGACCTCGTCAAGCTCCTCGAGGGAGCCAACCAAGCCGTGCCTCCCGCCTTAAGAGAAATGTCGCTCCGCGGCGGGCCTGCCTACCCCAGGGATCGGGCCGGGCCCAACCGCTTCGGGCCGAGCGACGCTGGCGGCGGGCGGTGGAACGCCGGCGGCCGCGGAGGTATGAGGGACGGCGGCGGCCGCGGCGGTGGAATGAGGGACGGCGGTGGCCGTGGTGGAGGACGCGGTGGGTTTGGTGGGCGAGGAGGAGGGATGAGGGACGACGGTGGTGGGCGTGGTGGTGGTTTTGGTGGTAATAATAATAGGAACGTGGTTGGTGGGCGAGGAAGGGGTGGATTTGATGGTGGTAGGTATGGGTCGGCGACGACGGATAGGAGTCGTAGTAGGGGAAGGAGCTACAGCAGAAGCCCTGAGAAGGTTCGAACGTGGGGTGGGTACAGTCGAAGCAGAAGTCGGAGTAGAAGTAGGAGCAGAAGCCGTGGGAGGAGTTATAGCAGGAGTAGGAGTAGGTCGTATAGTCGAAGCCCGAGGAGGAGCTACAGTCGAAGCCGAAGCCGTAGCCGAAGCTATGAGAGGAAGCGTCCTCGGCGTGTGTCGAAGTTTGATATGGTGGAAGCTGCTCCGCCGGCCAATAATGGCGGTGATCCTCCGTCTGCTCCGAGGGTGTGAAGAAGAAGAGAAGAAGAAGAAGCCTGAATATGGGGATTGATATTTGTCTGTTCTTATAATATAAATTTAGCATTGCCTTATGGGCACACTTTTATGCTTTTTATTATTTTCAGATTCTGATTTTAATGCTGGCTGTTATATTTTTCTACTTGTTCGTTTTGCTTTCTTTCTTTGCTATACTGACTTGGTTGAGATTATGATTAATGTATTTTTCTTGATTTAATTTGGATTGGAACGTCTATGTTGTTGATGGGCTGTGTGCTATATAGTAGCAGTTGGTCAATTTTCGAGTTCTTTAATGTGTGTATAGATAGTTGAGATGAGAGCAACATATGGTGGCGATTTCATTAATAATAATGGATGGAATTCCACTCAGGGCGGTGTTTGAAGTTGAAATCTTTGAAAATTGAGGGATTTTATTTTACCGTTAAAGTGAGAATATGGGTGCAAAATTAAATGTGAGATAATAGGAGGGCAAGGTGTGCAATTAATCCGACATCGACGTCTTTTTCCCCGTCACGCCAGCCCCGATAGATACCTAATCTCTAATGTCAACAAATGGTTTCATGTTCTTTTTTAATTTTTATATTTGCACAAATTCATCGCACTCTCTCTCTCAACGTCAGGGCACAGCAGAGCCCTAATTCTCGAATAGGAATTTAGGATAAAACGAGATCGGGTTACATCTCTCTCTCCCTCTCTCTTCGAGACGTAATTACTCTCAGTTTGTATCTGTTTTCCCAGGGAATTGGCAATTGGGGGAAATCCAACCCTCTTTTTCCACCTCGGCCGTGCGACTATCTCCTGGTTTTGGTGAATTTATTTTACTGTGTGCGTGTTTGTGTGCCCGCCGGAAAGGAATATTTGCTTCTTTAACCGGCTGCTGATGTTGCTGATGTGATCTTGTTTTCGAACGACGAAGCGAAGTTATCTCGATCATTGTGGACAGACCCCGCTGGAGATGGCGCTACAGATGAACCCTCAAATGGAGCAGATCCACGGTGAAATTCGCGACAACATGCGTGCCCTTGCGTAATATCTCTTTCCGTCTCATGTCTTTGCCTACCATTTTGATTTTTGCTTTTGCGTTACAGCTGGAGGTAGTAGTTTTACTTGTCTTAGTTGGTCACTGCTCATTCTTCTTGAGCAGAAATGGCTTCCAAAAGCTGGATAAGATCAAAGATACAAATAGGCAAAGCAAACAATTGGAAGAGCTTACGGGGAAGATGAGGGAGTGCAAAAGGTAATACTTTCTTATTTATGGTCACCCTTTCTTTTATCTAGCCAAATATAGCTGGGGAAATGCGTGACTAACCATTTTTAGTATCACTGATAGATATTAGAGATTTTCTTGTCAAGCATCGCAACCGTTTATTTTTGTTAATTATATGTTGATCTTAATGGGTAATAGCCATTAGATGTGAATTAATGTTATGGAATCTATATTGATCCCAAGATGCTTCTTTGCAACCATTCACTCTTTGTTTTTGAGGTGAATTTTTTAGATTGATCAAAGAATTTGATCGCGAAATTAAAGATGAGGAGAGTAGAAACCCTCCAGAGGTGACCAAGCAACTTAATGATGAGAAACAATCAATGGTAACCTTGTCACCTAACTGAAAAATGTGCACTTCTACAGCTGTTAAATAATCTTGCACGATATTTCTGGGTTTCATGCAGATCAAAGAGCTGAATTCATACGTGGCCTTGAGGAAAACGTAAGTTCTTTATCAGCACTTCTATAGCGCATGCAATTTTGAGTTCTGTAGAGTTTATATTCGTGGATTGCTCGATGATATTCTTGCAGTTTCGTCTTGTGGAAAATGTGATTTCTCATGTTTCTTCACTCACAATTATAATATGCACATATAGCATAAAATTCTTGGATATTGCAGATATATGAGCACCCTAGGGAACAAGAGAGTGGAACTGTTTGACATGGGAACTGGTCCTTCTGACCCTACCGCAGATGAGAATGTTCAGATGGCATCAGGTTTGTCTGTGTTGCCATTGGTTGTTCTTATTTGGTTTATTTTTCTCCATTTAAATGGCATCGTAAAAAGTGAAACGATACCGATCGTGGCGTCTGCTAACCATGCTTCTCACGTAATTTTATTGGATATCTTCATATCATACAGGTTCTATATAATCTTCAAATCTTCTGTCCGTGGATCGTTTATTAGTTCTGTGGCTTACTATGTTTCCTTTTATCAATCGATGTAGAAATGTCAAATCAGGAGCTCATCAATGCTGGTACGAAGACAATGGATGAAACCGACCAGGCCATTGAACGTTCCAAACAGGTTAGATGAATTGGCTACAGTTCTAAAACTGATCCTGGACGGTATTCTTAACTTAAGTTCTTATATGAAGGTTGTTCACCAAACTGTTGAAGTTGGAACACAAACTGCCAGTACTCTGAAGGGCCAGGCAAGTTCTCCTATACTCCTAATATAATTTGTCCAACGGCATAAGAGTTTCCATTTCTTATCCAAGTGCTATTGGAATATACAGACTGAACAAATGGGTCGCATCGTCAATGAGCTTGATACGATCCAGTTTTCCATTAAAAAGGCGTCACAGCTCGTAAAGGAGATTGGTAGGCAGGTAGAACAGTTTCCAAATTTGTTCCATCAACAGTTAATATTCCGCTACTCTGATTTTTAGTGCTAATAATCCTAGAGATTGCAAGTTTTTACTTTCTGGGACCCATGTATTTTATGTTTTCTTGTTATTATATCTTTTTCGTTCTAGTCTTTTATGTTTTCTTGTGTAAATGGCATTTATACCTTTTTCCAGGTGGCTACAGACAAATGCATCATGTTTTTCCTTTTCCTGATTGTGTGCGGGGTTATTGCCATAATCGTTGTGAAGGTAATTTCCTGTCTGGAATGTATATTTTGTCTCAGTACTTAGTACGACGTTATAGGTGCAAGCTTGCGTCCTTGATCTTTCGAAATCTGTGTCTTTGATTAGATTGTCAATCCCAATAACAAAAGCATAAGGGATATTCCTGGGCTAGCTCCACCTGCTCCCGCAGCTAGAAGATTGTTGTATGTAAAGTCCTCCCAATACCTTCTCTGAGCTCTTTGCCTCAGCTTTGGTGGATGCTGTGCTCCGAATTATGCTTAGTGTTTCTTTGCCATGCCTTCCCTTGCCTTCTGAGTTGTGCATATCTGAGCCTTCCTTTTGTTTGTAAAGCATTTGTGGTTTGCCTTCACAATTCATCCTTCTTTGAGAGTGTTTCTGTTGTTGACTGGGCTTAGGTTCTCATTTTAACCAGATTTTATCTGAGATTTGCGGTTGTACTTTGCTCTCTTTCATGAATGAATTTTGTTCTTTTTGTCTAGTCCTTGGTTTGAAAAAATGATCTCAGCCCCACGGTGGGGTTGGGTGATATTCAATTGTATGACTAGCAAATAATGAATAGGCTCTACAATCCTCGAACCAAATCATACAAACCAAACAAGACAATATCATCAAACTATAATAACAAATTGCCAACATAAATAAAAACTACTACAGTGTCTCGATCTAGCAGGTCCGCTTAGGTTATTATTTGTAACTTGTAAGGGATAAGCCGTGAGGCTCAGCAGAAAGATTGAAACCGAGGGTGTAAGGTGAATCAAAACTTTGCCTTTGCAGTAGGTCCACTAAGAGGTTCAAGCATTCAACCTATTAATCTTGATTCAACTAAAAAAACCGAAACATCACCGCTATGTATCACGCCAGACACAAGGCTACGTATGGTGTGTGTTAATCTGCTGCCATGAATGGGTCGGTTTCACCAAGATCAGCTACCAAAGGCTCCGAATTTGATAGGTCCTCATCTTCCCGACTAAAATAGGTAGGAAATGGGAGTGAACTAACATCTGGCTTCTTGTAAAAGGCATCTCTCAGAAAGACGAAATTCCCAGTTGCACCGGGAACCTGCAAAGGCACCATAACACTCAAGACGACTATCTACGGAGAGAGAGAGAGAGAGAGAGAGAGAGAGAGAGAGAGAGAGAGAGAGAGAGAGAGAGAGAGAGAGAGAGAGAGAGAGAGAGAGAGATCATACTTGGCCTTTAACCCACATCAAGTTCCGAGCAGGATCAATTTTATATACCCACACATTCTTCACTGTCCTTTGCTCCACACCCATGTGGCCAGGCATCTTCTTTCCTTTAAATACCTTTCCAACGAGAAATGATAATTCTGAGTAAGAATGTTAAAGTAAGTTGAAGTATATGTAACCATAAAACAAAGGGTAGAAGCACGTCCAACTGGTAGGGGTTTGACCGTAATGTCTTACTAAAATACATTATATTGTACTAGTGCAAGGGGGAAAGATATAGCTAAAGAATGCTTCAAGCTATAGAAATAATTGCATGTGAGTACTCTCCAAGAACATGTATACCTTTCCAGGAGCATCCCTCTGGCCAGTAGATCCAATACTCCTATGCGATAATGATGCACCGTGCGATGCAGGCATACCTTTGAAGCCCCACCTTTTCATACCACCCTACAAACAACATAATAACCAATAGAGCGCAGTTTCACCACAAACTGCAGGAAAACGATTATTCACCAAAGAGTGCACGGGATCTAGGAGTAGCTAAAAAATGGTTCTACTTCACATAGTTGTAAGGAATGAAAGGAAAATGGAACAATTTGTTAATGCATCTATGCCGCTACAAACCTGAAAGCCTTTCCCTTTTGTAATTCCAGTAATGTCAACATACTGGCCCGGAACAAAATGGCGTACATTGATGGACGTTCCAACTGGAAG
Source organism: Craterostigma plantagineum (assembly GCA_027422505.1). NCBI lineage: Eukaryota > Viridiplantae > Streptophyta > Magnoliopsida > Lamiales > Linderniaceae > Craterostigma > Craterostigma plantagineum. The sequence goes on along the minus strand of JAPQWV010000579.1, from coordinate 322,153 downwards.
AAGAGCATCCTCAGTCACTGGGAACTCCCTCAATTTCCTTTTCATGGGCACCCCTTGAGCCCTAAAATGCCCTACCTCAGGTTTCGTCAAATGCTTTTCTTTCTTCTGTCCACACCCAATCTGGCAAACACCATAGCATAGCATAGACTACTTTGACCACCAACACCAAGGGAGATCGAAAATTAAGAAAATAAAAATCATATTTCAATGCATAAAATGCACCTGGAGAGCACAAAAGCCTTCCTTTTCAGGGATTTTGACTTGTGAGACAATGTTATCATCCAACCACAGAATCGTTATCGGGATCCTAGCTCCCCACTTATCCCACAACGCCGTCATACCACACTTCACGGCAATGGCGCCAGTCCGCTTCGATTGAGGACCCATAGCTCTCGGCTCAGCTCCGATGACTCGGTCCGGCGACGAATCAATTTCCGTCTCATGACCTGTGCAGAACCTCCTTAACTGATCCATGCCAGCTGACGGCCGAAGACGCTGCAGCCTCATATAACAAATCATGGCTCTTGCAATGGATGCCATCGACGGCTGATTCGATCAACTAAGATCAACACTGACTGTACTTAGCTTCGGAAAGACTCTACTGTTTCTTTCAATAGTCGTCTGGCGATGGTTACACACACCTAGGGTTTTAGGATCTCGCAAATAAACCCACCTGACTAAATGTGCGTCACATGATAAATCGAAGGACCAAATCGAAATAAGCTGAAATTCGTGGCAGAAAGTGTAAGTATCGCGTAGAAACGTTTTGGCTGATCTTTAACAACGCCTAAGTTTTCACATTCTTCCCATATTTTTCCGGAAAAAGATATTCAACAAATTCTTTTGCAAAATTTTATTGACATATTAAGGGGTCTTAACCATAAGTATCTATTTGGATAAAAACTTCTAATTTAGTACCGTGTCAGGATTTTTTTTATATGTAGGTACTTAACAGAATAAATTTTTTGCACATAGGTACCCGATCTCCGAAAGTACACCATACAAAAAATTGGGTACCCTATATCAACACATTTGAGTACCCTATATAACAGAAAATGGTACGACGTATGCTATATTTAGGTACGCCCTATGTAACAACATGTATGCCGTAGGTTCGACATATGGTATATTTATGTACTCTATATCAACGTGTTAGGTACGCAATATACACACAAGAAGATACGACATGACTAAAGAAACTGATAAAAATTAAATGGGTTACTTATCTGTAAAATTCTCTGACATGAATACCTATGTGTAAACATTTTACCAATGGATATTTTTCTATAGATTCACCACATATTAATAATTATATAATTAACTACAGAAAACCGCCTTTTCAAACCGTAACTGTTGTTGGCCGATTACCACCAACAGAACTCAGCCAAATACAGTTTTTCGATACAAATTTTCAACGTCGGGGCAAATAATTAAACAAATAATAATTTACGGTAAATAAAATAAACTCGGAGACGAATACGTATCCCCCCGTAAAATGGCGAACTATGCGTCAAAATTCGAAGCTCGGGACAGCAAACCGCCGCTCAAGAGACGTCGGAAAATGCTCCGCCCAAAACCCAACAAAACATCAACTTCCCAGGATATTATTATTGCAGTTTCATCTTTCTGATCCAAAAATTCACCCGATCCACCTTCTCCCACGACCCGCCCCGCCCGCCCGCCAAATTTCAGTCGTCAGAAAGAAGACGTCTATATCAAAGATCACCTCCTCCATGCTTCAGCCAAGACGGTCCTCCTCCTTGCGCTGCAAAAGCTCCTCGTAAACCTTCGCAGAGTCAGCAGCGAACTTCTCCATAGCTTCAAGAACGTGCCTAAGGCTCGCCTGAATGCTCCCCCCTTTCGCCGCCTCGCCCTGATAAACGACGCGCACGCCGTTCTCTTCCCCAGAATAAACAACGGCCCTTTTGTCCAGCGCCTGAATCTCCTTCTGCAGCTTCTGCTCTTCCCTGTCGAGGATCTTCACCTTCCTCTCTTCCTTGTTCGCCAGCATCTTCTGGCGAATCTCCATTCTATCCCTGTCCCACAAATGGAGGACGTCCGCGGCCAATTCCCTCATCGACTCGACGGCGTCCTTCTCGGAAACTCTGTCCAGAGACTGCCACCATTGATGGCAGACGACGAAGATTGGCGGGGCGCCGATTCTCCCGGGGGAAAATGGGGCTACGCCGTCGGGCGTTTCTTCAGGGACGTAGTAGAGGCATTTCATGAGCCATAGGTTCAGCGACCGAACGTAGCCCTTCTGAGCGGCGACCCAATGGGAGAATCGAAGGGTCCAATTCACCACGTCGTTTTCGAGCTGCTTGGTGGCTTCGAAATGGGCGTCGCTGAAGTGCTTCCTCAGTGCGATTGAGTCCAACCGCTTGGCCTCTGCGATGGCTTGGCACTGGTTTTGGTGGCACTCGAGCATCGCCTTCCACATTCTGGCCAGCCTACGGAAAGGAATTGGAAATCGAAGAGGTTTCAGTTATTTTGAGATCGGCGTTCTCGTTAAGAGGTGCGCACACGCTACGTACCCGCGAATGAATTCGTTGATCTGCGGCCACAGTTCGTCGTCTCTCAAGGTGTTTATCTTCACGGAGATCTTGTCGACGATCTGTATCGCGATTTTGATTTTCGTGGAGAGGCTCCTCACCAGAGACCTCGTTGCGTCGACTTTGTGGGCCTCGGCGCCCTTTTCGTCTAAACGCTTGAGTTTCTTGGATTTACGCTCGTGGAGGATTCTCATCTTCTCTTCGACCTGGAAATCGAGAGCGTTTGGGATCATGCGAGAAAATGTAACATGAAGATAATACGCAGAGAATATTGCAACATGAAGATGAAAGGAATGAAATGAGAACATGAGGTTGGTAAAACGGAATCAACAGCGCACCTTCACTTCTTCGTACAGCTTTTTCTCCCAGAGGTGTAGCTTATGCAGAGTAGAAGATAGGCTTTTCGATCTCAGTTCCGTTTCTCGGTCGACATCTAATGCAGCATCAGCACCATCAGAGCTTTTAGAGATCGAAGCTTGCGACGATACCAAAGGCAAGTGCAGCATCTTGGAGGAAACTGTCACAAAGATCGCAAATTATGATAAAGATAACTCTCCCATAAACTCCCGATTCGATCTAATGAGAAAAGAAAAACTACATCCGTGCAAGTCAATTAGCACGTCATCAACGAATATCCGCAATAGCATCACGTCATCACAAACAAAACGCATAAAGATCGAGTCTTTACCATTCTGGCCACCGTTTTTCCTCTTGTACTGAAGCTTCCCCACCTCAAGAAACTTGGCAAATTCATTCCCCGACTCGGATGCACGTTCGAACTGAACCTGAATCTCTCTCACAACTTCTTGGTCGCCCTTGAACGCTGCTGCTTTGAGCCCGGAAGTAGAGGCACGATCTTTCGATTTGTCGGGGGCGTCGACCACCTTCTTATCCACCACATGGACTTCGTACTCGACGGGCTCGCCCTCTGTCCCGACGCTCGGCCTAGCTCTGTATTGCAGCCCGGCGCCGTCACTCGCCTCATCTTCCTTCGATGGCTTTTTGGGATAGCTGCTCCTCTCTACAAAGTTGTGATCACCATGAACTTCCTTGACTACCTCGTCTTCTTCGTCGTCCTCATTTTCATCCCCTTCCTCCAAATCGGGGATGCCCTCTTCCTCCCTAACCTCCCTCGAGTCACGACTTGGAGTGTAAGTAGGATAGAACCTATCGAAGCTCTCGAATGGATTGAGGAAATCCCATGTAGACGAGCTTGGTGGAGGAGGAGGAGGAGGTGGGGCTTTGGAAGTCGATGCACCGAAATTGGCGGAATTACCGTCCATTTGTGAAGAATAGCCGCCGGAGAAAGATCCATAATTGGGAGGATAACCATTGTTTTCGTAGCTTCTGCTATAATCAGGATAAGGAGGTACCCTCTTGCTAGTATTGCTAGATGGGTAAGGATAGTAGTAAGACGAGGATGAAGATTCACCGCCCATATGCATAGTTTCTGGGTTCATGGGCCGTTGAGTGTAGACCTTCGAAGGCGTCGACTGATTTTTCATGTAATTAACGTTCATGTACCCACCTCCTCCTCCGCCGCCGCCGTGAAGATTGAAGGTGTAGTCAGGCAAATAGACACCGTATGGGTTTGGTTGGACATGGCTATGGGCGGCGACGCCATCGTCGTCATCTTCGTCGTCGTGGTGGTGAAGATGGTGCAGGTCGTCGGAGCCCGAAGCGTCGTCGTCGTCGTCGTCCTCGGATTCCTCGCCGTCGGAGTGGAAGTCAAGGTGCGAGCCCGAGTCGGAGTGGGAGCGCGAGTGGAGGTGATGAACCTTGCCAGTACTCGGCGGCGGCGATTCCCCCTTTCTTTTATCGGGAAGTTTCAGAACCGGCGACGACGAGCCGTCGGCGTCCAGATCTCGGCTGAAGAACCGGTCAAGGGAAGCGCCGACGGCCTTCAGCGAGTGGAGGTACGCCACGTGGGCCTCGGAGAAGGCAAAACGCTGTCGTATGGCCTCGTCGAGGAACCCACACCGCTCCCGGCAAAGGCACACCGCCGGCAGCTCGTCGACCTTCGAATTCGTGCATCCCATCCCAACAACACTTCACACGCATAGAAGATAAAAAAAAAATCCAATTTTTTTAACCACGCGAAATCCTTGCTCCTTGCTTGGCGACGATAAAAGAGACCTCAATCCAAATCAACTTAGGGCAAACAACGCCTGCTGGGGAGAATCTTTCTTCCTTTCAACTATTCATTTTTTTTCTCTGTTCAGACAGAAGAGAGATGTACAGTCGTCTTCTTTTAGTGGCGGAGAGAGATGAGAGAGAGAGAGAGAGAGAGAGAGAGGTGTGTTTGGGCGTTAAAGAATATGAGGTGGAGTAGAATCAGCGATGAGACGGTAAAGGTAAGAAAAAATAAAATAATTAATTAATTTGTACGAAGTTATTTATTTATTTATAGTGCTGCGTTGTATTCGTGTAGATATATGGAATTTTATATTTTTATAGTAATCGAAATGTGGTCGGTTTGGTTCGCCTAGGCCATAGTGTTTTGTTTATTATTACACAGTTATTACCCTCTTTAATCATTCCACTTCATCGTCGATTTTGCATTAAATTAGTAGTGTAAAAGCCATCTCCAAAAGATCATGGATTCTAATTAGGAAAAGAAACAGTGGAAACCCCAAAGAACTTGTGAAAAAATGTATCGTGAATTGTTTCTTCATTTTTTGGGAAAAATTTTTTCAACTTCAAATTCTTAGAAGTATGATTTTAATATTATTTAGCAAGGTACATTTAGACTAGTAGAAAGAGGTCTTGGGAGCCTCCTCGCCGCCACCGCCATTGACGACTTTTGACTAGCAGGTACAACAACGTCACAAGTTTTTCTATTTTTGCGAGCGTTATTTATATTGTGATTATTATATATTTACCCTTTCCACTTTCATTAGTTAATTTTTAAATATAGTAAATATGCGTTACGCCTTACGCTATTCCGTCAACTATCAACAACAGAGACTTCTCAATTATTATTGCTGGTATGTAACTTTACACACATCCCCATCTTACATTTGAGTCCAATGAAAAGGTAAGGTTGATATGAAATAATTGAATTTTCTTTTTTACATGTACTATATTTATCTTATAGTGTCGAGTGTCGTATCATGAGATAATGCAATCTTGGCTGCATATCATAGGTCAAAAATATAAAAAAATCTTATCAAGAAACCCCCCAATCAATGCCAGATGGAACAAAAGCAGGGGTATTATTGTCCGGCAAAAAATAGAAGTGTGACAGATATACAAAACAATTTCAATTAAATTACGCAATTGACGACAAAGAAACTTGCCTAGTCATTTTTCACAAGTTCCTCTACACCACATGCAACCTCTATTTCTAATATTGCGATCGATTTGGGGTAAACATAATATTCTTTAAATATAAAATTATATTATATCATCGTGGGCCCCGCGGGATAAAGAAAGTGATAGCCACAAACGTAATATTATTCTCTAGACAAACTAGAAGATGGTGAGAAGGTGAAAAGTCATTTCCTTGAATTCATTTTGTACGCTCTACAACGTGTATATTGCTGCTAGTAAACTAATCCATCTATTATTCGAAGAACGGAATCGTAACTTTGAACTCACATTGTTGGTGTTTTTAGGTTTGAATTTAGGAATTTGATTTTGACCATCAATCTATATATATATATATATATATGATCCAAGCAGATTCAGTAGGTAGTGAGGAATTTATAACATGGGTCCTCTTTTTCAAATAGACACTGTACAAAGTGGCCATGTGATTGCAAGTACTAAAAGAGGACCCTCAAAACACACACAACACAGTATATGATATGATTTGCACCTTCCTTGGATGAGTACAATTATTAATACTAGTATATCTTGAACACCCTACCCGTGTGCATTAAATAAAAATTAATAAGACGTTTTTGTTTTAATTCTGATTTTAATATTTAGTAAGAAAAATAAGCAATGTACTAAAATAGAATAGGCAGTTTCATTAGGCTAAAGAACGTGTGATCTTATATTTATATTATATTTTATGTCAATTTTTAATATGAGAAAATTTCTGATTGGTTAATAGATACGCCAAAAAGCAGTTTTTAACTCACATTCGTCATTAATATAATAGATTATCCTTCTTTAATGTTTTTTTTTTTTTGTAAGATTTATGAATTATAAGATTTTGTAGTGTGTTAAACATATTTTGAATCATAGCGGGCCGAAGTGTGTTGATGTTGGGCCCAAGGCCCAATACATGTTTGTTGGGCTGATGTGAAGCCCAATAACTGTACGGATCTCAGAATGGGATCGCAACTTAAAACAGAGCAGTGTTGTGTTTCTAGGAAGTAGGAACGAAGTAGAGCCACCTCGTAACTGACGAAGCATCAAACCTCGGACATAAACCCACGTATATTATTGCAGTAGAGACGAAATAGGAAAGCATTAACTCTTACACAGATGGGATAAACATAGGAGAGGATGAATCTTTATCCGATTCGTTATTTTCTTGGGCCTTAAGCTTTTGTTCTATGAGCTCAGAGCCAGGATAGGATCCTTCTTTATCGTTGATGTTACTGATAAAAAGGGTCGAATTGTGTTTGATTTTCCTGCGTTTTCTCTTTTGTCTTTATACTCGGTTCAAGAATTCTCCGAAGGCCAGCTCGTAATAAATATCAATATATTCTTCTTTTTCTTCAAAAATTCTTCAGTTTCAAGATTCTTGGTGAGAAACAAGAATCTCCAGCATACTCCCCATTAATCGACACAAACGCCCACTGCCGAAAATGGCTGCTGCGCAGCTGAATGGCTTTGCTTGTGGATTAGCGATGAACAGTCGGAAAAATACATTTTTATCGAAGCACCACTCAACGGTGCCTCGTCGTGTCGGACGAAAGCCGGCAGATATTGATTGTTGCGGCGGTGTCCGTACATGCTTTATGGGTGCAACGGCGGGGCTGCTGCCTCTCCCAGTCGTTCGTCGGAAAAATCATATTTTTCCGAGGTTGAGCTGTAAGAAATCTAGCGATGTCTGGGAAGAAGAGATCGGTTGCTATGATGCAGGTGCAGGCCTTAGGTATCCGATCGTACCACTCTCATAAGCAGTAATCGGCAAAGCAATTATCGCTTTAAGACGATGGTCTTTGTGTTATGTGTTTTTTAAGATGGTATGCTTGTGGACCTTCACAAAAATTCATTGAGAACGAAACGGAATTCTGTTCAAGTCCCATAAACCCTCAATGTTAATTCTTGTTCTCTGTCCACATTAGAGCTTGTTGGTCACGCCAGTTATCGTTTGATTGTGCATTGCTCGCCGCTATTTGATTTGTTATGTGAAAGGTGGTTCTTGGATTGATAATTTTACCTTGTTCCTTTTGCTTTCTTTCTCAGTGAGGTGAATGGGACTGCTTATTCTCAGTTCGATGAATCACCTATCAGCATATCCCAGCCGAAGAATGTTAAACATGAACTAGTTATGATGGCTGTACCAGCAATCGGTGGACAGGCGATTGAACCAATGGTCCAACTGATGGAGACTGCGTATATCGGTCGATTGGGTAACTTTTTTTCACCTGTTCTCATTTGCCACAATTTTTCTTGGTTTCTATCTTTGTAATCCTCTGTTTTATTTTATATCAGGTTCTGTAGAATTGGCTTCAGCTGCTGTCTCCATATCACTCTTTAACATAATCTCAAAGCTCTTTAACATTCCCCTCCTTAGTGTTGCTACTTCTTTCGTGGCTGAAGATATTTCGAAGAATGCTAGCGGACATTCCACGACAGGTAGATGTTGACTATGTAAGACTTGTTGCTTCGTATGGGTATGTAGAAATTTTAGATTTTAGTCCAAGTCCTTTAATGTAATTCTATTTTGTTCTGTTGTTACCGCAGCAAAAAAGCTTCAGCTATCTTCGGTGTCCACAGCTTTGCTATTAGCTGTTGGTATTGGAATATTTGAAGCTGCTGCTCTCACTTTGGCATCTGGACCTCTTCTGAGTTTGATGGGGATAGCAAAAGTGTGCATCTGAATTGTTCGATTGTTATTTCTGTTTGGGATTGGTTGAACCATATTCCATGAAAATGATGACTTAGATGCTGTTTAAAAGTCAATATGTGACGGCATGTACACGTGCTAATCATATATACGTACACTTTCGAAGGAGACATGGAAAACATGTGATGCTTTGGTATAACATGTAACACTTTCATGCTAAATAGTATAGTTTTTCTAGCGTTTCCTATCTTGGGTTTTATGAATGGTTGGGCTGCTTGCTTGCTTAACTATGCGCTGCTATGAGAGAAAAAGACAGACTATCGTTCACATATTAAGTAGCAGAACCTGAAATTGGTGCCTACTGTTGTTGCAGGAATCTAGCATGCGCTCTCCTGCACAGAGATTTCTTATTCTAAGGGCTCTTGGTGCTCCTGCCTATGTTGTTTCATTGGCTCTTCAAGGAATTTTTCGTGGGTTTAAGGATACAAAAACGCCCGTGTTATGTTTAGGTAACATTATTTTTCATCCCCCTTGAATGTATCACATTATGCTGTATGAGTAACCCAGTGAAAGCAAAATCGAAGTTTTTTTGCCCCTTTGGTCCCCATCATGATCATTTGTACGCGAAATATCCACCCATGTATTGTGACGAATCCAAACATACTTTGAATTTTATAAAAGTTGAATACTAACAGAAAAAAGCCTTTTTTTCCCTGCAGGCTTTGGAAATTTTACAGCTATATTCCTTTTTCCCTTGTTTATGTATTACTTTCACCTGGGAGTTTATGGAGCTGCACTTTCTACTGTTGTTTCACAGTATGTGTATCTGCACTATTCTGTATATTCTTTGATAAGCAGTCCTACTCTAATGTTTGTACTGATACCGTGTTACGTGTGCCAGGTATATCGTCACCTTTTCAATGGCTTGGTATTTGAACAAGAGAGCAGTTTTATTACCTCCAAAACTCGGAGACCTGCAGTTTGGTGGTTATCTCAAATCAGGTAAGCATTCAACGACTTGTTTCTGTGCAAATATATGTTTATTCGAATGGGTAATTACTTTGAATTTCTTTTTCGTTTTTTGGTTGTATGAAGGTGGTTTCCTTATCGGGAGAACGCTCTCAGTTTTGCTGACTATGACACTCGGTACGTCAATGGCTGCTCGACAAGGACCTGTGGCTATGGCAGCTCATCAGATATGCTTGCAAGTATGGCTCGCTGTCTCACTTCTCACTGATGCGCTCGCTGCCTCCGCCCAGGTTTCACATTTCTTTGTTCGCTCTTCTTATTCCATTTGCAGTATCACCTCACTACCTTCGAAATGATTTTGTGTCTAGCTTGCTATTTACTTTATGTTTTTGAGTGCATTATTTCATGCTTCGAATCTTTTCTATCCACGCATCAGATTCACCGTGATTTGGTGCTTTTCAGGCCCTTATTGCCACCTATGTATCGAAGGATGACTACAGAACCGTGAAGGACATCACTTTCTTCGTTCTGAAGGTATTATCAATCCTTTCTTCTTTCTGCTTAAATAACGCTTTTCTAACCGAATTTGCCTGACATGGGCTTGCATTTTTCAGACAGGTTTTGTGACGGGGGCGATCTTAGCTTTAATTCTCGGCGTCTCTTTCACTCCTTTGTCCCGCTTGTTCACTAAGGACCAACAAGTCCTACAGATCATTAGAACAGGCGTTTTGGTAAGTGAGATGCACTATCTCAAAGTTCTATATGAAATTCATTCCACTTATGCTCTAACTTTGCTTTTCTGGAATTTTTTACAGTTTGTTAGCGCCAGCCAGCCTATAAATGCACTAGCTTTTATTTTCGACGGCCTTCATTATGGAGTTTCCGACTTTTCTTATGCTGCAGTTTCAATGGTATCCTTTTCTTATATATATATATATATATATATATATATATATATATATATATATATATTTCGAGTCTTTGATGATCAATGGCCTTTTAACGACCTTTTTTTGGGCGATGCACAGATGCTAGTTGGGGCAATATCTTCTTCGTTTTTGCTATATGCGTCTAATTCCTTTGGCCTGCCTGGCGTTTGGTCGGGCTTGACGCTCTTCATGGGACTACGAATGGTAGCTGGATTTATTAGGTAACCTTTGGACTATTCGTTGCTAATATTTTCGTATCTGCTGAAGAAAACGCTATTGTACTACATCTCAGTTTGGATAGAAACAAATAATATCGAAGCTCTGTATAACGCTTAATCGTGGGGTTTAACTGCCATGCTTGCTTCGTTGTTTCCAGATTATCGATGACAAAGGGCCCGTGGTGGTTCCTCCATGGAAATTTTGAGGTCTGTGTTTCCTTTGAACCTTTCCGAAATGAACCGTAATACGATACCAAATTCTCTTTTCCGAAACATTGGCGTTTATAGTTTTGTGGGTGTATTTATCTAAATCGTGTTTGAATTGCAGATTGTTGGCCAGGAGCAGATTTAGATAAGAAGACATTGATGTTACTGCAGCATTTCTTCCCCCCCTTTTGCCCAGGTTTCATTACTTTGTTGAATAATAAGAACTTACAAGCCTACCTTTAACTTTCTTGATAGATTTTGTTCGCCCTCGATTTTGATATAAAGCTTCATCTTTCTCGCAATGTACATGGCCGAATATTGAATTTGCCATATATGAATTTCAGATTAAATGATTTCTGAAATATGATGGCAAAACAAAGGATTTGAGGGCTCAAAACAGTTCTCTGTGGAGAATCCCTTCTTTATAGCAGATCAATATTGCACCATAACTGCAGTTATTAGCTTTTTATAAAGCCTGAAACTTCCCTCATTAATATATTACTTCATATGTCGAAAATGGGACATTTATCACAACTCAACGAACAGCAGGTAATAAAACACAACATTTACGCATGCTGTAGTGAAATAACTTGAGCTATGGTCTCTGTACATAGTTGTACTTAACTCCATGCTAATGTTGTCATGAACTAATTTCAATTAAATACAAGAAACGGATAGGCGTTTAACAGCTGATGTAACTAACGTTAGGGGACAGTAAAAATTGTGGCCGTGTGTTTATCTTGCTACCAAGCTAACCTTATCATCTGCCCAACTTGTGCAAAAAAAAAAAAAGTTGCTCTTACAGTGGAAAATCGAATTCCCAACACCACAAAATAGTACCTTAAAACAACTACACTTCCCAGCCTTTGCCTTGGGCTGGTTTTTGCCAAGTTGTATGCATTACTACAGCAGATGCATGCTTGCTCAGACACGCACAAATACACCCAGAGACAGAATAAAGCTGCAGCTATGAAATTTTTTGTTTCTATTCCTCTTGTCTTGACTTGTTCACTTGCTCCATGTATGTATAATTATATATGTAAAATTCAAGAATCAGAGCCAACATTATAACATACAGAAGCATAAACATCAATAGCTGCCAAAATGAATGCAAGAGGAGGGAGGAACAGAAACCAACTCTTCTTGTCCTCACTCCCCCCACTCACACCATTATGGTAGGGTCAGTTGTTAGCGCATCATAACCATTTTTGGGCAAAAAAAAAAAAAAAGGAAAGTGAGAACAGCCTTAGATATTGCTACTGTTCATATCTAGAAAAAGATAGATTTAAGTTAAATTTCCTTCGCTTCAGAGAGCAACCTTGGCCTGCTGCAAAGCAGTGAACTCCACTTGCTTGGGCTGCGGTGGTGTCGAAGGCGTAGGCGATTGCTGCTGCTCAGCTTCCACGCTGTTCCAATTTAGCTTAGCAACTACTTCATCTTGGACAGGCTCGTGCTCCTAATAATACAGGCCAAGGGAAAAACAGTAGATCATCATGAGCACAGAACCCCATAAAGAAGAAAGGAACAAGAAAATGTAAAAGTAGGAAAAAACTGTGGAGATTCCTTTCCTTGGGAGACAAATCTATATTTTGCCATTTCTGTGAAACTCGTAAGGAAGGCTTCCTCCTCCATGAGGAAAAGGAAAGAAAAAAGAAACCTGAGGAAAGACTACCTCAAGCTTCTGCACGAGTTCTTTGGCATTAGGTGCAGATACAAAGATATGGCGCTGAGAAGGCTTAATGAAGCCATCGTCCACAGCTTTATCAATGAAGGTGAGTAGGTAGTTGTAGTAGCCATCAACGTTGAGCAAGCCCACCTATTGAAGATAGATAGATATACCGTCATGTAATAATAATCTCTCGTAGCTCAAGCAAAAGGGACAATGCAACACATGCCCTTACAGGCTTGTCATGGATGCCAAGCTGCGCCCATGTTATGACCTCTAATAGTTCCTCGAGAGTGCCATAACCACCTGCCGTTACAACACAGCGTAGCCATAGTTACACAGTGAAGCCCAAGCTCTCTGAAGTGAGGCAAGAAAACTGCTCATGTGTACCTGGCAAAGCTATGAAGCAATCAGAATGGCTAGCCATTTCGGCCTTCCTTTGATGCATATCAGCCACCATCCTCACTTCGCCGACGGCCTCCCCAGTTTTCTGAGGTAGTCAAAACAAGGGAAGGGAAACCATTCATCAGCTTTTGCCAGAAAGAAAATAGTGCCAGGAAAAGGAGACATGTTAAGACAAGCAAGCCCACCTCTTTTCCAGCCAAAGGTCTAGGTATGATCCTGCAATAACACGTGTAAAGCAGCAAAGATCAACCAAAACCCAACATATGCTTTGAAATGGTGTGTAGTCTTAGCTAAGAGAGAGACGAAAAAAGGAGGCAGCTTTTTACCCAAGAACGTGTCCACCGCCATTATGAACAGCTTGAGCAACTAGACCCATGAGCCCAATGCTTCCGCCGCCATACACAAGATTTAATTTTTTCGCAACCTTTTCATGCCGATATACGCCAAAGCGTCGCGAACGTAGCAGTAAAACGTTCGTCATTACAGGGTTGCAGAAGATATAAACATTCGAGTTAAAGAAGGAAGAAAAAAAAAGGGAGCTTGGTTGATATATCGTTACCAGCTCCTGCCCTAGCTCGACTGCAGCTTCCTTATAGCAATCCCTCTTCCCAGAACTGCTCCCACAGAAAACACACGCTGTGTTGAATCTTGATTTCGTTATATGGTTCTCTTTCATCGATTTTCGTAGCTGTTTTCCCAGTTAAAAATCGTTTCTTTAGCTTTTTGATTTCGTGTACTTCAACGTTGGAGTGGTGGTGTAAGAACAAGAAGCGGACTTGGATAATGATTCAGAACGTTAACTGCCACAGCCCCAATATATATGCAGAGGAGATTAGGCACGCCGAAACTTGGCGAATATAAATGCTCTTTATTATATTATATATGCGTGCGCATGTGTGTGTATTTCAATCAAGGAATGTAAACCCTTGACGAAGATCTTTAATTCGGAAACTGTTGACAAGGTTTTTGTCTTGAACTAAATCTGTAATAAATCCAATGAAAACACTCTCAACCTCCCCCTCCCTACATAATGTAAGTTATGAATTGATATAAAAACAATTAATGATCGAATAAACAATTAAATGCAGACAAAAGGGAAAAAAAATAATATGAGACGAAGACGACTGATGTTCCCCGGCTCGGGATTTGAGCTCACAAACCTGTCCGTACACGTGGCTCTTGTGTTTTTTTTTTATCTCCTTTTCTTTATTTGTATTTATATGGAGAAAACATTCGAGTAAATGTTGTTTGTCTTTGATTGTATGGCTTTTGACCCCACAATTTCAAATTCCATTCTCGTGTTTGGATTTTTTCTGTACGAGCTTTCTTCACCTTCAAAAACCCTTGATGATTAACGTCGATGGTGTACACTTTTCTCCTTACGGATCCATTCTTTCTTGAAGCTTTAAATAAAGCGAGCAATTACGTACTCGAATCGATAATACTAGTAATTAATAAGACGCGATTGGAACAGATAAATGGAAGAAATATACATACTGTATATATATATATAAAGATCTCTAGAAGTCCTATGTTCATATGCAGTACCTTCAAACTTTTAATGAAAAACTTCAACACGCGCATTTTATATATAATATAAATGGCCATATCATATTTTCATGCACGGTATCTCTACATTTATATCATATTCCGAATTCATTTTAGTAAAATACTTAAATTTGTTGGCTATTTTAGTAACCATATACATCGAACGTTAACTGAAGTTCGACAAATAGGGTTATGAAGCATAAAGCGACCAAGTGTCGATCAAATGATGCAATTTTAAGCGCCACACATCGACCACTTTATTACACTCAAAATATTCGTACAAAAATCAAGCCACAGTACGGATGGCACTAAATATACGTAAGATCCCATATACAAATCTTAGAAACATATATGATTGAATCTCATCAAAATCTTGAGATTTACACCATCGAATAACCCACCCTCGTGAAAAACGAAAAATAACAGTAGCAATCGCAAATCATTAACTACGAAATCAACAATTACGGAGCCATAAGTGCGATTACTTCTTTGATTATTTTTTCTTAAAAAAATTTTTTATGATAGCAACAGATATCTGTACCATGAATTCAAGGGAGGGTGTTGTCAAACTTGAAGTTCCTCAGCAGTTCGTATTGTCGAGAAGCGTGCAAGTTTCCAAAAACAAATCATTACAACTTCAGATAGGAAATGACACTTTGATGCAACGTGTTGATTAATGCATTACACACACGATAATATTGAATATATTAATTAAAGGAAATTATTGAGCTTCGTACGACGGAAAATATGCTTGCGGCAAAATGGCAAGTGTTTTTATTACGGGAGGCGCTGTTATTAATTATTTAGCGGCGGCGGCGGTGTACTATATACTACGGCCGTTACATGCATAGGGGATATATATTACACACCTTAGTGTTATATCATGACATTGATTAATTTCTATAAATAAATAGTATAATAGGCAAAGAGCTATGGCTTCTAAATTTTTTTTGGACATTTTCATTCGGACCCTCACGTAACTATCATTTAGAATTCATGCCCTCATGCAAAAAATTTAGTTTTAAGGACCCATTTTCTGCAAGTACCACTTCATTGCTCTTCATACAAGTATGTTCAAATTTTGTAATACAAAATCATAATTCGGTATCAGTTTATGTCATCAAATACCAGTTTATTTTCTGCAGTACCACTTCATTGCTCTGTCATACCAGTATGTTGAATTTTGTAACCCAAAATGATCATCTATATCAGTTCATATATCTTTCATACCACTTTTTTACACCACACAAAATGGGTCCTTTAACCTAAAAATTTTTCAAACATGGCCTGAGTTTGAGATCAATCCGATAATTGCCATATTTCGAATTGATACTTTTTTTTCCAAAGAGCTATGGGTTCTAATAAGCTACCTATTATGTCTCAAGTCTGCATTTATTTTACTTCTCAGTTGTCGACGTGAATTGCTATTTTACATGAGCTATCAAATGATTACAACGTGTCAGAATCTCCAAGATCATCTCAACTTGTCCGTACAGTTGGTCTGTGATGAATATTTTGTCATTTCAAGGCCCATATTGCATACGGCCCAATAACAGTATCTGGCGAATCTAGTAACCCATTTGGGTGGGCCCAAGTTGGTCTTCAGCCCATTTCTTCCAAATTACTCTTGGCCCATTTATTGTGTCGATATTAAAAATAATATGCACTCGATGTATAATATTTATAGTAATGGAAATAAATAAGTGTACACGACCAGCAGTCCTACATATGGGCTACGTCTCAATCATATTCCGAGACCACTGGCCCTAATTCGAATAATATTGCCAATAATGTTACAAATGATTCAATCGCTCATTAAAAATAGTAATATCGTTATTACAATTTCTCGATTATTTTAATGATTATTCTTATTGTTGCTGTACGTAGTAATAACAGGTATTTTTAATTAAATAAACAAAAAAAAAATAAACATTAACAAAATAAACGGAGAAGCAGAAGCATTAATAAAATAGGTATTTTCGTACTCCCAGAGTACGAGTTACTTTAACTCGTAACCTGGGAGTACGATTTACGGGGCCAGCTGGCGCGTGCGACTAGCTGGACTAACTCGTACTCCCAGAGTACGAATTAGTAACTCGTACTCTGGGAGTACGAGTTAGATCTGGTTTATAAACCTCGCGGCGAACTGAAACGACGAAGACGACGACGAAGCCGACGAAGCCGACGAAGACGACGACGAAGCCGACGAAGCCGACGAAGACGACGCCGAACTGCTGCCCGCCGCGACCGCCGCGATCCCCGACGCAACGCCACGCCGCGCCCGACTGAGACGCGACGCCCCGACGCCACGCCCGCCGTCGCTGCCCCGCCCGCCGTCGCTGCCACGCCCGCCGTCGCTGCCCCGCCCGCTGTCGCTGCCCCGCTCGCCGTCGCTGCACCGCCGCTGCCCCACGACGGCAGCCCCGCCCCCGTCGCTGCCCCGCCGCCGTCGCTGCCCCGCGCCTGCTGCCCCGCCGCCCGTCGCTGCCCCACGCGCCCGCCCCCGTCCCTGGGCCGCCCCCCGTGGCTGCCGACGCTGCCCCGCCGCTGCCCCACGCCCGCAGCCTCGCCCCCGTCGCTGCCCCGCGACCGCTGCCCCGTCGCTGCCCGTCGCTGCCCGCCGCTGCCCGCCGCTGCCCGTCGCTGCCCCGCCCCCCGACGCCCCGACGCCCCGACGCCCCGCCCGCAGCCCCGCTCCCGCCGCTGCCCGCCGCTGCCCCGTCGCTGCCCCGCGCCCCGTCTTTTCCCCGCCCAGACGACGTCGTACGCGCGCGTAGTTTGGGTACCCGTTATGATTCGAAAATCAATTTTTTGTGTTAATTTCATCATATCAAATGCTTTATTGATTGTCGATTTGTTTTTTTCATTAAATGTAGAATGGATTTGGATGCTTGTTACGGGCCTATTGATAGTTCGGTGTTGACGATGCAGTCAAATCACCGTAGTAGGGACTTATTATTAGATGCGAGTGTGATAGATAGTACTATTAAATGTAGGTCGTTAGAAAATGTTGTGTGGGGTACTAGAGAAGCACCGAATATCTTACACGGTAGCTTATTAGGAAAGTTGAACGTTATGGGTCTATACAGCGTCTACAGCTGTATGTCGCAGAGGGTTGACCCTCATTTGATTACAGCGTTGGTAGAGCGTTGGAGAAAGGAGACCCATACGTTTCATTTTTATGTCGGGGAAGCGACTGTCACCTTACAGGACGTAGGTATCTTGTGGGGGTTACCTGTAGATGGTAGTTGTGTCTCTGGTGTGATCCATACTAGGACGGTCACCCAGTGGATCGACGTGTGTGAGGAGTTGCTAGGTTTTAGACCGCCTGCGGATAAAATTAGGGGGTCATCGCTTTCGATGAAGTGCTTATCGAGTTGGTTGTTGGACCATCCGATAACGGATGATAGCGACGAGGAAGAGGTCGAACAATCAGCACGTGGTTATGCGATGCTGCTATTCGGTGCCGTGATGTTCCCCGATTGCAGCGCCAGCACCGTTTCACTGACTTACCTTCAGCTGTTGGAGGATATAGAGGAGGTGAGCACATATAGTTGGGGCAGTGCGGTGCTGGCATTCCTATACAGAGAGCTTTGTTCGGCATGCGAGCCGAAAAAGCTAAATATAGGCGGACCCCTACGGCTGTTGCAGGTAATTATATAGCAAACGTGATTATATTTTAATCACGTTTAAATATTTACTTAGAATGGATGATTCGTTTTAGGCATGGGCATATGTGAGGATTTTGCCATTTCAGCCAGTACGGGGTGATATTCGTATCACGATGGAGCCCCATGTCGTCGACGGGATACTCTTACCGGCCCCGCCACATGCAGCGAGGTCTGAAAAATTTTCGAAAGTTGGCAAATATTTTAAATTCTTACTTTTATAAATGGCGTGTAAATATTTGACAGGTGGAACTCATTCTTCAATTTCACTACGTCGACCCATTCGAACGTACGCACAATCCGCGAGTGCATTGATCGCATGCAGCCGCATCAGTTTGCGTGGACTCCATATAACATGGACGACCCAGAGATTACCGCTCTTCCTCCAGAGTGCTTACCGATGGCTTGTCGATCGATGTGTCCACTGATATTCTTCAATATCGTGGAGTTTCATTACCCCGAACGGGTGTTGCGGCAGTTCGGTATCGTCCAAGGAATTCCCATTAATCCGCCGTATCGAGATACGAATCTTCATACGTACGAGCGTCGACAGCGGTCGGGGATGGATTGGAGACAACATCACGCAGGCTGGATCCAGTTGTGGGATGAACGAGAGGAGACCGTCGTGAATGGTCCTCCCGCGACTACCTTCAATTCGGTGGAGGACGGGTATTACGGGTGGTACCATCGGATCACTCGACTCTACATATCTCCTCATGCGAGACAGATGGCACAGGGCTTTCAGATGGGGGATGCGGTGTTTATGTCGTCCATCGTAAGTTTAATTTATTTACTGATGTAGTGTGATGAATAGTACTTACATAATTTACTTTTCTATTTTTAGGAACGCGGGGTTCACGACAGCCTTCACTATGCGGAGGCCGGGGAGCATGACCAGTCGATCAGTTTACTGCGGCAGATGGAGAACATGTTTATCTCGCGACGCCGAACCCGACGAAGCAGAGGGACATCTCACGCACAAGAGGCGGAGTCATCTCACGCACACGACATACCCGAGACATCTCACGCGCACGAGGTCGGGACATCTCACGCACACGAGTATGGAACATGGGACGCACACGACGGCGGTACATCTCAGGTACCTGAAGCTGTGAACCCGTCGTTCTTCGACGACTTGGCGCCGTTTTTTCAGTCGTCTGCACCCCAGGACAGCTCACAGCCGCCTTATATGGATCATCAGGTATATTAATTATATTTGGCACTTAAAGCGATCGAATTAAAATTTCATTATCAATTTTTAGGCGTTTACGACACCTTCCCCACGACCGCGCCGACCTCGAAGTCCAGATGATGATGCTGAGCAAGGTCCCCGTCGAGGAAATCGAGTACGTAGGCCAGCTCGTTGTGGGACTGGTGGTCATTTGGCTCATCATGGCCGTTAGTCTATATGTTTTATGTTATTTTTGAAGTTTGTAATGACTATTATGATTACATTATTCTTATTAGTCTGTTTATAATTATTATTCGTTATTATTATATATATTTATTATTCCATTATTATTATTATCGTTATTCTATTATTACGTTTATTACTCTATTATTATTATATTTGTTTATTATTATAATTATTATCATTATTCTACTATTATTATACAAAAACGGTGAAAGAACATTTAATATTATTTTCAACGCCTACCGCGTTGTCTAGCACGAGTTTCACCCCTATCCATCTCATTCCTTATGCGATTTCGACTATATCTACCAGGACCACTTCTCTCTCGACGAGCTTCGTTATGAATAAGCGTCCAATTTTCGGGCGTCCAGTACCGTTCATCGTGCAATGGTTCAAAGGTACCTTCGTATGTCTTCAAATACTCATGCTTACTGTAGTACTGCGCCACTAGACTCGGAGTGAATTTGCCATTGACGACAAGCTGCTTGTGCGTGAGAACATGGGATGCTATACCTGCTCCAATTTCCACACGTGCATGTTCGATCGTTGATCCTTACCACATATGTGCGTTGATGAATTCCTGATGTTATGACTTCTGCTGTATGTTGTCGGACATCAAAACGGTATACAACGTGATCCCAAGATTCTGCCGTCCCACTTTGAAACAGTCTAGTTGCATAACGTGACCAATCTGTTTCATTATTCGCCATCAGGGACGATGCTTCTTGAAAGCGATCACGAAAATACTGTACGCACCTGTGAAATTTAAGAAATAAAATAACTCATCATAACCACAAAATTAGAACTTCGGCATCAATCGTGATTAGGCCAGGGCTTACCTATGAAAAGTGAAATCAACGATAGCTGTTGCGGGTAGCATTCGAGCACCTTTCAGTACCCCGTTTAGCCCTTCTGAAATATTAGTGGTCATGACACCACATCGATAACCGCCGTCGTGTGCAAGCGACCATTGCTCGACCCCTGCTCTTTCTAACCAAGGCTTCGCTCGTTCATTAATTTGCGCAATCTGAGCCATAATGCGATCGAATTTGTCCAATGTTGGCGCAATACCGGCTCTATGACATAGGTCCTTCAATTGTTGATCCTTGAATTTGTTGTAGAAGTTTGACTTGAAATGGCGAAGACAGAAGCGATGCACTCCATTTGGTGGGCGAAAGAAATCGGTGGCTTCTACTGTTCCCATAAGACCTGTACACATCATATACGACGGTAAAAGTAACTGATTTTAAGAAAATAACAAGTAAATTACCATGTATCTAAGCTTAAATACCTGGATGACGATCCGAAATAAGGCAAACCGATTGATTCTCTAGAACAAACATCTTCAAATTAGTAAGGAACCAAGTCCATGAGTGTGTACTTTCATTCGTGACAATGGCAAACGCCAGGGGAAAGACGTTTTGGTTGGCGTCCAACGACGTCGCAATCAGTAATTTGTGCAAAAATTTGGAGTATAAATGGGTACCATCGACACAAACAACCTTGCGACAATGTTTGAAGCCATCGATGCTCGGTATGATTTTTAGTTTGAAAAATCATACCTCGACAAAACATAGGGTTATCTCTGTCGTAAAACTCCCCATAACCACCGTAGTCGTCACCAGCAGGAGCTGGCATTTGATACGTTTGGAAAAATGGGACGGACTGAAACAGCGTTGGAGCAGCCACGTTCGTTGGAGTGGTATCATCTGGCGCATCGTCGTCGTCGTTCTCGTCGTCCTCGTTGGGATCAGGTAACTCAGATAAAAGTGGATCCACATCGTCCGCTTCTGAATCACTAACATGAACGTCTTCCTCGAGTTCTGGCACGACTTCTGGCTCCGGTTCTAACACGGCTTCCGACATATTGAATGGAACATGCCCCGACATCTCCAAAGAGACATTACTGAACCCTGCCGTAACTGAGGCAATGTCGGGAAAATCCGTACAGGTGTAACTCGAAGAACCAACTTCAAAATTTAGATGAGGCTGTTCGTTCAAATCAAAGTTTGGATTTTCAACTGTTTCAACAAAAACCTCGACACAATTGTTTTCTGAATCGGGATGTATGAAAAACTGTAAATCGTTGTCGTTGGATATTTGAAAAAGCTGATGAAAATGGCGGGAATGTTGAAAGTATTCATTTTTGGCGTGGATAGTCAACGAACAACGACTGCTATCAGCACCCGTAATTTCGAACAACAACGAAATAAACTCGGAAAAACTGGTGGTGCGACGAATTCGCCTATACCCAACAGGGCGGATACTATATTTGATGGTAGAATCAGATGATTGAATTATATCGCCGCCGAAATATACTATAACTTGTACGCGACTCGACACCATTGTTTGAGTTATTAATATAAATGTTGAGAAGGGCTAATGATATACGAATCATTCTAGGCGAGGGGGAATTTATAGATACTTAAATCGTATCGTGGGGATACGAGTTACGTAACTCGTATTCCCATAATACGAGTTACTGGAATTATTGCCGACACCCTTGCATGGCCATGCAGGCTGGTCGGCCACATAACGTAACTCGTATCCCTAGGATACGAGTTAGTGCCTCGTATACTGAGAATACGATTTAGTGCGCCATGTCATTGCCATGTCAGGGTCAGCGCGGTCAGCAAGTAATTCGTACTCCTAGAGTACGAATTACTAACTCGTATTTCCCTAATACGAGTTACGCAGACGTGTCGGGTCAGCGGGTTCAACGCCCAAACGTAATTCGTATTCCGGGAGTACGAATTACTAATTCGTACTCCTAGAGTACGAATATCTCTATTTTATTAATACTTTTTCTTTTCCGTTTATTTTGTTAATGATTGATTTTTTTTTGTTTATTTAATTAAAAAAACCGTAATAACATAAATACCATCTCTAGCTGTAACGGAAATAATGCCTATCCATTCTTCTTACCCGACTGCATTCGACACACGCAGCTCAACTTCAATTCAACTTGCATAAACACAACTCATAAATTCGATTTAAGTCGCTTTAAATAATAGTATGAAAATAACAATGTAACGAGCATTAGCTAGTCGCAAGTATATTTAAGTTAACAATTAAACCACAAACTCCATAACGTCCGTTACATTTATGACTCGATGCTTCGAATTCTTATTTATTTCTAATATTGATTAACACGTCACATTTAATTCAGTGTTTCTACTACTTAACATTGAGTATGGAATTCAATTCTATTTTTCTTTTTAATGAAAAATTTTACGCAAAAAATAAAAGACATTGTCTACGTGGCAAATAGACATGGTACCAAACAGCAGCCAGCCTATCTCAAGTGCCAGTGCACAGCGTTAACACATTAACGCCGTTTACACGAGTATCCTGCCGTCAAGTCATACGATGGAAATGTTCCTACCAGCTAACGCCGTTACAGACAAACGTTAGTAGAATACATTAATAGCGAGAGAGAGAGAGAGGGAGAGAGGAAGACGAAAGAGTTGAGTAGAGAGAGAAAAGCACACACACCTCACAACGACTCAGTGATTGCTGTTCCACTTTTATTATTGTCTCTCTGCTTTCTGCTTTTGCTGCAACTTACCCTATCTGCTACATTCCTTCGCCACTACACTAATCATCTACTGATCAACGACCGTAGCTTTTCAAGGTAATGGTACCACCACCACGTTTTGGCTTCGTAAATGCCCCACTTGTATGAGTCGTTTCAGATCTGTATTTGCTGGTGCATTGAGCTCTCATTTTTTATTCCGTGTTTTGATTTTAGGAGAAAGGGAAATGGTGGGCAGTGTATCGTCGGAGGAAGGAAGCGAAGAGAGGTGCGGCAGCTACAGCCCTAGTGCCGACGTCAGCGAGTCGGAGAGCTCATCCGAGGATGACGTCCGCGGATGCGGCGGCGCATCCAGTTCTTCCGGCTTCTCTCCCTTCGCCGCCGGGAGTTCGGCGCCGCTGACGCCGACGTTTAGTTTTCCTGTGATTGGAGGCAAGGATGTCCTCATTTGGGATGAGAATCCGAGAAGTACCTGCACCGAGACATCTGGTTTGTGATTACGACTTCACCTTGTCCTTATTTTTTCAATTTTTTTTCTCCTTTTTCACTTAGCTGCTGAAGAAATGGCATCAGCGTCACTTGAGTGTTTTGGTGTAGTGTCCCCATGATTGCGGTGCTTGACTTTTGTTATTTCTTTCTTTGCGCATGTTTGTACTGTGTGGTTCAAAATTTATGGATCACTGCCCCGATGTATAGTGTCGGTGGTGTGGTGTGATAAGTTGTCCCTTGTGAGGGGATATTCTGGTGCTTGTCTTAGTTTTGATGTCTAGAAAGCCATCACTGTCTCATGACTTGCTCTGGTTTGGCTTGTTTTGAGATATTTTCCCAGAAATCGAAATGATGAAGGAAAGATTTGCTAAGCTGCTTCTTGGTGAGGACATGTCTGGAGGTGGTAAAGGAGTTTGTACTGCTCTAGCAATTTCAAATGCCATTACCAATCTGTCAGGTAATTTCCTTCTCAGAGTTTTATGTGTTGCAAATGAGATCGTAGGTACAAGTCTTGTTGACTAATTGTTGTCTCTGCTTTTTTCTTTTTTCGAATTGCAGCAACCGTGTTTGGAGAGCTGTGGAGGCTGGAGCCACTTGCTCCTCAAAAGAAGGCAATGTGGTGCAGAGAGATGGAATGGCTGCTATCCGTTAGCGACTCAATCGTTGAGCTCGTGCCTTCAATACAGCAGTTTCCTGGCGGTGGTACTTATGAAGTAATGGCAACAAGGCCACGTTCTGATCTGTGTATGAACTTGCCAGCACTCAAGAAGCTCGATGCGATGTTGATAAGCATTCTCGATGGGTTTCGTGATACAGAATTTTGGTATGTTGACCGTGGAATTTCAGTGGAGGATGGAGATAAGTTTACGTCGGGCTTGTTGTCTGGGAGGCCTTCGGTTAGACAAGAAGAGAAGTGGTGGCTTCCGTTCCCGAAAGTTCCTGGAAAAGGTTTGTCTGAAGAATCGAGGAAGAGGCTGCAGCAGTGCAGAGATTGCACAAACCAGATACTGAAAGCTGCTTTGGCCATAAATGCTAATGTGCTTGCTGAGATGGACATTCCCACTGCCTACATTGAGACCTTACCCAAGGCGAGTTATCTTTTTCCGCTCGTCCTCCCTCCTTATGTCATTTATGTGGTATTTCCATAGACCTTGTCGAGGAATGTGATTAATGTGTTTCGTGACGTCAATTTCGTCCATTGCCCCTTTACAGAATGGAAGAGATTGCCTAGGTGACATCATCTACCGATGCATTACATCGGATCAGTTCTTGCCAGAATGCCTACTCGACTGCCTCGACCTCTCCTCAGAGCACCACACGCTTGACGTGGCAAACAAAATCGAGGCAGCCGTGCATGCCTGGAAGCTGAAGGACAGAAAGAAACATCCCAATCTTCAGAAACCTCCGAAACGAATGTCTTGGGGTGGTAAAGTAATGGGCCTCGTTACCGACGGGGACAAGAATCAATTCCTGGCACAGCGCGCTGAAACCCTATTGCACAGCCTCAAAATCCGATTCCCTGGTTTGCCACAAACTGCTCTAGACATGTGCAAAATTCAGTACAACAAGGTCCTTTCCTTTCCTTACGCACCCCGCCACAAATCATTATAATTCAATCTTCCCCAATTCCACATTCAGTTCTGAACTGTGAATTTAATTTCATTTGTTCGCAGGACGTTGGCCATGCAATTCTTGAGAGCTACTCGAGGGTAATGGAGAGCCTAGCGTTCAACATAATCGCAAGGATCGACGACGTCGTGTACGTCGACGATGCAACCAAGCGCTGTGCTGCTGCAGAAAACATGTCGATCTTTAACCGCGGAGGTGGCTTCAACGGCCTTCCTCTGCAGAAGAAAATGTCGCCGAGTCCCTTCTCCATTCAGCACACACCGTACACATCCCCCTTCGCCACGCCTACGATGGTTTCTTCGCCTCCTCAGCCAAGCAGCCCAAAGAGGACGGTTACTCCACTGAACAAAAGCAGCCTCGCCGCTCATAAGCTGGACAAAGTGGTGCCCACGGACTTGGACAAGCTTTGGTCTTATACCAACGGTAATCTCAGCTCCAGGCGAGTGTCGGGCGATGCCCTGGAACGCAACTGATTGGCATTTATGTGCTTTTCTTGGCGTAGTTTTTATGTTCTTGTTAGAATTTTGGGCCAGCAGTTGGGGTGTAGTGTATGTCTATAGTCTATATATTGTGAAACCATTGCCAACGACTTGTGCTGATCTGTTGAGGTTTTTCCACTTTCCTAGTCATTTAAGTGTAATAGCGCGCTATTAACCAATTAATTATGATTAAAGCACTACCATACCAACCATCCAACAAGCGGATAAAGAAATAAAAGCGCTTTAGTTGGCTCCACAACTATAAACGGTATCTCTTTCCTCTCAGCTCAGCTCAGCTCATTATCGCCGGCCACCCTCCACCACCTCGATCGACGGTAAATTATGTTTCCATCGACGGTGCTCAAGTCTCCATCTCTCTCCGTTCCGTTCCCCAAGGCGGTCGCCGTCCCTCGGCGGACGATAAGGTGCTGCGCAGCCGTACAGCCATCCGCCGCTCAATTCGATCTGAAGACTTATTGGACGGCGTTGATCAAAGAAATCGACGAAAAGCTCAACGAAGCGATACCCGTGAAGTACCCCCACTAGATCTACGAAGCGATGCGGTACTCCGTGTTGGCCAAGGGAGCGAAGAGGGCGCCCCCCGTTATGTGCGTCGCCGCCTGCGAATTGTTCGGAGGCGACAGGGCCGCCGCTTTCCCCACCGCCTGCGCCCTTGAAATGGTTCGTTCGTTTGAAATTGCTTTCTGTTCCCATCCTTAGTCATAAGCTGGTCACGAATTGATGAATATCCGATGATCCTCTTGTTATTATCATTTCGTATGACAATTTCCAGCACTTGGAAGTTCTTATCTTGTAGTTGAAATTTAGGCATTATGATGAGGCGATTACTGCATCTGAATCTTAAGCTTGACATTGAGCATCTAAAAGCTTCTTTGCTTAAACCCCCTTTCCGAACTGAAATGGCCATGGATAAAATGCATTATCATGACAAAAAACAGTTGAATTCAGCTGATAATTTGGAAGCTCGAGCTTCTTTCTTGAATGGCTTTTTGTTTCCCGGCCGAAATTAGGCTAATAAGGAGGTGATTACTGTGGCATCTTAACCTTTGCTCCAAACTGGGTATGCAAAGCTTCATTGCTTAAACCTCTTACTGATCTGAAATATCGTAGCTGATAATTTGGAGGTTTGAGATTCTTCTTCGAACGGTTTTTTCCCAATCCCCTGTTTTTCCTTCTTTTTCGAAAACAGGTCCACGCCGCCTCTCTGATCCACGACGACCTCCCATGCATGGACGACGACCCCTCAAGAAGGGGAAAGCCCTCCAACCACACGGTCTACGGCGTAGACATGGCCATACTCGCCGGCGACGCCCTCTTCCCCTTGGGCTTCCGCCACATAGTCTCCCACACCCCAACAGACCTCGTCCCAGAATCCCGACTCCTAAGGGTCATCTCCGAGATCGCCCGGGCAGTGGGGTCCACGGGGATGGCAGCGGGCCAGTTCGTCGACCTCGAGGGCGGGCCCACGCCCAACGCGGTCGACTTCGTCCAGGAGAAGAAGTTCGGGGAGATGGGGCAGTGCTCGGCCGTGTGCGGGGCCCTCCTGGCGGGGGCCGCCGACGAGGAGGTGGAGAGGCTGAGGAACTACGGAAGGGCCGTGGGCGTTCTTTATCAGGTTGTGGACGATATCCTCGAGGCCAAGGAGGGCGGGGAAAAGAAGGGGAAGAGCTACGTGTCGCTCTATGGGGTGGAGAAGGCTATGGAGGTTGCCGAGGATTTAAGGGCTCAGGCGAAGAGGGAGTTGGCTGCTTTGGAGGAGAAGTATGGCGGAGATAGGGTTTTGCCGTTGTATAGCTTTGTGGATTATGCTGCTGAGAGGGGGTTTGGGATTGGTGATCAGCTTTCTGGCGTTTGAGGGTTTGTGTTAGAAGAATTCCATGTGCGTTGTTCTTACCCCAGCAGGAATTACTCTGTGTTCTCAGGTATGTAAATTTTTGTTGTTAAGGAAGACAACCCTAGTCCTCGTGCGTCTCATATCGACTGAATACGAATACAAATATGTTTTTCGATTCGAGTAGTTACCGAATATGAATACGAGTATATTGTTATTCGACTCGTATAGTTATCGAATATTCGATTCGATTTGAATTATATGATGCAGAATAATATAGTATACGTACATTACATAGATACTAGTTAGTCATAGTCCCACTATGTATTAGATCCAATGAGAATTTTCTTACATGGTTCATCTTCATGCAGAATAATATATTATATAATTAACAGGTATTTTTTGAAAAAAATAATTAAAAAAATTGAATATTCGCGAATCATTTCGAATATCGAATCTAATTAATTTTATGATTCGTGTAAGAATTGAATATCGAATATCGGCTCGTTTGCAACCATAGATAGCAGAAATGTGAGTATTTAAACTCGGTCTTGGTAATCAATGATAAGAAAGTTCAAAACTAGTATACAATTCAAGTCTAAAATGGGCTAATTGTCCATTCCGTTGAATGGTTTAAGAATAGGTTCGTAAGTACTTAACTCAAGGCCCAAGCTTTGAGTAGAAGAAGCAAATCTATGCCTGGCATGGGGGATGACTGAATAATGAATTGAAGTAATAACGATGAACGAACTTGGCAGTTCATTCATCGACTTGGCAAAAATGCGTCTAGATTCATCATTCATGCCTCGCTATATCGTGTCCAGGTACAGCCTAAAACGAAGTCAACAGCCCTCATCTTGTAATATACTTAAGATAGATTAAATAAGTATATCGTATTGTGTGGCGGTTGATGCAATATTGTCGTGCTATTTTCTCCGTCTGCACAAGAAAATAATAAAAACAAATAAAAAAAATCAGAGAGTGCAGCTAGTCCTAATCTCGCTCTAGTATTTATTTCTTTATATTTTCTTTTTCCCATATAGAAAGACTTAGAGAAAACGGAATTCTCGTAGCTTCGCTAGTCTCCTCACATGTCGGAGCTGGACATATAACAACATATAAATATATGTTTTTGTTTTTCATAATCATGAAAGTGAGGGTTCCTTTTTTTTTTTCCCGTGAATACTGTGAATTTTCTTTTTCAAATCTGTCTTATCTTCTTAGTGTCATCGTGTTCGTCGTAATAATCCACCTTCACCATTGGCTTTTCATATAAAAAAGAAAAGAATAAATAAAAACTATTAAAAAGAATATCTACTAAAAAAAGCACTTTTCTTTGCAACTTACTGTCTATGCATTATAGTAAAACTTGTTTATGGGGATAAGGTTTTGAGCGACTCAAACTTCTTCCTTCGTCGTGGTATAGGATTAGTCGACAATACGTTATGGTGGTCGCAGTCACAGCGGAATATTGCCTCGCTGGCAAATGTGCGCTGTATGTATTGTATCTTATCTCGTACATATTTAAAAAAATGGTCAACTAGGGAAGATTGTTGTATTTAATTAATAGACATAGGATCGGCATATTCGTTGAAATGAACGTCGTCGAGTCGCCGCTTATCTATGTTTATACTATATTCAAATGTTCGTTGAAATGTCCCTTCGAGGAACCCAAAGGTTAACAAGTTAAATACAACATCGATCTACGTGGCCTCCTATCCTAATCCTCGTTGTGGATGAGCTCTAATTTCCTCACTATGAGGACATGTATTGAAATTTAGCAATAGATTTAAATACCACCAAAAATATTAAGAAATACTAACCAATGACGTCATGTATTTATTTCTTATGTTCTCGGTGGCACATCGCACATTTCAATAATATATTGAAGGCGTTAGATCGTCGATGTCAACGGCGGCTATTTTGGTACGACATGATTTGCGCAATTGTGGTTTGGATGATCAAAACAAAATAAAATGCGAATAGGGTTTGGTATGCATGCACTCGTAAACAACTCACAGGGGTACATTTGTATGAAAAAATTAACGTTTTATTTATGGAATAGTTTTTATAATATCTACATCTATATGTTTTCCTCTCTCTTTTTCTGATATTTTCATCTCCTTATGCAATAAAAGAGGAAAATTACATTTGTCCGAATTTAAATTAATGGTGCTTTCATCGTTTTGTTTTTCTTCCCAACACACCGAAGTGGGAAACGTCATCTTATCTCAACTATTCATATGACACGACCTATCTCGTTATTCATATCACATAAGCGATTATTACGACGTCAATTAATTCATTAAAATTAAGGCGATCTATATAAGGATGTCATGAAATTAGCTATATACATAAGCCGGAGAAATTAGCTAATACACTGCTTCATATAAATACTAAAAAAGGTGACAAACTTGGACGCCAAGTTGAATAAGAGGGCACATAGATATCAACTACTCAGCCAACCCATTAAATAACCTAATTTATTCGTTTATTCATCACCTAATTAAAATATTAGTAAATCAATCTTAATCAAAATATAGAGAGAGCCTAGGACTTACCCAAATCGGCAGGGATATATACACATATGCCCGAGAATATGCCACAATTAAATTATTGCTAGCTTGGCAAGATCAAATGTACAAAAAATATAAAAGGCATCCAATATTTTAACATTTAACGCAATGATACTTGGTTTTAATTTTAGAAAATTCAGTTCCTTTTTCTCACGCCGTCTCTCCTCCGTTACTGAAATTAAACTTCGTTAACGCCGGCAGAAAACTATTTCTTTTACAGCGAGAGAGAGAGAGAGAGAGAGAGAGAGAGAGAGAGTTCAAATCCAAAATCTCTTAATCCCTAATAATTTATTAATTTTGTTCCTCCACTCCACCATCTCCATTCGCCACTTGGAAGTTGTAAAGTAATAATATAAGCTATAAATCGACACGCCCCAATTCACGCCATCTTTTATCTGCATCTCAGTCTTTTTTTTCTTTCCTTTTTCTCTTTCGTTCTGCGTATCCCCAGGGATCGGAATCTTGCTCGATTTTGCGATCGTATGTGCTAAGTGTTGTCCCATCAAATCGCAGATGGTGTTGGAGGATAACGAGAGTTGCGGGAGTAAGGCAGTCGAGTCGTCTGCTTCGAAGAACAGACAAGAGCAGAAGAAGGTTGAAGTGTACAATGAGGTTCTGCGGCGCCTCAAAGAGGAAGAGCATGCCGAGGCTCGAGAGCCTGATTTCGACGATCAGCTTTGGGCTCATTTCAATCGACTTCCTGCCAGGTTTCGTACCGAAACCCCCCCCAAACCAAGTTTTATCTTTTTCGACCAATTTTGCTCGTTTTGTCTGCCGAGCTGTCACATCTCTTTGAAGTGGCTGTTATGGCCGTCGACTTTTTTGAGATATTGTTCATCTTCACGTTTTTCGCGTGTTGACGGAGTGAACAGGAGAAATTGATTTTTACTGCATGTCTTTATTTCGCGTCGTATGATAATATCAAGTGTTTTGCGAAGTGAGGTACTGTTGATCTCTATGATTGTTGGAATGCGATGTTGATCTTTTGATGTACTTGTTGTTGTGGTTCAAGGTATGCAATGGATGTGAATGTGGAGAGAGCTGAAGATGTGTTGACTCACAAGAGATTGCTGCACTTGGCTCGTGATCCGAACAACTGGCCGGTATTTGAAGTTCGACTTGTGCAGGTAGAGTTGTTTGTTCCTTTTCTTTCAGCATCAGTTGGTTATCGTGCTTGTGATATGATGGACCTGTCAGTGTGAGGAGTTGTAGTTTGAGATGTGTGCGTCTCCATCAGAATTGAAGTCACCATTGGACCTTTTTTGTATTGATGGGTATTATCAGTAATAAGATGTTTGGAGAAAGAAGAAACTAGCTAACAATACTATTTAGTTTAGCAGTCCCAAATCAAATTCTTCTGGCAAAGTTGAAAACCCTAAATGATAATATCCTCATCTACCGGTAATGAGTTATCATGGACTAGATCACAGTTTCAAGAGAGACAGTGATGACAAATTAAATTATCAGCAACAGGCTCTAGGAATAGTTGCCTCTCTTGGACAAAGATATCTCGTAATGCTTATGCTTGTTTAGGTGGCTGCATTTTGCCATTGAGAAATAATATGGAATTAGAGTTTGGAATGATATTGTTGTAAATATTTGTTTAGATATCATGTCTCAGATATTTTTTGGTTGCTTCAGAAACATTATAACATATCTTTACACATGATTATGTCTCTCATATTTTCTTGATTGATGCTGCTGGAGAACCTTTTTTCATGATTTACCATTACCGTTACTTGAGTTATATTATATGCATTTCCCCCCATTTTCGTCGCTCGATAATTTGGGATTTTCTTGTTTGGTTCATCTCAGCATATTATGATGTCAATTCTACGCATAGGTTGTTCCATCTCTGGATGGGAATGGAGGAGAATCGGTACACTCACATTTACCTAAAAGGGGAAGGTACTGCCGATCTTTTTTTGATAAAATAGACTTGAAGTTATTTTTTGGTTTTGTGACAGTTTATTCACTTCTTATATTTTTATTATCTGCTTATTAGATCAGTGTCATTTTTCAAAATTAGTCATTGAGTTTCTATGATTTGGTGACTTCTGAGAGTGTCAAACCTATTTCTTTTACCCAGCATCCATCCTCCACCTGCCTTTGGTTCTTCTCCTAACCTTGAAGCACTTGCCCTTGAAGTTGGAAAGTCAGAAGTTAATGATGGTGACAGTGCTGTGCATGACAATTCCAAGATTCCAAGGTCTGTACTGAGATGCCATGATCTTTTATATTGAACTTTCATGGGATAACTTTTACTGGAATAGCTTTAAATATCAAAGGTGAAGGTTTTATATTTTCGTTATCACTCCCTTGAAGGGGGAATACACACATTTGTTCATGTCACTAAGAGTTATCAATTGAAATTTGTGTATCGAAAAAAGTTTTTTTCTCGTTCCTCTGCGATTGTTATATTTCTACTGCATTGTTTCTTTTGACTCGTCACATTGACTTATCCTCATAAATATAGCATGCCATCGTTGAAAATCATATAAAAGGTGTTCTCTATGAATCTCATTTATGCAGGCCAATGCATGAGATTACGTTCTCGGCAGATGACAAGCCAAAGCTCCTTAGTCAGGTACATGCTTGCGTATTAGAATTTAGTATGGCATTGGCACGTAGACCATTTCATGCTTAATAGAAACTCTAATAGTATACTTCATTGTGCAGTTGACTTCGTTATTATCTGAGGTTGGGCTGAACATCCAGGAAGCACATGCTTTTTCTACTGTTGATGGCTATTCGTTGGATGTTTTTGTTGTTGATGGCTGGCCTTTCGAGGTATATTTGATTTAGGGTTACACTGCTTTTTAGCTTGTTTACGTTAGTCCTAATCATTGTAATGTCATTTGTCGATTGAACAACGCTATCGAAGACTTTGTAGAGGTTAGCAAGATTTTTACATTGAATGCCCTTTTTGTATCACTGAAGAATTTCTTGGTGCTTCCAATTTGTAGGAGGTGGAACAGCTTCGAATAGCACTGGAGAAACAAGTTGTAAAGTTTGAGGTACTGTTTTGTTTTTCTTTTATGATAAAACAGTTCAGGCTTGATCATAGGATTCAAGTCCAATATTGTTGTTATCACGATATGGCTGCCTGTTGTGGATATGATCAAGAGCTTTACTTCTCTATTCAGCTGTTAATTTTATATATTTGGATTTCTGAAGATTCAATGTGATGTGCTAGTTTCGGATGTTGATTTCAGGAAGGACGTTAGCCAGTTCAGTTGATATTTTTCTGATTTTTATTATCTACTTTTTGCTGTTATTCCTTTGTAATCCTGTGAGATTCAAAATTATAACTTTGTGCAGAACCATTCTTGGCCAAATCCACATTCTCTGCCTTCTGTCAGTGAACATGAGCAGATTGAAATAAAACGTGAATCTGATCATCTAAAAATTCCCAACGATGGTACTGATGTCTGGGAGATTGATCCCCACCTTTTGAAATTTGAGTCCAAATTAGCATCGGGATCATACGGTGATTTGTAAGTACTAGGAATGCTAGCTTTGTAGCTTGTTCGTGCCGTTGAATTCTCTACTTACTCGATGACTTGTTTGTTCAGATACAAAGGCACTTACTGCAGTCAGGAAGTAGCAATCAAGATTCTCAAGGCGGAGCGCTTAAATTCAGAATTGCAAAAGGAATTTGGCCAAGAAGTATATATAATGAGGTGAATTTATCCATTCTTCGGATTTATAAAATGATAAGATGAAGATAACACTCAGCTAATAACTTTCAGCCCTACGCCTGTGCTCCATGAGCTGATTGATTTGCTTTTATGCAGAAAAGTAAGGCACAAAAATGTTGTCCAGTTCATAGGAGCGTGTACCAGGCCTCCCAATTTGTGCATAGTGACAGGTAATGTACATAAAGTGTCAGATGGTTAAAGTTAAGATTGGGGATATATGTTAAAATGGAGCTCTGCTGTGTTTATGCTTATGTTTTTCAGATCTTTTATTCTTGATTTCTTAAATGCAGAATTCATGTCTGGTGGGAGTGTCTATGACTACCTACACAAGCAAAAGGCTACATTTAAGCTTCCAACTTTGATTAAAGTGGCTATTGACGTAGCGAGGGGAATGAGCTATTTGCATCAGAACAATATAATTCACAGGGATCTGAAAGCTGCAAATCTTTTGATGGATGAGAATGAAGTGAGAGTTAAATTTTATGAATTGTTTTTACCATTGCCAATTCGGTGATCTTGCTTTGGATGCATGGTTCTAGTATTTCATCTTTAGATAGATGGATGTGGACTCTTAAACTAGTACATTATCCCTTTTCCTACCTGTGTAGTGTGCACCACCATTCTTGACTCTGGTTTTCCTGCAATTTATATTATTGTTTCAACGATCTCAAAGTTACTCCTCTTTAGGTTGTCAAAGTTGCTGATTTTGGAGTGGCCAGAGTTAAAGCACAGACAGGTGTGATGACAGCTGAGACAGGGACTTATAGGTGGATGGCCCCAGAGGTATATATATGAACTGTTGTATCGATTTAGTTTCATTAAATAAAGCCGTGTGCTCTCTTAACCTGACATCGAGGCTTCTCTTCTACAATGAACGTTTCGAACGAGCTTCTCACAAGTACTAGTGGTTAACTGTTAGGTTATCGAACATAAACCATACGATCATAAGGCGGACGTTTTCAGTTTCGGTGTGGTTTTATGGGAATTGCTAACAGGAAAGGTATCTATCTCGTTGCTCTCGAGATATATTTTGGAACTTTAATTAAGATGCTTTTGGTATCTCTCTAAAAATGTGTTCCCCTTTTTTTGTCTTAGATTCCGTACGAGTATCTGACTCCTCTACAAGCTGCAGTTGGGGTAGTTCAAAAGGTTGATCTCTCCTCTTTGGGTTATAGATTTCCACAGCAACTTTAGAGTACAATTTTAGGGTCTTTTTCTAATACTTAAATGCGTACTATGATTTTTCAGGGTCTTCGTCCAACCATTCCCAAGAACACTCATCCAAAGCTTGTTGAGCTGCTTGAGAAATGCTGGCAGCAAGACCCAGCGTTGAGACCTG
This sequence comes from Craterostigma plantagineum, assembly GCA_027422505.1. NCBI lineage: Eukaryota > Viridiplantae > Streptophyta > Magnoliopsida > Lamiales > Linderniaceae > Craterostigma > Craterostigma plantagineum. Next base: position 287,006 of record JAPQWV010000579.1, on the reverse strand, counting down.
ACTTTTCTGAAATATTAGACATCTTTCAGGAATTTGCAAAGGAGGTAACATTATGCTTCCTTCCTTTCACCATAGCTTGAAATTATCCACCAACACAACACAATCTTTTTTCTTTATTGATAGGAAACCCTAATGAACTAGACATTTTTCATATAAGGTTATCTGATCTCAGGTTGGAGATGATGGCGTAGATAATAAAAGACATAAGGAGAAATCTGGGGGTTTCTTCTCCTCCCTTAGACGTGGGCACTAGGACAAACAACTACTAAGATATATCGGTAAGGAAAAAAGGCAATGGAGAGAGAGAGGACTTTCAAGCAATCCCAAGCTCAGTTTGTTCTTTTCTTCTTTTCTGTTTTTTCGAATTTCCCTCCCTTTATTTGTACTGTACAGCGTTCCTCCCATCAGTCTATACCGTACTTGATTGAAAGGAAATGTTTTTTTTGTTAGCACTTACCGATCAAATACTTTTCATTTTATTCCAAAGTGTTCTCATTTCTTGCATTTCTAACTGTTTTGCCGAAAACTAGCTCGACACTCGCATTTAGGGTTGTCAACGGGGCGGGTTCGGGGCGGGGATCCAATCCCCGTCCCCATCCCTGCGATGCATTCGGGGACAAAACTGTCCCCGTCCCCGCCGGATCCCTGCGGGGATTCATATTTTTTCTAAAAATATAATATTTTTAATATAATATAAATTTGGATATTTTTTGTTATAAATATTATCTAAATTATATTTTATTTGTATTATTTTAATATTATTTAATCTATATTTTGATATTATTTAAATTATAATTTAAAATTATATATATTTTAATATCTAATACAGGTTCGGGGCGGGGAACGGGGCGGGGATCCCCGCGGGGAAAAATCAGTCCCCGTCCCCGCCCCGCGGGGATAAAAACTCGGGGATTCCCCGCCCCTTACGGGGCGGATCCCCGCGGGGACGGGGAATCCCCGCCCCACTGCCATCCCTACTCGCATTGCATTCATTGCGTGGGACTGATAAGATAGGAAAATGACGTCATTAATCGAATCGAACACAGTTCGTTCTAGGATGGTAATAATCACTGATAATCACACACGAACTGCAATTAACTTATGGGTCTTCCATAGAAGTCCTCGAATCATTCATTAATATGATACTATATTAATACATATCATAGTGTATATTCCGTCTTCGATCATTATGTGGTATGATCATACATATATTGGTCGGTGCCATTTTTAGGAATATTAACCGACAAGAAATGCTTTCCCTATCCTAAAATCTCTCCTCTATAAACAAAACAAAAAAAGAAAAAAAGAAGAAAACCTTTAACCTTGGATAGGTGATATTGCCTCGTCAATCGAGGTTCTTGACTGCTTCGTTCTTCACATATGTATGTGAAATAGGCGGCATTTATGGACCTCTCATCATCATCACCACCGCCGAGGAAATCTTTCATATCCCGCAACAATTCCAACAGACAAGAACGGCGAGGTTCGCCGCCGGGCAAAGTTTCAGAAGAAAGATTTCACCTTGACCTCAGACAGCAAACGACGACGGACATTAAAAGTCATGAAATCTCTTCATCGTCATCTTCTTCGATCCTACCCCAGGACGTAATCGTTAAAATGGACGGCGGCGATCGTCCCATGGCAAAAGAGCCAAGCTCAGATTTCAGGATACACGGCGGTGGCGCCATGCAGCGCGACGTCCACGAAGACCCACCCTCGAAACTCATCGAACAGTTCTTGAACAAGCAGAAAGCCAGCGGCGGCGACGTCACCCTCGACGTCGATTTGGAAATGGAGGAGCTGCGCACGGACGACGACGACGACGGCCCTCGAAGTTTCCCACCTCCCAGACCTTCTTACGACAACAGTACGATCAGAAGAAACAGCAGTTCAACTTCTACGTCTAAGGATTTGGGTATTTCTTTCCGCTCTCCATATATTTCAAGCACCGTCGTGGACATCAGAACAGACGAACGAGCAACAATGAGCAGAAGAAACGAAGACGTTAACTCTTCTTCCGGCGACGACGAGGGCGGCGTCAGCCAAAGGATGATTCACAACAGGAGAAAAAGATCTTCGAATCTGTCAGCGAATGCGCCAAATATCGAGGGCCAGGTGCTGAGGTGCAGTTCTGTGCAGAGAAGGTTCAGCAACATCGTCGGCGGCAAGCTCAAGACTCAGTCGAGGTTAGCGGACCCTCCGCCTGATCGGAGCTCCGAAAAACCATCTGGGTTGGTCTACAAGTCGGGCCCACCACGAGCTTCTGGCACTCTTACAGGCGGCGAAGAAGAAGACGAAGACGATCCATTCATCGACGAGGACTTCCCAGACGAGTATTATTACACTAAGGGAGATAAGTTCGACGCTTTAGTTATTGCAGAATGGGTCAGCCTCGTCCTAATCGTGACGGCGTTGGCCTGCACGCTTTCGATCGGCGAGTGGAAGGGTAAGAAGGCGAGAGGGTTGAGCTTATGGAAATGGGAGGTTTTGCTCCTCGTCTTGATCTGCGGCAGCTTGGTCGCCGGCTGGGCGGTGAGGGTCGTCGTTTTCTTGATCGAAAGGAACTTCTTCATGAGGAAGAGGATACTCTACTTCGTCTACGGCATAAAGAGGGCCGTACAGAACTGCATATGGCTCGGGCTCGTCTTAACCGCCTGGCGATCCATGTTCGACGGCGGCGGCGGTCGGAAGGCCTCCGCCGGCGAGGGGATGATGAACGACGGCGAGTTTTTATGCTTCGTCAACAAGCTCATGGTCTGCCTGCTCGTGGGCACGCTTCTATGGCTGGTGAAAACCCTAATGGTCAAAGTCCTCGCCTCTTCCTTCCACGTCAGCACCTTCTTCGACCGCATCCAAGAGTCGCTCTTCAATCAGTACGTCATCGAGACCCTCTCCGGCCAGCCGACGGCGCTCGAGGTAAGGAACCACCGCCGCGGGGAAGAAGGTATCAGCCCGAGCGGCGGCGGAGGGCTGCTGCCTCCGCCGAAGCCTCCGAGCTTCAAATTCTCCGGGCAGCTGTCGAGCAAGAACGCGGACGATCGCCAGCAGCAGGGAATATCGATCGATCAGCTCCACAAACTGAATCCCAAGAACGTCTCCGCCTGGAATATGAAGAGGCTTATCAAAATCGTCAGGAACGGCCTTCTCACCACGCTGGACGAACAAGTGCTGGGCGGCGGCGGCGCCGACGACGAGGCTTCCAAGCAGATTAAGAGCGAGCACGAGGCCAAGTGCGCCGCCAGGAAAATACTCAGCAACGTCGCAAAACCTGGCGCCAAGTAAGCTCTCTTCGCCCTTTTAATTCCATCAATCCCATCGCAGAATTTAAAAGAAAAAACCTTTCACGGATTAACTAAATTCTTACAGGTTCATATACCTCGACGATCTGATGCGCTTCTTACCAGAAGACGAAGCTGTAAAAACCCTAACCCTAATCGAATCCGCCGAAGCCGAAAAGATAAGCAAATCATCCCTCAAAAACTGGGTGGTCAGTATCACTATAGTATATACGCGCATCATTTTCCAAATTACTCAAAAGAGAACTTTTTTTATTCGGTGGTAAAATTAGGTAAGCGCCTTCGTGGAACGAAAAGCTCTGTCGTTGACTCTAAACGATACGAAGACGGCGGTGGACAAGCTCCATCGAATGGTGGACGTAATAGTAGGCGTAGCAATACTGCTCGTCTGCCTCGTAATCCTCGACATTGCTTCGAGCAAATTCCTTCTCTACCTCAGCTCTCAGGTCGTAATCGTGGCCTTCATATTCGGCAACACTCTCAAGACCATCTTCGAAGCCATCATCTTCGTTTTCGTAATCCACCCCTTCGACGTCGGAGATCGGTGCGAGGTCGACGGAGTTCAGGCACGTAATTATATGATTACGAATATGCTTACTTATAACGTACGTCGAAAAGCGTTGGAATAAAAATATAGCACGATACGCTTCGAAAAAAAAAGTTTTAAGTTTTTATATGAAGTGGACCGGTTGAGATCCTCTGCTATTCCACTTTCTGTATTCCACTCTGTATTTCAACGAACGAAAATTGTTACACCTCCCCCCGACAAGTGTTAAAACACACGTAAACATCATTACACCTATGAATTTCATTACAACAAGTGTTTAAACAAAAAAAAAAACCTCATTATTACGTATTTTTCTAATATGGAGTAGAAAAAATCGTATTATATATTAAAATAGAAAAAACGTAATAATGAGGTTTTTTTTTTGTTTAAACACTTGTTGTAATGAAATTCATAGGTGTGATGATGTTTACGTGTGTTTTAACACTTGTCGGGGGGAGGTGTAACGATTTTCGTTCGTTGGAATACGGAGTGGAATACAGAAAGTGAAATAGATGATCCCAACCGGTCTTCCAACCTAAGTCTAATTATAATTTGACATGTGACATATTAATTTAAATGTAACGAGCGAATTGGGTGTTTAAACACGGATGGGGGTAGAAAAGTCAGGTCATAATATGATATACTTCCTTGAAAATTAAGCTTTTAGGTGAAGTGGTCATCAACGCAGCAGCCGTACAAGTTTTCGGTGTGGAAAGGACGGACCTTTTGTGTCTGAATGTTACCGTATTTCTATGATCTTTTTTTTTTTCTTCAGATGGTCGTGGAAGAGATGAACATACTAACTACCGTCTTCCTGAGATTCGACAACCTTAGGATAACTTACCCAAACGTGACCCTCGCGACGAAGCCCATCAGCAACTACTACAGAAGTCCCGACATGGGAGATTCCATCGACTTCTACGCACACATAGCCACGCCGGCCGAGAAGATCAACGCCGTTAAGCAGAGGATAGTAAGGTAAAAAACTTTCGGGATCTTTTTTTTTTTCCCTTTCTTTTCGCGGGATTATTTTTCTTTTTTTTTTCTCTCGTTGTGATTTCGTAGCTGGGTGGAGAAGAAGGGCGAACATTGGTACGCCGACCCTTCGGTAGTGGTGATGGAGTTAGAGACGCTAAGCGCTCTTAAGCTTTCGGTTTGGTTGAGGCACAGAATGAACCATCAGAACATGGCAGAGAGGTGGAAGAGGAGAGCCCTTTTGGTCGAAGAGATGGTTCAGATTTTCAAAGAGCTCGACGTCGAGTACCGTCTGTATCCTCTCGACGTCAACGTTCGAGCCGTGCCCAAGGATTTTATGTGAATATATATACCACACGGTTATTTTACGATGTATATGGGAACAAGTTCTTGTCTTTCGATTTATGCAGTAGCGTACGTTTGATTTTTCTACAACACGTGGAGAAATTTCATCAGAAAAAGAAAAAGAAAAAAAAAAACTGTTTTTTTCTGTTTACACTTTGGAGTTTGCAGAAAATGCGTTTGTTGTTTTCTGCTGTGCTGGTCTAGTTCGTTCGTTCATCATGCCAATAGGCAGGGCTCGCTTGGTCCTCTGCCGCGCAGCAAAAGGGGTCGAATCTTTATCGCCGTGCTCAGAACGAAGCCTATGAACTGCATCGACTCGTCAATTCCCAGGAATTAGATTTGCTTACTGTTAAGAGGATCGAAAAGCAGTAAAATTTGAAGCATCAGCGCTTACCCATGCAAGGCCGACGCAGAGAATGCTGAAGCCTGGGAAATAAAATGGAGCTCCATCTGACAAGAATAAGGCAGAAAGAGGGCTGTAGATCAGAGGCGAGATGACGTTGGCGAACGAGGAGATGCCCATCAGACATCCTTGTGCAATTCCCTGCAGTCATATTATAGTGTTACAAGATTACGTTGCATATTGGAAGGTTCGAATGAATCGAAGGAAGGAGATGTCCTTCTTCGAGGTAGAAAGACAGTGTTTTTACCTGTTCCGAAGGTCCCACGTGCTTTGAAATGATGCATCTTATCTGCAATTTCGAAACGATAGCGTATATCAGAAACTGTCTCGTGTGAAAATTTAGGATCGTTCTTAAGCTTTTGCGTGTTACTCACGCTAGGGCTCGCGAGGAAGAGGAATACTCCGAGAAAAGCAGAGGCGTAAGGCACCCATGGCGCCCAAGCTATGCTGTCGAGCAGCATCTGCGCCCCCAGAAAAAAAAAAAAAAAAACCCATGAAAAATCCATTCGCCGATTGATCGAATTAAGGGAATGAAAAGGCGTTTATTGCATGTATATATATACATACATTCAAGAATCCAGCAAAGAGGCCTACACAGAGCAATGTCTCCTCTCCAAGAATCGGACCAAGCGAGGGCATTAGGACCATCTGCAATGTTCATGTCAGCAGCTGTAATAAGAAAAGATATTCCGAAACACTACGCAGAAAAATCGACGAAGAACGAAAAAAAACGATGTTGAAGAGGCATACGTTCGATATAGTTGCTGCTATGTATGTGATAAGCCATATATCAGCAAATTGGTCTTTCTGAAAGTGGAACCTTGCTTTCAAGTAGTACTGCACAGTTCACAGAGGTAATCAATCAAATAACCAACGAAATTAAAAAAAAAAAAAGTAATCTTAGTTTCGAGCCAAGAATGCAAGAAACATACCATTAAGAAGGCCTGAATTCCTGCCTCGGCGAGGCTGTTGAAGAAGGCCACAATCGACGCCAACGATACAATGAAGCTGCATAGTTTACACGTAAGACCAGCAAAACAAAATCAACAAAGGTTTATATTGCAAGAAGAGTCTTTAGGTACACGTCGATGACTTTCATACCTGCTCCTTAGAAGCCTAACGATCTCCCTCGGCAGTGAAATTTTCTTGATCACCAAGTCCGTGTTTTCGGCCGACTCTTCTTTATTACTTTCCTTCGTCTCGGGCGACGGTTTAAGAATGGGCTGCTCTAACATCGAATCTTCGTCATTGCGCGAACTGTCGTCCCTGAGGAAGACTTTCATGTAAATTGCTGCAATGACGGCCAAAACAGCTGCGACCTATATATATGATCAGATGATAAAACATCTATCAGAAAAACTCGAGAAATCAACGCTACTTTCACAGAAAGAACGGCGATAGAAGAAGGGGGAAAAAAGATGGAAGAAGCAATTTGTCGAACACCTGATAGATACGAGCTGTGGGAAGCAACCGAGCGGCTAAAGTCCCACAAACTGTGGCGGCGGACACAACGCCGGACAATAGCCCAAACGCAGACACTCGCTTTCCTTCAGACACATTGTCGGCCTGAAAAGGGAGAAAGCGAAAGGATTCATTCTTCTTCTCTGTTAGAGAATCGAGTGAAGAGATGATTAAGGGAAATATATCCGTCATTATTACCAAGTAACTGAGTGAGAGACAGATGACACCTCCTTCAGTAACCATGGCGGTGAAAGTCTTCACTACGTAGTAAATGTAAAAGAACTCTGTCGTCCTCCTCACCGCCAATATCACTGCACATACACACAGTTATTATATATAGTGTATGTGTGTATATATATCAATGGTGTATATAAACGATGATTATCACTATTTATTACCAAAAGGGATGACGGCAAGTGTTAACGGAATGGTGAGCATGACTTTCCGACCGTATTTATCGGACATATTTCCAATCAATGGCATCATTATCACAGAACCTATGCCTGCTATCTGCCATGCATAGACAAGAAATAACCATGCAAAATTAATTAAATTTTAATTACAATTAATCAAATATAGTGTTTTTCTGGGCATGAATAGTTTTCAAGAAACACACTGACGGAACCATTTTCGGACACAAAGTTGATTAATTTCTCTTCTGTTTATAATTTATGGCGTTTGAAAGGTATCTATTATTCAATTGGTGCCAAAAAAATAATATTAACCTCTTATTTAAACTGTAAATGTATTGTGGTGACGAAGACGCCATATTAAAGTATAGTAATAACAGTAGGTTTGCTATGGTGCCCAACTACCGTAAGCAACAACCGTGAACACCATAAGCAAATCTCTTAATTTTTTGCATTTTTCCGATTCTCAACGCCACCAAAACATCCGTATACCCTCTCATATCAATTGCTAACCTAAATAGCCCTCTCCAACACGCTAATTTCTAAGAAAATTCATTATTTGTTATTCACATGTGGACAACGTATCGAGGTGACGATTTTCTTAGAAATTAGCGTGTTGGAGAGGGCTATTTAGGTTAGCAATTGATATGAGAGGGTATACGGATGTTTTGGTGGCGTTGAGAATCGGAAAAACGCAAAAAATTAAGAGATTTGCTTATGGTGCTCACGATTGTTGCTCACGGTAGGTGGGCACCATAGCAAATCTCGTAATAACAGTATGTTATACTTATTTTTATGAAGTTTGGCGATCAAGACGTGAATATAAATAAAAGTATTAGTCATAATATACACTTATTTTATAAAGTTTGGCGATCAAGACGTGAATATAAAGTAATATTTAAGTATTATACAGATATATGATTAGATAGTGTTAGATAAGGCCGAAGATGATTAGCAGGCACTTTTATGATATAATAATCCTAATTAGTATATTAGAAAGATATAGCAATTCCCAACTTAAGTCCGAGTGTGTTGGGTAGGTGATATAATATAAATTATGTTTTAGGGATAAACATGCTAATCACTCCCAACTGGATATATAACATAAAAGTACGGGAAATGTTAACTATGTGCGTAACATGTTTTAATCAAACATTTAGTAAAACGTAAAAGTAGGTTGACACGTGAATTCTCCACCACCTAACTTGTAAGAATTCGTCAATTCAAGCTACAAGATTTAAAATGAAAGAGAATAATTTTTACTCGTACAAAGTTGACCTGGTCCAAGATTTCCATATTTTTATTTAAAGCAATAAAACTTAAGTTCATCTTAAAAGAGTTCCATATTTTTATTAAAAGCAATAAAACTTAAGTTCATATGAAAGTCAGATCGTTCTTTTCCCGCAGCAACTAAAATTCAAACTTTCTATAAAGAACGAGTAATATAAGACCGTAGTAAATTAAATATTTATGCGTGCATTACAATAAGTAATTACCAGCATGCATATGCATACAAAGAAGATGTTGGAAGTATATATAAGCTGACGTGGAATTAATTGGAACTATTTAAATATCTATTTGTATTATTCAAAATCCTCGTAATCATCGCGATCGGCTATCTCTGAGTCTACGCATACAAACAAATTGTTACGATTGTTTCCATAGCTCATCGCAAACAGAAATTAAACAGATAATCTAGAGTGAAATATGAAAGGAAAAAAAAAAGAAGAAAGAAATATAGAAGACTTGTAATCATGTAATTATTATCGATCAATGTATATGTATGTATGCTGCTTTAGAATTAGAATCAACTTTACTTTAACCAAAGTGAGTATCTAACTGTGTTATTGACCATCATATTCAGACAAGGCTTCCATTTCCAACTCTCTGACATATATGTTCGTGTTTTCAAGAACGTAATAACACACACACATATATATACAGAAATATATAAATATGTATATATATATATATATACATATATATAGAGAGAGAGATTAATATATATATATATATATTATACGTACTGCTTGTTGGAAGCCAGTGAGGTAAATGGCGAGAGAGCATTCGTCTTGTCCAGGACAAACGGCCTCCATGGTGACGTCAGCAATGGTAGGATTCACAACCAAAGAAGCGAAATTCGATAGGAACACAGTTACGAATATGTGCATCACATTCTTCCAAGTTTTCTCCATCATCTCTCTGTTCTCTTCGTCTAAATTCTTTATTTTCCTTTTCTTTTTGTGAACTCTCTCTCTCTCTCTCAAATATTCAAAGGAAATCAATCAATTCAGCAGTGTAATGAACGATGGTTCAACAAAGAGATTTGTTATTGTGAACTTGAAGCAACTGAGTTCCTAAATACGCATATTAGACATATATAGATATAGGGTCGTTGAAGGTTCGACGATCTTACTTATGTACACGTAGGATAGTCATTTATTATATATTTTCGTCATAGCATTAAAGCCAAGTCTTGATAACGCGTGACGCTTTGCTGACGTCGCCCGATTTAATTTATTTGCTGTTTTGGCCACTTTTTATTTATCATTTTCGTGGTTGGTGAGAAGATTAACTCTTCTTTTAATATTAGCAATATCGTGTTTTGTTTATCTAATATGCCCAACTTGGAATTCCTTTATTGATTCTATGTACATTTAATGTACACACACACGAATACGAGGCGAAGGAGAAATTTTCAAAGCGTTCTTGTAATTTTCTTTAGTTACATAGATATTTAGCAGGTAATTAGCTAGCAATATTTTATTCAATTGACAAAAAAATCAAGGCGGGATTTGAATACGCGGCTGTAATAGTGCATCCATCGTAATTTAATGACTTTTCGAATAACATATATCATTAATTATTCGGATTTAAAAAGGAGTGGGACGAATCTTGTTGATGGGTAAGTAGCAACATAAATTGCTACTTATAAAATATTACTTGAGATTGAAAGGCCACCAAAGCAAGGACACCCTAGTGTATTAATACATTGATATTATATACGATATAAGGTTGATATAAGCCCAAGAAATAAAAAAATTGTATTATACTTTAATTTAGATTCTATCAATTACGTAACTCACCACCTACCGTTTAAGTTGGTAAATAACACATCAATCCATTCGTATATAAATTTTCAAATTATTCGGCAGATTTGGAGAAAAGACGAAAATGAAAAAAAAAAATTCTATCCAGAATTAGGTAAAAGCTGGTTTGACGAGAATTACTCAACTTTGATTACATCAGATACATTTTTAAGCAAAAGCAGCCGTATATTTTTTGAGCATGTTTTAAATGATCATTGAAGACTTGATTCAGTATATTTTTATTTCCCTCTTTATGTTATCTACCCACTTAAGGTAAATTTATTAATTGATTAATTGATAAAGGTAATGGAGACGAAGGTTCTTAACTGCACCTCGGTCGGCCCATTTAGAAGCCCAATAAAAGTGGACCCACTTCGGATTACAGCTGTGATTCGAACAACGACTATTTACCTACCAAATTTGAAAAAGGAAAACTAGAAAATATTCTATTACTGAAGTTAATATATAGAATCTTCATAAAACGAAATGTGTCGTAGAGACGACTTAATTAATCACAAGTCGAGTATTTGATATTTTAGGGAGAATTTATGTAAGTAAAAGGGTTGGTACAACGTTGAATCAAGAATCTTAGGGTTGACTTAGAATTTTCATTTTAAATGTTTGATATTGATATGTCGCAAGGTCTATATTATTGAGGTCCTTTGCAATAATTTCAACTGAAATTAACATTTAAAAACACCAGAGAAAATAGTGGAGGAAATAATATTATAGATGTCACATAATATTATTATATTCAACATTATTAATCCATTAGTTTTCTTTGATTCAAACAAAAACCCGAGTTAGCATCTTTGAAAAATTCATCCCAATCCATATTAAGAAAGCGATTGAGATAAATAAAGACCATAAAAGCAAAAGTGCTGCTGTACACTCTAACTCAGATTCGTTCTGACTTCTTAAAGACGACCAAAAATAGTGATTTAGACCCACCAACTCACATGCATATATACAAGTTATTGACTGACAAATAAATAAATTTTATATTACCGTTGATATATGGAAGTCATGGTGCTGTTTATGATTGTTTGGAAGATGCAATAGTCAAAACCATAGAATTCTCACATTCATTTTCGTACCAAACCAAACCAAGCATTAATTGCGTGTTTATCGACATGAATTCTTTTTCCCCCGAGTTTATTGGTTGACTGATGATTAGATGCATGCAATAAGGTGAAATGCCAAGTTTAATTGGGCCATTTATTGGGCTTGTGAATATTTTAATTGGCAGGCCCAATAGTTAAGCCCACATCATTATCACTACAAATAGGAAAAGCTCTTTAATCAATCATCTTCATGCATCTTAGACCACAGTTGGGAGTTGGGACAAATATGGTGGGGAAAAAATGTAACGAAATTAACTGTCGCCATATGTAGCTCCTAAACCCAGCTTCTTCTCATCGTGGTTTCGGGAAATTATGGCGTTAAGCGTTCAGCTTTACATCGAACGTACGGTTTCCCATCATCGCATGGTTCATGCAAGCGCTCAAACATCGAGGAAAATCCAAAACCACGAAACGACGGTCAAACGCAAGCTCGGAACTACCTACGTCAGAAGGAGGCTGGTTAGGAGAGTTGAAAAATCAGTTTCCACCGCTGAAAAGCTCGTTGCCTGCGTGGAATCGGGTTATGTGGATGACGCACTCAAGCTGTTTGAACAAATGGATAAGAGAAGCAGTTTCCTGTGGAATGTGATGATCAGGGGACTGGTTGATTCTGGGTTGTTTGAACAGGCCATTTTCATGTACAGTAGAATGAGACACGAAGGGCAAAAACCTGATAGATTTACTTTTCCTTCAGTGATCAAAGCGTGTGGAGAAGTTTGTGGTTTTATAGCTGGACAAATGGTTCACAACACCATTATCAAGCTTGGATTTGCTGCTGATGTTTACACGTGCAATGCGCTTATTATAATGTATGCAAAGCTTGGGTGGATTGAAGCTTCTGAAAAGATTTTTGCTCAGATGCCCATAAGAGATGTGGCGTCTTGGAACTCAATGATCAGTGGATACGCTGCTCACGGGGATGGATTGATATCGCTGACCTACTTTCGTGAAATGATAGAATTTGGTGTCAGACATGATAGGTTCAGTTTCATCAGTGCTTTGGGTGCTTGTTGTCTCGAGCGATGTTTGATGAGTGGAAAAGAGATCTTTGGCCACATGGTCAGAAATGGGATCGACATGGATCCAATGATTCAAAGCTCGTTGATCGACATGTTTGGCAAGTGTGGCAAGGTGGACTATGCTGAAAGGTTTTGCAACACTGTCTTAGAAAAGAATGTGGTTGTATGGAATTCAATGCTTGGTGCCTACAGATTGAACAATAAGCCCATGGAATCATTTGCTTGCTTGGATAAAATGATGAATGTTGACAAGGTAACCCCAGATGCCATCACATTTATTCACTTGTTACACTCTTGCGCCAAACTCGGAGCATTCAAGCAAGGAAAAATGATTCATGGCCATTCAATTAGAAAGGCATTCTTACCTCATTTAGTGTTGGAGACAACTCTGCTCGACGTTCATGGTAAGTTTGGGTGCGTAGCACACGCTGAGAGAGTGTTTTCCCAAATGAGGGAAAGAAACTTAGTATCATGGAATGCTATGATTGCCGCTTACGCTCAGAACAATCATCACAAGGAAGCCATAAAAAAGTTTCAAACTTTGCCTTTTGTCCCCGACGACATCACATTCTTGAGCATCCTTCCAGCCTACGCCGAAATCGCTCTGCCGAGAGAAGGAAAACAAGTACACTGTCAAGTTCACAAACTGGGAATTGCTCGGAGCACTAGTGTATCAAATGCATTAGTTCACATGTATGCAAAATGTGGCGATCTCAAGGCAGCAAGGAAAGTCTTTGACAGCATCTTGTGTAAGGATGTGATATCATGGAACACTATGATAGGATCTTACGCTATTCATGGCTGTGCAACACACGCGATCAGCTCATTCAATGACATGGTAGCAGAAGGAAATTTACCCAACGATAGCACTTTTGTCTCCCTTCTATCAGCTTGCAGCATTGGTGGATACATAGACGAAGGCTGGAAGTATTTCAATTCGATGCAGAGGGACCATGGTATTGATCCCGGGATAGAACATTACGGATGCATACTTGATCTGCTCGGTCGAGCTGGTGAACTCGAACGAGCCAAACAGTTCATAGATGAAATGCCTTTGACGCCAACCCCACGAGTATGGGGATCTTTACTGTCCGCAAGCAGATATCATGGAAACATTGAAATGGCTGAGTTTGCGTCGAAGCAGATTCTATCTATGGATGACAATGACAACACGGGTTGCTATGTCTTGATTTCTAACATGTACGCTGAAGCTGGGAACTGGGACAGAGTGGAGCGCATTAAACGCCTGATGAAAGAAAAAGGAGTTCAGAGAACTGCTGCTCTGAGCATAGTCGATCACAGTGGTGAAACATACAAGTTCGCTAATCATGAAAAATCAAAGTCCAAGCTCAAAATCGTATACGACGTTCTTGATATTCTGTCGAGGAAGATAGATGAGAAGGGGTGCGTTGAAAGTGTGTCCAAATTCGGGCAATTGGATTTGATCAGGGCAAGAGACGGCGGTTCTCCAATGTTGCACAGCGTAAGGTTAGCTGTTTGTTTTGGGCTGATTAGTACGCCGATCGGAGAGCCCGTTCTTGTAAGGAAGAACGTGAGAATATGCGAAGATTGTCATTCTGCTCTGAAGAAGATTTCGGGCTATGTAAAGAGAGAGATAGTCGTGGGAGATTCGAAACTATATCACCATTTCAAGGATGGGCGGTGTTCTTGCGTCGAATATTGGTGATTGATTCCCAATTGACTTTGTTGCCGCGCATGTTGCATGTTGTGCGTCGATTTAACACCGTGCGATGGTGCTTTTGCGATATGTAAATATATACGAGCTAGTCAAAATTCTTGCAGATTTCCTACAACGTTGTTCCGCGGTTGTAATATTTCATGAAAATCGAGAAGGTTGTACCTTTTACGAAGAAAACTCGAACCACTAATTTTCTGTTCACGACGAAAACTGAAATAGCTTCGATTCAGAGGGCAAGAAGCAGAGCCTTATTTCACTCGAAGTTACACACGAATATAAAATCCATTACAAAGCTGTTCAATGTGCGTCTGCATTTCGAAAGAATATCAAACATGTGTTGAGGCCGTAAGTTGAGCACCTTCGGCTTCATAAAGATATATCAAGCTCGACAGTTTTATTCTGAAAAGGACATTGACGAATAAGTAAAAAAATGCACACGAACACTGCAAAACACTTGGGCAAGGAACATACTTAAACAGATCAATTAGATGAATCTCTGCTGTAGTACTGATCGAGTGTCTTGGCTGGGATACGATGAAGAAGTTCGCGGGGAAAGATCCTCAGCAGTGTCCATGCCAAGTCGAGCGATTGGAAGATGTTGCGAGTGTCGTAGGCCCCTTGTGCCACAAATTTCCTCTCGAATTTATCGAGGAATTCGAGATACAGCTGCATACATAGTACCGTAGCAGATTTTAGATGTTAGTTTTTTATCTTGTTCAGCTTTAAAAAAAGTGAAATAAAACGAATGCGTGTGCACAAATCACATACCAGATCTTCTGAGGATAGTGCCTCTTCTCCCACCACAGCTTTCATGGCCTGAACATCCTTTCCAATGGCGTAGTTTGCATAAAGCTGGGATGAACAAAGGATTTGGTTGATCAATATTTCACGAAGCGAAGAGGATGATAGCAAGACTGGAAAATCACACTTCGACTTTTTCTTTCCCAGCGAAAAATAGAAGATAATACCTGGTTAGACACGTCAGAGTGGTCCCTACGGGTCATACCCTCACCAATAGCACTCTGCCAAAGTGTTGAAATTTCATTATTTAATGATAAGCATTCTTAAGGAGTCAAAACACAGGTATCATGAGCTATTATATGAAACTACCTTCATCAGACGAGACAAGGAAGGCAACACATTGATTGGAGGATAGATCTACAAAATCAGGCAAGAGACGCTTTCAATTAGCCATGTAGTAATGCTAACCGCCACATGTTTTTGTATGACCTATCAAACCGTAACCGGGCCTTACCTGCCTATTGTGGAGCTGTCGGTCAATGTATATCTGCCCTTCCGTAATATAGCCTGTAAGATCTGGAGTTGGATGGGTGATATCTGAAAAAACGAAAGGAAAAAAAAAGTTTGGATCGCAAAAACCAAAAGATAAACCACCACAAAATTAGGATTAAAGTTTACGCTTATTTTGAACATTACCATCATTAGGCATGGTCAATATAGGAATCTGCGTGATTGATCCTTTTCGTCCTTCAATACGTCCAGCTCGCTCGTAGATAGTTGCCAGATCAGTGTACATATAACCAGGATATCCACGTCTCCCAGGCACCTCCTCTCGAGCAGCAGACACCTAAAACATATATAACTATATTAGAAATGTAATAGGACATATTTTTACTAGAAATTACATAACAGCATAGTAACGAAAGAGTGAATAAACTGAGACTATTCTTGATTATAACTTGGACGGAAGAAACTCCAGGAAACTAATTCATTACATGATTAAGAGAAGAGTAGTTATGTTAATAATGATCAGTTTTGCGAATATTACCTCACGGAGAGCATCAGCATAAGAACTCATATCTGTCAATATGACGAGAACATGCTTCCCACATACATATGCAAGATACTCCGCAGTTGTCAGAGCAATGCGAGGAGTAATGATACGTTCAATTGTTGGGTCATTGGCCTGCAGAAAAAAATGATGTTGATTACTAACTAATGGAAACGAAAGCACGACATGTGGTCTTTGATGGTTTCTACTAGGGTGATGATTACCAAATTCAGGAAAAGGGTCACTCTTTCCATCGATCCATTTTCTTCAAAATCACGTTTGAAGAACTGAGCAGTCTCCATGTTGACTCCCATAGCTGCAAATACTATAGCAAAATTGTCCTCTTCACCATCCTGCCGGACACAACAAATTGCAGGATAATTCATTCAAACAATCATGCAGATGATTGTTACGGAAGAAACAGAGTCCAAACGGAACGCCAAGCTAGCAGGACTAAATGATCTCTTTGTTTGAACAGATGAAAGTTATTAGCCATCTTAATGACATCAAAGACCCAACTTAAATACCTGAAGAAGGTTATCAGATTTTTCCAATCGCTTCACCAAACCAGCCTGACGGCAGATCTGGGCAGCAATTTCATTGTGAGGAAGACCAGCAGCAGAGAAAAGAGGGATTTTTTGTCCGCGGGCAATTGAGTTCATCACGTCAATGGTAGAAATTCCTGTCTGTATCATTTCTTCAGGATAGGTTCTCTCACTGGGATTGATGGAACTCCCTGAAATAAACAGTTAAAGAATAAATATGAAATGATGAGATATGGAATGTAAATGACATGATTATTCATTAACACTTGCCAGATATATCCAAGTAAGCCTCTGGAAGAATAGGAGGACCGTTGTCAATGGGCTTCCCAGAACCATCGAATATGCGGCCAAGCATGTCCAAAGAGACAGGAGTTTTTAAAACCTGTATAGTAAGGAGGGACAGAATAGAAGAATAAAAATGGATGGATCATGCATCCTCGACCTTCAAATTGTATTAGACTAATATAACATGCATTCAAGACGATCTTTAAAGAGTGAGAATTGCGTTACCTCCCCGGTAAACTGGACAGTCGTGTATTTGTTGTCAATTCCAGACGTTCCTTCGAAGACCTGGTCATAAATACGGACTAAAAGAGGTTGGTATTACAGGAATTTATTAGGAGCAACGGGTGGCTAGAGAAGTAAGAAGAGGCATGAACCTTGTGTCCCCATATATAAGCGACTATGTACTGGTTATTAATATACAAGGTGAAAAAAAATATCATAGTCGATGCATCAATAAACTAACCCGAACTCATTAGATAATAATCACGTGTCTACATGATCACCTGAACAACAGCTTTCTCTCCATCTACTTCCAAAACTTGTCCACGCCGGGTAGTTCCATCCCCTAGGCGGATGTTAACAATTTCCTGAAACTTGGGTCCCTGATTATTTTAAAAGTACATTAAAACGATCCTTTTCCAGTGTCTATACTCTCAATAACATAGAGAATAACTTTTTTGGAAATAACTGACAAACGAGATAAAAATTTTCACCTTCACTTTATCAAGAATAACTAGAGGTCCAGCCACTCCAGATACAGTTCTGTACTCTGAAAACGTTTATGATAATTGAATCGTATTCCTCATTACCAATGAGAGAAATATTCAAGCAACAGAATTCAAGGAAAAGCATATATTAAGTATCTCCACCCATCACTATACTGATACTCTACACTGGGTCTGGATCTCATTCCAAACCATAAGCCATAAGACAAAACGACTAACAAATTAAAATCACACGAAGTCGGACAAGATGGCCTCATAAAACATAAGTTTCTGCATAACCATCAATCTTCAAACTGAGGGAAATGAAGATAAAAGTGGTCATACCAATTCCAATTTCCAAAGTCCCTTCCTCCACATCAATGTTCTTTTCAGCAACCATATTCGACCTATAAAATCCAATATACCCAAGATGAAACAGTAAAGTAAAGAATAGCTAACAGAATGTCACTTGAAGTTACCTACTTTATTTGCAGATAGTATCAATAACAAAAAAAAGTAAATAATACTTGGTGGATAGTACTAAAAAGATGTATCAGCGGAATCATCTTTAGCTAGCTCCCTAATTTTCATTCCAAGTCAACATAGAAACTAGATCAACCTAAGAGCGGCACAATAAAAAGAGGATAACAATAACAACTGCACGAATCAATATTTTTCCACGAAGATCATTCAATTTCCATACTACCCAGAATACAGAAAGCACAAATGGTTGAAACAAACATCATATACCATCACAGTAAGTTGCCGCGGCAGACACATAAATCTAATATCCTTGGGAACGAGATGAACAGCAACATAACGATGATGACAAACAGCTTCAAATTCCAATCAATCGAAAGACAGACATCTGGCATATATATAACAGAAACAAGGCAAAAATGCATCTAAAGAGCTGGAGATTCACGAATTAGATCTGGAATCTTACGTACCTTATCTTCAATCCCAACTATTAGAGGAAGACCACAAAGGAGGAGAGCGTGGACAGTTTTGATGGAGATTAAGAAATGGACAGCTCAAGTAAGAAACTCAGATCTAAATAAATAATATATCACATATATACAAATAACAATACAAAATAGCAGTGTTTAAAAAGCGTATAGCGTGTCGCGTCGTGTTTTGTGGCGCATAGCGCATCGCGCGAGTATTTCGAGCAATCCACTTATAATCAAAAAAATTATAATATATGATAATTATGAATAGACTAGTTAAATTAACTAATATGATATTAATTAATTATCATCAGTAGATTAAATAAATTATCCAAATAATTGGCAATCAGATATACTAAACCACACTTAAATTTCTGGAAAAAAATAACGATAATTACAATTAAAAATTGAAATAAAAAATATTGGAAAAAATAATAAATAAAGAAAAGATAAAAGATTTGAGTTTAAATAATATTTATTTCAGTTTTTATAGTTCCATTTATATATGTTAGTATATAATATTCCACTGTTAAAACATTTTATTTCAGTTTTTAAATATAGTTTTATTTCAGTTAATTTGTTGTCTTATATAAATCAAATCAATGCATTAGTATCAGTGAGAAAACTGATAAATCTTCTATATATATATACTACCTGTCCCGTTATTTTTATCACATGTATTGGTCACGGATATTAAGGTGGTATTATTATATTAATAGTATAATGAAAGGTAATAAAGTGTGTATTTTGACACGTCTTTTAAGAATATCTAATATTATTGATTGTTTGTGATAGTTTTTACTAAATAAGGAAATGTGATAAAATTAGTGGGACACCCGAAATGGCAAAATGTGATAAAATTAATGGGACGGAGGTAGTATATGCTTTGTTCGCATCAACTCACTTCAGCGCCACATTTAAGTGGTATGCCTACCTTTGTGGGCTTTGAGCTAGTAAATTTTTGTTTGGGCTTGTAATGGGCTTAAATAATTAGGCCAATTAACCCGAATAGTTGCCCGAATTTTACAACATTGTTCGGTATTACCAAAAAGAGCGCGGGTTATCACGTGAATAGCACAATTTAGCGTGAATAACGGAATTTAGCGCAGTTATAGCGTGCCACATCATAAATAGCGTGCGCTATTCGGGCAAAGCGCTATATGTAATACGCTTTGATGCGTTTTTGAGTTAAACCCTATAGCGGACTACGTGGCGCGATATAGCGGGCTTTTTAAAACATTGCAAAATAGTAACGCATTTGATAATGCCTCTCCTAAATACAACTATTGATAGTAAAGCCCATTTAGAATAGTTTCAGCCCATAAAGCCCAATTAAAATATTTTTCTTCACTTCCGCAGATATGGAGCAATATACAACCCGGCCCATACAGGCCCATAAGACGTGCCCGACCCGATCCGGCATGTTATGTGGTTTCACATTCTTTACTTTTTAGGGATGGATAGCAACATATTGAATGTGGGCCCACCACAGATTACTGCAATCCACAACAATCCATTCATGATCAAGAACAACACGCCTTATTTGCTTTGCTAGGCATATGTTTTTTTATGACAATCAGCACCGTCCACGTGGGACCAACGAATTGATAACAGAGTGGCATATAATTGTCTTAATATATGATATGATGTATCATCAACATCATGCGAATGAGATGTGTGTAATAGACTGCTTAATAATTATCAGGTCGGCGACGTTCTTTGGATCCTCCCTATATTGGCTTCTTTATTTTCACGTCTATAGTGATCGTTCCACAAGGAATTTGAATTAAATTACGTGGGGACGCTTTTTCTCTCTTTGCATTTTAGGAATTGACATCGAATTATGATGCACCAAAAGCCCGTGACCCATAAATCTTTTATTTCGCGAGAAGCATATATGTAAATAAAAGCGTTTTGATTATTGATGAATAAACGCTGGATTATTGCAGCAGCATGCAATAATTGAGGTTCGGTAAAGGTTAGGTAATAAATAAATAAATACCTCATAGATGATATAGACATCGGGGGCTCACTAGTTAAGCTGCTTTGAAAAAGAAAAAATCATTCACAACCACGGAATATAAAATTTGATTTTTTTTTTTTTTTTTTTTGTATATTTACAAAGAAGAGAGGAAGAACTCATATTTGAAGATAGAATAAGAAAATAAACCTCTGAATATACTTGATAATACACACACGCAAAAGCAAGCAAAGCAAATCAAAGTATTACTACTATCATTAATTATCAAGTACAGCAAAGCAGCAGTAGAGTACTCATATCACAAGCGCAGAATATTCACAAATCACAGTTTTAATTTGTGGGGTTGCTCCTAAATGATCCCAAAGCTTTCACGGCTTGAGCCCTCAATATGTACTGATGGTAAATCGCCGCCGCCAATGCGCCGAGGAATGGCCCAACCCAGAAAATCCACTGCACCAAAACCATATCATCGAGTTTAGTTCAGTTAACCAGAACCTAATTAAATACGCTGCAATAACATCGGAAGTTCGGTTCAGATAATAAAAGACTATTACATGGTCATCCCAAGCTTTTCCGTTGTTGAAGATCACGGCGGCGCCGAAGCTCCTCGCCGGGTTAATCCCGGTGCCGGTGATCGGAATAGTTGCCAAGTGTACCATGAACACCGCAAACCCTATTGGGAGAGGCGCCAACACCTATAACAGACGATGAAATTAATTAGATGTAATGGAAGAAGCTAAGCTATGGAGATTTGAACGAGATCTTCCAAAGAGATGTAGTAATGAAATGATTGATAGCTTACGGGAACGTGAGAGTCACGCGCGCTCCTCTTTGGGTCGGTGGCGGAGAAGACGGTGTAGACGAGGACGAACGTGCCGATGATTTCGGCTCCGAGGGCGGTGCCCTTGTTGTAGCCGGGGGCGACGGTGTTCGCGCCGCCGCCGAGCCTATTGTAGGGATTGTGCATGAAGGCTTTGACAAGGCCGACGCCGCAGATGGCGCCGAGGCACTGGGCGATCATGTAAGAGACGGCGCGGATGAGAGAGACTTTGCGCGCCAAGAACAAGCCGAAGGTCACCGCCGGGTTTATGTGTCCGCCTGAAAAAGTCAGCGGTGAGATTCCGGCGGGCGGCGGTGTTAGGACGGCGTTAGCAGTACAGTAGTACAGTACCTGAGATTCCGGCGGTGCAGTAGACGAGGATGAAGATCATTCCGCCGAAGGCCCAGGCGATGCCGAGGAGTCCGACGCCGTTGCACGGGTCGGCGGCGTTGAGCGCCTTGTGTCCGATTACGGTGGCGACGGTGACGTAGAGGAAGAGGAGTGTGGCGATGAACTCTGCTATGAGGGCTCTGTAGAAGGACCACAGGGAGAGCTCGCCGACGCCCAAGAATGGGGCCGGCGGTGGCTCGACGTAGTCTCTGCCGCCGTGGTGGACCTGCTGCCCTTCTTCGCTCAGTTCCTTCGCCATCTTCGCTTTAGCTTTATTATTTAGCTTTGTAATTTATTTTTTTGGTTTATTCTTTTGTGTAAGAACGAGGAGATGAGAGAGGACTTTAATAGTATCACGGATAGTGATTTTGTGAAGTGTGTGTGTGTGTGTTAGGCTGGCGCTCGATTATTGGATAAGGGCGAGTGGCATTTTGGAAAAGAAATCAAATTGTGTGTGTTTATTATTATTTTATTATCAATCACCTGTCTAAAGATAGTCCAGAAAACAAAGTTATGTTATTATCCTAAAAAAATGTGAATATGTAGAAAAATACCAAATTGAATAAAAAATTTGCAAGTCAGTACTCATGTCAGAAATTTTTTTATATAAGTATCCGTTCGACTATGCATACCATTTTCCCGGTCTTGACGTACCTTTTTATACGTGTTTTGTGTACCACGTCACGCACTTATATGGAACATATACGTTCCATATTGTACCTTGCGGCTGACTATATGATGGTATCACAATACGTTTCTCTATGATACCTAAATGTGTCATACGATGTACCTTGCGACAGACATGTGCTAACTAATGTGCAAAAAATTTATTGACAGCTACCTGTATATAAAAAATAATGACAGGTACTGACTTGCTAATTTTTTATATTAATGGGTATTTTTATGTAAAATCCCCTAAGAAAAACATATTAAAATATATATGCAATCATTTAGGATATAATTACATTCAAATTCAATGTCCAAATATTTATTTTGCAACGACAACAAAAGAAATAGAGTATTCTTTATAAATTTTGAAATGAATAATAGAATGAAACGCCATAATAATAAAAAGGGCCGTGCGAACTATGGGCCTATGCCCATGACTATCGTTGTTGGGTGGGTTTGGGACATATCCATCTGACCCCGGGGATTAGTCCCACGTCTGGAATGTGTGGCGGTTAACCCATAGCCGGGTTGTGATACCAAAAAAAAAAAAAAAACGCAAAGCGGTGGTGGGTCCTTGAGACAGCAATGACCATGTGATGAAATCATCTGACGACGTTTTCTAATAATAATTATTTGTTTTTTTTATGTTTTTCTTACAAGTATATGAGGAGAGGATTCTTACTCATCTTTTCTTTTCACCGAATTGAACTTTAATTTTGAAATCATTAAAAACAGGGAAAAAGGAAAAGAAAAACATTTTGCTCTAGTTGGTGGGTTTGAAATGAAGTCTCTCCATGTCTTCAATGTGACAAACTCATGGCATGTACGCAAAGATAATTATGATGCTTTATTTTAAAGAAAACCAAAGCCAAGCTTGATGTGATGATCGATCCATGTGAATTAACTAATACCTACGGCAGAAATCCACTATCAGACATACGAATAATGAGTATGTGAAATTAGCAAATTATTTATATGGTCGAATATGCTTTCGTTACATCATTGGACATTAGCATATTGTTTATATATGTGCTTTAGCGATTTATTATCATTTCGTCGGTTATTTATAAGATTATCCTTTAGTATTTGAAAATGACACTATTGTAAATAATTTGGCGTAGCTACTCTTAATCATTGAACCCAAGCGGATGAATACGAATATGATCAACTTCATTCAATAATGCTTAGGGAAGCGTATAAAGAACATTATCCATTAGTTAGGTTTTCCGGTAAACTAATTACAATTACAATTACATGTGTTCCTACTTCCTAGGTAGTGATGGACCTCGTTTTTTGTGTGTAATAATATATATTATTTTTTATTTCATTGATTTTTTTTTTTTTGAAATTTATTTCATTGATTTATATATCAAACTTTTTAGCAGGACTAATGGGTTATACGGGAAACAGCTGGAATCGCCAGTTTTGGGTCTCGATGATTGAGATCATAAGAAGGAAGATAAATAATCCATTGTGGACCACTTATTATTTTGTCTTTACAATTTAAATGAAAAGAACAAGCTAATCATGCGGTTATCTTTTTTCAATTCTTAAAGGGCACAAAACCAACCACGCAAAACCTGCCACGTAGCAGTTGAGATTTTTAAGTTTTCTTGAGTGGGTTCTTGATAGAGATGTTGATAAATATAATATTGTTTTTTCTTGGACTTGATAGGTGCAATGCAACGGCTACAAAATCTTTGCCCTTCCTTTTTTGTTTTGTGGCGGAGAGTGAGTGAAATGAAATGACCTCGTTTGGCTTGAAAGGCTACTTAGCACTGTAATTTAAAATTAATTTCGAACCGACCAAAATGACCTGCCTATTTAATTAGTCTAAAATAATGTGCTAGCATTCTTTTTCTATTCATCTAAGGTCAAAGCTAATTGCGCATGCAGACAAGCTTCATCCTTACCTCGCTAGCAAATGACACATACGTGTTATGTTTACTTATAATATGGTCCCACTTGTACAACGTGTGACTTTGATTGAAATAAGAATCAAAGACAAATTTAATGCTTATACTACACATTACACAATGCTCAAACCTTTAGATGAGATGTTTTGATGCCTGAATTTTGCAGAACAATTCCTTTTCGCATATGCAAATCCCAGCGGAAACCAACAAATCCATTTTGTAAAATAAACTAAAAACGACAAAAAGGAAAAAAAAAGAAAATAATACGTCCCCCTAATGAAAATAGTCCATCACTTTTCTTAAAATGTTGATGATGAAACCTCGGAGCAAAACAAAAATCCCAGATTGTCAGAGGATATAGTCATGTGTTGATGCTGAGTGCTTGAACCGAGAGATGATCCAATTTACCTGTAAGTGAAACAATCAAAGGGGTGTCTTACTATATAGTAAAGGAGGACAATCGTCTATAAGTGGAACAAACAAAGCACTTACGATGTTGTTCTGTGGAGATTTGAGGTAGAACCCTTGAGCCAATATTACGACAATGTTCGACGTTACGAGGATATAAATACTCAGCGAGTGCTTTCCTATCCACTCCAACGCGAAAGTCAGGCGTCTCCAACCATACACATCGACCTGCAATAGATAAGATTATTGAAGAACATGCACGATTCTTCGGTCATCAGAACAGATGTTTATACAGCTTCAGCAGTGAATTTGGACTTACGAGTGCATACAGTAGACAAAAGGTGACTCCTGCTGCTGCAGATGTAACCATTACATAGCTGATTGTGTATAAAGATTTATTTAGTGGCATCCCTGAAGCAAGGAAACAAGGTCACTCAGGTGTTAAAAACATTGGATAAACAGACTAGAATCTTAGAATGGGAAGAAGAAAAGAGATATATACCCAAGAACGCAAGAATCAGGCCAAGAGCCATCAGCACAGCTGAAAACGCAGACCAACCACAAAGTCGCCCTTTGTGATGCTATTAGGAAGAAATCGGAAAGCACAGAAATATCAGGTTAAACTCTATAGCATGGAAGTGGAAGTAGCTTCTAGCTCGAGAATGAATACAGCCAAAATGGAAAATAGGGCCAGATTTTGATGTGCCACCTTCAACTGTACAAGAATGTGGCCATACTGAAGTCCAATAAGGCAGGAAACCGCAGCTGTGAGTGAACTGTATGTATGTATGGACTGCATAAGATTAGTTCGTAAAGGAAAGATCACAACTGGTAAAGATATGTCAGCACATTCTCTTAGAATTAGTTCCAAGGAAATTGGTGAAATTAGATTTTCGGAAACAGTACGCATACGTGTTTTACCTCATAATGCCTTCAGGGTCGAAAGGAGCATGGCACCATGATGGAGAACGAAGTGGAACTTGGCCATGGTTGGACATGTTGCATTCCTATGATTGAGAGGTGCATTAAAGCAGCAATGGATTGGATATGGCACAGGCTTAATGGAACATTTAGGATAAATATACCATCAGATTCCTGTAAACAGGTTTTTGATAAAGATGATCAATTCCAAGAATGTATCTGTCTATCATTCCAGCAGAGTTACAAGCAGGCCCAAGATCACCCCTTAATGAACATTTTACCTGAGGATCAACAAGATCCAAATCTCAACCATGCATCCAAATTATAAATATTAGCTGAATGTAAGCAACTAATTTCCACCCTACAGTTACTTACAGACACAGAATCAGAAGTTAGAATGGAAAAATATTGATTTTACCGTGTAGACATAGCTCGCTATCACCGGGGATGAATCTGGTTGATCGACAGAGAATTGCCAATCAGAAACATACAAGCCATATAAGAGAGCTATATATACGACAGAGATCAGTAATGTGACAAACCTACAAAAAGGAACATTGTGTAACACAATCATTTAACTGATAGAGATATCAGAATTTCAACCCTTAATGATAGCCGTCTTTATCATATATTCTTAGATGTAAAGGAATGAGGCAAGGAGATCATCGTATAACAGCTCACCATTGCCAAGAATACTTTTTCAGAAAACCTTCTTTCCACTTGCTAGAAGTAAGCCATATTTCACACAATGCAGCAACAATATATCCAATCGCTATCCTCTACGTTGAAATAGAACAATTTACAAAGATATACACCAAATATATAAAGATAGAGAGGAGGAATAACAGGGTAACCAATAAACCTGCAAGATGCCCATGATTCTTATGTTGTCAAGATCAACACCATATGTCAAAGAATTAACTCCGTGGAAGTAGCCACCTGAGATGAAGTAGAACCTTGTATTTGAAATTCATATGAAGCAGCAGCCATGAAGGAAAACAAAGTAGTACCAAAAGACGTATGGACAAGATCATTAAAATACCTTGAAGGAAAACACCTAAAAGGAATAGCTTCGACGCTCGAAGGATAACCTTCCATGTAGCTTCAACTCTATCCACAACTCTCTGAAGTTACAAAGAATGACCAATCAATAAAGAAGAACAAAAACAATGAGAATTTCATAACCCCTTCTTGAAATTAGACTTAGAACATGTCCAGCTGCACTAGAAAGTTAGAAGTTACCTTGTGAACAATTGCTACTGATACTCCAGCAACAAAAAGGAAGAAAGGCATAACAAAGTCTGCCAAGTGAACACCATTCCAAGGAGAATGAGCAATATTTGGGAAAATAGAGCCAGCATAATCCACAAGAGTCATAAGCTGGAAGGAAAAAAAAAAAATAAGCTGACTCCGATTCTTCATTTATTAGTCAAAACTTAAGACCAAATTGTTCCATGATTCATTGAACAAGAGTTCGTAAATACAACGTCAAACTTGACACCATAAACAGTATCTCAGTAGAGAAACGAAGTACACAGCCACATTGAGCACTACATACAATCTGCCGAATCTTTGTCCATCCAACTTCAATAGTTACATTTACCAAACAATCTCTACACCCATAAGTAAATCGAAACAAATCAAGAGCTCATCTAAGTAAGTTTACGCACAAAATGCTCACTGAAGCTGAAAACGAAAAAGATAAAACGCTTACAACGACACAAAGGCCTCGAAACACATCGAGTGACGCAACACGAGCAGGCTTCTGCTCAACAAAATCGTCGGCTTGTTCCTCATCAGATAACGATACCTCGTTTCGATCAACGCTCTGCAACAGAGGCTCGATCTCCGCCATTGACAACTTCGCGTTAACAAGCAAGCAGAAACCGAAAAAGGAAAAAGAAAAAATCCGAGCCTAACTTGCTCGAGCTCCTACCTCATCTGAATCTCACAATTCACTACAATTTTTTAAGGCAGCTGCAGCTGGAAAAAAAGAAGAAAAAATAGAAAATTAATCAGTCGTCTCGTCAGAGTCTAAACTAAGACGAGGGAGGGTGACTTTTTTTCCTATGAAAAGCCGAGAAAATGTAGGGACACTGCTCTATGATACGTGGAGACGTTTCATTGGCCACCGTGTATTATATATTCTGTGGGGTCAGAACGCTAAGCTTATTTAATCTTCATTCATTATATATCTTAAATCGCCATCGACAACGACGTTTTCAAGACGTTCATCGTGTCTCAAGGACTCGAGAAAAGACTTGTTCTTATACTAATTAATGGACATTGATGGATAAGACTATTAATGGTACATAGTTACTCCATAGTTTCATTTCATCCAACAGGGAAAGAACCGAACAATAACGCATATGGCCGAAGCAAAAGTTTGGAACTGATACGAAAACAGACGACAAATGTCTTCAGCAGAAAGTTACCAAATATTTACTACATATAATATAACATAGCATAATAACGGACTCCCATCGCATCACTCGAATGCCCAGGCGTTTTCCCTGCGAACCTCCTCTTCTTCCTCGGGGGTGAAGTCGTTCTTGATGTTAAAGGTCTTGCGGATTTCCTCGGGAGTCTTACCTTTGATCATATCTGCTACAGTTTGGCATGTGAGGTCAAGAAGGTTCTTGATGTTCAGGTAATTAGCAGCCTGGGATATGAAAGCCGAATCAAGTAATCAGTATTCGACAGATTGACAAGAACAGATACATAGCACCAACAAATTGCAGTGCAAATCTACCCTATCCATAAGGAACTGAAATAATAGATGCATCAATCTAACGAGGACGATGAGAAGGCAACCCTTGATTGTCGCTAAATCGCATGAACGGAAGCTAAAATCAACAAAAACGGAATAGGGAAACCTGACGTAGAGAAATCAGTAGCTGAGATTACCAAGATGAGATCGAACAGCGTCCCCTGGTCAACCTTGACGAAATCGTTGTCAAACGCCTTCAGCGACTCCTCCTCCGAAACCTTATCAGCAGACGGCGCAGCGCCGTCGGAAGAGGGAGCCCTGGCCGCAGCATCCACGTGTCGCTTGCAGTACTCTATGACCTTGGCCAAGATCTTGGAGTTGACGTTCGGCAGAGGAATCGTGGTGTCCGCGCAACCGTCCTCAATCATGTGCTTTATGGTCTGAGATTCGACCGCGACGGCTTCGTCCACCTCGAAGGTCTCTCCGTCGGAGCTCCTCAGAACGATTACCTTGGGAGGCGAAGCGTTATCGGCAGACGACATGGTGTTTCTTCGAGCGATTGAAAGGAGAAAAGGAAACCCTAATAAAAATTGGGGGAGTCGATGTAGAGTGATTTTTTGCAAATGCTGATATTACTCTCTTAATCACGCCCAAGTGGTTGACTTATATATAGGGTGAGCTCATTAGCGACTCTCGCGTACGAAAAAGCGCTTTTTAATTCGTAAAAGTTGCGTATCTGCTTTCTTTTTTGGGATCTGTAGTATTCCAATTTACACACACGCTTTTGTACTCCTCGCAATCCGACTAAGTTCATTTTGAAATGAATTTGAAACTCAACTTCGGCTATGAAATAGCCATTGCTTCAACGGAATAATCCACTTCAGTGCAACTTGAATTTTGAGATCGACGGAACCATCAATGGAAACTTATGAAATTTTTTTTAGAGAAATTTAATGGTAGAAAAATGTCGACCGAATCAAAACCGCGAATCCTCCCTAGAGGTGTTCGAACCGTTACGAGATTTCACAAACTGTTTTGAAATCGAAGATCGGCGGGACCTTAACATAACTGTCTAAAATTTCATAAAAAAAAAATTAAAAACCTTTTAACGGTAAAAATCCCTTTGTTCAAATGGAAATAGACCCAACGGCTATTTTCATAAAAAAAAAACCACACTGGCAATTCGTGGATCGAAAATCCATAAACCCTAACCGAAAGAATAACGGTTTCAATCCGTCTTGAACCAAAACCGAATCGTTGACCACCGCTTTCGGTTACGGTTTTCCTAAAACATATGCCAATGTCTACTTCTCCCAATTTCAAGTGAGTATATAAAAATTCATATCATAAAAGGCAATAAGAGAGTCACAAGATCTTTCCTTTCCTCTCAACTCACTACCAACACTAGCCAAAAACACAAAAAAAAAAAAAACAAATTACAAACAAAGCACCATCACAACACAGATAAAAATCCATCAATAAAGACTCAATCCAAAATACTGACTAACGATAATCGCAAGCCCCAATCCAATCGCCACGAGCGAAGAACCCACGTAAGCTTCTCCGTAATCCTCGGAACCCTATCCTTGAGCGCCTCGCTAAACGAACCTATAAAAACCGTATAGCTTCCCATAGCAACAACCGTCCCAACCAAGAACATAACCAAGAAAGCAGCACCTGCCAGCCTCGACGGCAAGGCCAGGGCGGGCAAGACCATCATCAGAGCATCGGGCTGAAGCCCGTGAACAATCCCAGTTGCAAACGTAGCGAACCCAATCTTCTTCTTCCCCAAAGAAGGACCCACCGAGGCGGGCTCGTCGAGCCCGCCCTCGCCGTTCTCCAAGGCCACGCATGGCTCGGGAATTTCAGAGGCTTCTCTGATGCCCATGGCTCCAATTACAAGAAGGGTGAGGCCCACGACCCTCGTGCCCCAAGTCCTTATGATTTCGATGTGCAGGCGGTCTTTGAGGAGGAGGAAGAGTAGGCCGAAGATGACTTGGCCCGCGTCGTGGCCACAGCCCCATAGGGCTCCTACGGCTAGGCTTTCCATCTTTGTTCGTCCTATGGAGAGGGGAGCCAGCGCGGCTAGGTGGTCTGGGCCGGAGAGGGTGTGCAGGCAGCCCGCGAAGAAGCCAGTCCAGGCGCTGGTCAGCAGCTCGCCTCGAAGGAGGGTTGGGCCCGCGCTGGCCTTTGCTAAGGCGGGGGAGACGATCGATGGGTGGATTGATGTTAGGAGGATTGCTGATAGTAGGATTACTGCACCTGCGTTGATCTTCTGTAGTAGGAGAGGAAGAAATAAAAGCAAGATAATTAGTTCAAGAATGGGAATTGGCACAAATTGGTTAAACGTAAGGTAGATAATCGGCTGCTGGCTAAGGAAAAAGTCTTAAGCAATCGAATCGTAACTAGTGCAAATGATGAGAATAGGGGAACCGACAAACGAGAATTATGTCTCAGGAAATAACCCTTGCATATATGAACTCCCCTGCAATCCTCTACATTTAAGATGTATTGTCATTCGTCAAATGAAGGGCCTAATAGCTAAGCAGCACTTTCCCCAGCTGAAGTATGTATCTTCACGCTAAAGGATTTGACTGAATTTATAACAGATATAATTCAGAATCAGACACCTAGTTTCATGGAGTTGCTTAGAGACGAACATCGTAATCATCTAAACAATAAAAATCCCAGACAATTCTAACGGAACATAGCAATAAAGAGCAATCACGGAAAGAACAGAGGCATATAAAGCAAGGAAAAGGGTTACTACTTTCTGCTGCTGAGATAGTTTGGCAGCAACAATCTTCAGAAAAGGGAGTTTCGGGTCCGACCCTTGACCCGAACACACAGGTAAAGACTTATCCTTTTCGGGGCGGCTACCATTGCTTGCTTCAGGGAAAGCCATATATGGTTCGTTGATACTGCAAGACACGGATTTGAACCGACCCAGCTCGGACCTCGCGCCGCTAACCGGCGCCACGCGGCGAGCGGCCGGGTCAAGCCAACTCGGCTGAGAGGGGGCAGAGCTGTGAACCCTTTTCTGATTTTGGAAGGGATTGAACTCGAATAGATGAGCCTCTCCATATGTTTTTTGACTTCTCCTCGAGAAATTGAAGCCCCTAAAACCCCCCAACAAGAGAAATTGTCAGATTTGGGGATCGCAAAAGGAGAGGAGTTGAAAGGATAAAGGTCAGCACCCTCCCAACCAACTCTGCCCACCTATGAGATATGAAGAAACGCGCGTTTAGTAGTTCTTTTAACCGTATCCGAAGAATATACATTCATTCTTTTACCGTCTATTTTGTTCTCTTTCTCTTTCTCTTCCTTTCTTTTTCTTTATTCTTTTTTCTTTCTTCAAGTACTGTATTTTTCTCTTATTTTATTTTTCTTTTTAATTAATATAAGAAAGTATGCCATTTCCCTTCCCAAAAAGCAAACAAGCTCATCGAGCATGTGTAGTCATGTGATGATCTCATCATCAGACATGCTATGGTCTTCTTCACCAAACAAACACGGACTTGGACAAGCTTTGGTCTTATACCAACGGTAATCTCAGCTCCAGGCGAGTGTCGGGCGATGCCCTGGAACGCAACTGATTGGCATTTATGTGCTTTTCTTGGCGTAGTTTTTATGTTCTGTTAGAATTTGGGCCAGCAGTTGGGTGTAGTGTATGTCTATAGTCTATATTGTGAAACCATTGCCAACGACTTGTGCTGATCTGTTGAGGTTTTTCCACTTTCCTAGTCATTTAAGTGTAATAGCGCGCTATTAACCAATTAATTATGATTAAAGCACTACCATACAAACCATCAACAAGCGGATAAAGAAATAAAAGCGCTTTAGTTGGCTCCACAACTATAAACGGTATCTCTTTCCTCTCAGCTCAGCTCAGCTCATTATCGCCGGCCACCCTCCACCACCTCGATCGACGGTAAATTATGTTTCCATCGACGGTGCTCAAGTCTCCATCTCTCTCCGTTCCGTTCCCCAAGGCGGTCGCCGTCCCTCGGCGGACGATAAGGTGCTGCGCAGCCGTACAGCCATCCGCCGCTCAATTCGATCTGAAGACTTATTGGACGGCGTTGATCAAAGAAATCGACGAAAAGCTCAACGAAGCGATACCCGTGAAGTACCCCCACTAGATCTACGAAGCGATGCGGTACTCCGTGTTGGCCAAGGGAGCGAAGAGGGCGCCCCCCGTTATGTGCGTCGCCGCCTGCGAATTGTTCGGAGGCGACAGGGCCGCCGCTTTCCCCACCGCCTGCGCCCTGAAATGGTTCGTTCGTTTGAAATTGCTTTCTGTTCCCATCCTTAGTCATAAGCTGGTCACGAATTGATGAATATCCGATGATCCTCTTGTTATTATCATTTCGTATGACAATTTCCAGCACTTGGAAGTTCTTATCTTGTAGTTGAAATTAGGCATTATGATGAGGCGATTACTGCATCTGAATCTTAAGCTTGACATTGAGCATCTAAAAGCTTCTTTGCTTAACCCCCTTTCCGAACTGAAATGGCCATGGATAAAATGCATTATCATGACAAAAAACAGTTGAATTCAGCTGATAATTGGAAGCTCGAGCTTCTTTCTTGAATGGCTTTTTGTTTCCCGGCCGAAATTAGGCTAATAAGGAGGTGATTACTGTGGCATCTTAACCTTTGCTCCAAACTGGGTATGCAAAGCTTCATTGCTTAAACCTCTTACTGATCTGAAATATCGTAGCTGATAATTTGGAGGTTTGAGATTCTTCTTCGAACGGTTTTTTCCCAATCCCCTGTTTTTCCTTCTTTTTCGAAAACAGGTCCACGCCGCCTCTCTGATCCACGACGACCTCCCATGCATGGACGACGACCCCTCAAGAAGGGGAAAGCCCTCCAACCACACGGTCTACGGCGTAGACATGGCCATACTCGCCGGCGACGCCCTCTTCCCCTTGGGCTTCCGCCACATAGTCTCCCACACCCCAACAGACCTCGTCCCAGAATCCCGACTCCTAAGGGTCATCTCCGAGATCGCCCGGGCAGTGGGGTCCACGGGGATGGCAGCGGGCCAGTTCGTCGACCTCGAGGGCGGGCCCACGCCCAACGCGGTCGACTTCGTCCAGGAGAAGAAGTTCGGGGAGATGGGGCAGTGCTCGGCCGTGTGCGGGGCCCTCCTGGCGGGGGCCGCCGACGAGGAGGTGGAGAGGCTGAGGAACTACGGAAGGGCCGTGGGCGTCTTTATCAGGTTGTGGACGATATCCTCGAGGCCAAGGAGGGCGGGGAAAAGAAGGGGAAGAGCTACGTGTCGCTCTATGGGGTGGAGAAGGCTATGGAGGTTGCCGAGGATTTAAGGGCTCAGGCGAAGAGGGAGTTGGCTGCTTTGGAGGAGAAGTATGGCGGAGATAGGGTTTTGCCGTTGTATAGCTTTGTGGATTATGCTGCTGAGAGGGGTTGGGATTGGTGATCAGCTTTCTGGCGTTTGAGGGTTTGTGTTAGAAGAATTCCATGTGCGTTGTTCTTACCCCAGCAGGAATTACTCTGTGTTCTCAGGTATGTAAATTTTTGTTGTTAAGGAAGACAACCCTAGTCCTCGTGCGTCTCATATCGACTGAATACGAATACAAATATGTTTTTCGATTCGAGTAGTTACCGAATATGAATACGAGTATATTGTTATTCGACTCGTATAGTTATCGAATATTCGATTCGATTTGAATTATATGATGCAGAATAATATAGTATACGTACATTACATAGATACTAGTTAGTCATAGTCCCACTATGTATTAGATCCAATGAGAATTTTCTTACATGGTTCATCTTCATGCAGAATAATATATTATATAATTAACAGGTATTTTTTGAAAAAAAATAATTAAAAAATTGAATATTCGCGAATCATTTCGAATATCGAATCTAATTAATTTTATGATTCGTGTAAGAATTGAATATCGAATATCGGCTCGTTTGCAACCATAGATAGCAGAAATGTGAGTATTTAAACTCGGTCTTGGTAATCAATGATAAGAAAGTTCAAAACTAGTATACAATTCAAGTCTAAAATGGGCTAATTGTCCATTCCGTTGAATGGTTTAAGAATAGGTTCGTAAGTACTTAACTCAAGGCCCAAGCTTTGAGTAGAAGAAGCAAATCTATGCCTGGCATGGGGGATGACTGAATAATGAATTGAAGTAATAACGATGAACGAACTTGGCAGTTCATTCATCGACTTGGCAAAAATGCGTCTAGATTCATCATTCATGCCTCGCTATATCGTGTCCAGGTACAGCCTAAAACGAAGTCAACAGCCCTCATCTTGTAATATACTTAAGATAGATTAAATAAGTATATCGTATTGTGTGGCGGTT
The DNA here is from genome assembly GCA_027422505.1 of Craterostigma plantagineum. Classification (NCBI taxonomy): domain Eukaryota; kingdom Viridiplantae; phylum Streptophyta; class Magnoliopsida; order Lamiales; family Linderniaceae; genus Craterostigma; species Craterostigma plantagineum. The sequence goes on along the minus strand of JAPQWV010000579.1, from coordinate 252,197 downwards.
GATGCAATATTGTCGTGCTATTTTCTCCGTCTGCACAAGAAAATAATAAAAACAATAAAAAAAATCAGAGAGTGCAGCTAGTCCTAATCTCGCTCTAGTATTTATTTCTTTATATTTTTTTTCCCATATAGAAAGACTTAGAGAAAACGGAATTCTCGTAGCTTCGCTAGTCTCCTCACATGTCGGAGCTGGACATATAACAACATATAATATATGTTTTTGTTTTTCATAATCATGAAAGTGGGGTTCTTTTTTTTTTTTCCGTGAATACTGTGAATTTTCTTTTTCAAATCTGTCTTATCTTCTTAGTGTCATCGTGTTCGTCGTAATAATCCACCTTCACCATTGGCTTTTCATATAAAAAGAAAAGAATAAATAAAACTATTAAAAGAATATCTACTAAAAAAAGCACTTTTCTTTGCAACTTACTGTCTATGCATTATAGTAAAACTTGTTTATGGGGATAAGGTTTTGAGCGACTCAAACTTCTTCCTTCGTCGTGGTATAGGATTAGTCGACAATACGTTATGGTGGTCGCAGTCACAGCGGAATATTGCCTCGCTGGCAAATGTGCGCTGTATGTATTGTATCTTATCTCGTACATATTTAAAAAAAATGGTCAACTAGGGAAGATTGTTGTATTTAATTAATAGACATAGGATCGGCATATTCGTTGAAATGAACGTCGTCGAGTCGCCGCTTATCTATGTTTATACTATATTCAAATGTTCGTTGAAATGTCCCTTCGAGGAACCCAAAGGTTAACAAGTTAAATACAACATCGATCTACGTGGCCTCCTATCCTAATCCTCGTTGTGGATGAGCTCTAATTTCCTCACTATGAGGACATGTATTGAAATTTAGCAATAGATTTAAATACCACCAAAAATATTAAGAAATACTAACCAATGACGTCATGTATTTATTTCTTATGTTCTCGGTGGCACATCGCACATTTCAATAATATATTGAAGGCGTTAGATCGTCGATGTCAACGGCGGCTATTTTGGTACGACATGATTTGCGCAATTGTGGTTTGGATGATCAAAACAAAATAAAATGCGAATAGGGTTTGGTATGCATGCACTCGTAAAAAACTCACAGGGGTACATTTGTATGAAAAAATTAACGTTTTATTTATGGAATAGTTTTTATAATATCTACATCTATATGTTTTCCTCTCTCTTTTTCTGATATTTTCATCTCCTTATGCAATAAAAGAGGAAAATTACATTTGTCCGAATTTAAATTAATGGTGCTTTCATCGTTTTGTTTTTCTTCCAACACACCGAAGTGGGAAACGTCATCTTATCTCAACTATTCATATGACACGACCTATCTCGTTATTCATATCACATAAGCGATTATTACGACGTCAATTAATTCATTAAATTAAGGCGATCTATATAAGGATGTCATGAAATTAGCTATATACATAAGCCGGAGAAATTAGCTAATACACTGCTTCATATAAATACTAAAAAAGGTGACAAACTTGGACGCCAAGTTGAATAAGAGGGCACATAGATATCAACTACTCAGCCAACCCATTAAATAACCTAATTTATTCGTTTATCATCACCTAATTAAAATATTAGTAAATCAATCTTAATCAAAATATAGAGAGAGCCTAGGACTTACCCAAATCGGCAGGGATATATACACATATGCCCGAGAATATGCCACAATTAAATTATTGCTAGCTTGGCAAGATCAAATGTACAAAAAATATAAAAGGCATCCAATATTTTAACATTTAACGCAATGATACTTGGTTTTAATTTTAGAAAATTCAGTTCCTTTTTCTCACGCCGTCTCTCCTCCGTTACTGAAATTAAACTTCGTTAACGCCGGCAGAAAACTATTTCTTTTACAGCGAGAGAGAGAGAGAGAGAGAGAGAGAGAGAGAGAGTTCAAATCCAAAATCTCTTAATCCCTAATAATTTATTAATTTTGTTCCTCCACTCCACCATCTCCATTCGCCACTTGGAAGTTGTAAAGTAATAATATAAGCTATAAATCGACACGCCCCAATTCACGCCATCTTTTATCTGCATCTCAGTCTTTTTTTTCTTTCCTTTTTCTCTTTCGTTCTGCGTATCCCCAGGGATCGGAATCTTGCTCGATTTTGCGATCGTATGTGCTAAGTGTTGTCCCATCAAATCGCAGATGGTGTTGGAGGATAACGAGAGTTGCGGGAGTAAGGCAGTCGAGTCGTCTGCTTCGAAGAACAGACAAGAGCAGAAGAAGGTTGAAGTGTACAATGAGGTTCTGCGGCGCCTCAAAGAGGAAGAGCATGCCGAGGCTCGAGAGCCTGATTTCGACGATCAGCTTTGGGCTCATTTCAATCGACTTCCTGCCAGGTTTCGTACCGAAACCCCCCCCAAACCAAGTTTTATCTTTTTCGACCAATTTTGCTCGTTTTGTCTGCCGAGCTGTCACATCTCTTTGAAGTGGCTGTTATGGCCGTCGACTTTTTTGAGATATTGTTCATCTTCACGTTTTTCGCGTGTTGACGGAGTGAACAGGAGAAATTGATTTTTACTGCATGTCTTTATTTCGCGTCGTATGATAATATCAAGTGTTTTGCGAAGTGAGGTACTGTTGATCTCTATGATTGTTGGAATGCGATGTTGATCTTTTGATGTACTTGTTGTTGTGGTTCAAGGTATGCAATGGATGTGAATGTGGAGAGAGCTGAAGATGTGTTGACTCACAAGAGATTGCTGCACTTGGCTCGTGATCCGAACAACTGGCCGGTATTTGAAGTTCGACTTGTGCAGGTAGAGTTGTTTGTTCCTTTTCTTTCAGCATCAGTTGGTTATCGTGCTTGTGATATGATGGACCTGTCAGTGTGAGGAGTTGTAGTTTGAGATGTGTGCGTCTCCATCAGAATTGAAGTCACCATTGGACCTTTTTTGTATTGATGGGTATTATCAGTAATAAGATGTTTGGAGAAAGAAGAAACTAGCTAACAATACTATTTAGTTTAGCAGTCCCAAATCAAATTCTTCTGGCAAAGTTGAAAACCCTAAATGATAATATCCTCATCTACCGGTAATGAGTTATCATGGACTAGATCACAGTTTCAAGAGAGACAGTGATGACAAATTAAATTATCAGCAACAGGCTCTAGGAATAGTTGCCTCTCTTGGACAAAGATATCTCGTAATGCTTATGCTTGTTTAGGTGGCTGCATTTTGCCATTGAGAAATAATATGGAATTAGAGTTTGGAATGATATTGTTGTAAATATTTGTTTAGATATCATGTCTCAGATATTTTTTGGTTGCTTCAGAAACATTATAACATATCTTTACACATGATTATGTCTCTCATATTTTCTTGATTGATGCTGCTGGAGAACCTTTTTCATGATTTACCATTACCGTTACTTGAGTTATATTATATGCATTTCCCCCATTTTCGTCGCTCGATAATTTGGGATTTTCTTGTTTGGTTCATCTCAGCATATTATGATGTCAATTCTACGCATAGGTTGTTCCATCTCTGGATGGGAATGGAGGAGAATCGGTACACTCACATTTACCTAAAAGGGGAAGGTACTGCCGATCTTTTTTTGATAAAATAGACTTGAAGTTATTTTTTGGTTTTGTGACAGTTTATTCACTTCTTATATTTTTATTATCTGCTTATTAGATCAGTGTCATTTTTCAAAATTAGTCATTGAGTTTCTATGATTTGGTGACTTCTGAGAGTGTCAAACCTATTTCTTTTACCCAGCATCCATCCTCCACCTGCCTTTGGTTCTTCTCCTAACCTTGAAGCACTTGCCCTTGAAGTTGGAAGTCAGAAGTTAATGATGGTGACAGTGCTGTGCATGACAATTCCAAGATTCCAAGGTCTGTACTGAGATGCCATGATCTTTTATATTGAACTTTCATGGATAACTTTTACTGGAATAGCTTTAAATATCAAAGGTGAAGGTTTATATTTTCGTTATCACTCCCTTGAAGGGGGAATACACACATTTGTTCATGTCACTAAGAGTTATCAATTGAAATTTGTGTATCGAAAAAAGTTTTTTTCTCGTTCCTCTGCGATTGTTATATTTCTACTGCATTGTTTCTTTTGACTCGTCACATTGACTTATCCTCATAAATATAGCATGCCATCGTTGAAAATCATATAAAAGGTGTTCTCTATGAATCTCATTTATGCAGGCCAATGCATGAGATTACGTTCTCGGCAGATGACAAGCCAAAGCTCCTTAGTCAGGTACATGCTTGCGTATTAGAATTTAGTATGGCATTGGCACGTAGACCATTTCATGCTTAATAGAAACTCTAATAGTATACTTCATTGTGCAGTTGACTTCGTTATTATCTGAGGTTGGGCTGAACATCCAGGAAGCACATGCTTTTTCTACTGTTGATGGCTATTCGTTGGATGTTTTTTGTTGTGATGGCTGGCCTTTCGAGGTATATTTGATTTAGGGTTACACTGCTTTTTAGCTTGTTTACGTTAGTCCTAATCATTGTAATGTCATTTGTCGATTGAACAACGCTATCGAAGACTTTGTAGAGGTTAGCAAGATTTTTACATTGAATGCCCTTTTTGTATCACTGAAGAATTTCTTGGTGCTTCCAATTTGTAGGAGGTGGAACAGCTTCGAATAGCACTGGAGAAACAAGTTGTAAAGTTTGAGGTACTGTTTTGTTTTTCTTTTATGATAAAACAGTTCAGGCTTGATCATAGGATTCAAGTCCAATATTGTTGTTATCACGATATGGCTGCCTGTTGTGGATATGATCAAGAGCTTTACTTCTCTATTCAGCTGTTAATTTTATATATTTGGATTTCTGAAGATTCAATGTGATGTGCTAGTTTCGGATGTTGATTTCAGGAAGGACGTTAGCCAGTTCAGTTGATATTTTTTGATTTTTATTATCTACTTTTTGCTGTTATTCCTTTGTAATCCTGTGAGATTCAAAATTATAACTTTGTGCAGAACCATTCTTGGCCAAATCCACATTCTCTGCCTTCTGTCAGTGAACATGAGCAGATTGAAATAAAACGTGAATCTGATCATCTAAAAATTCCCAACGATGGTACTGATGTCTGGGAGATTGATCCCCACCTTTTGAAATTTGAGTCCAAATTAGCATCGGGATCATACGGTGATTTGTAAGTACTAGGAATGCTAGCTTTGTAGCTTGTTCGTGCCGTTGAATTCTCTACTTACTCGATGACTTGTTTGTTCAGATACAAAGGCACTTACTGCAGTCAGGAAGTAGCAATCAAGATTCTCAAGGCGGAGCGCTTAAATTCAGAATTGCAAAAGGAATTTGGCCAAGAAGTATATATAATGAGGTGAATTTATCCATTCTTCGGATTTATAAAATGATAAGATGAAGATAACACTCAGCTAATAACTTTCAGCCCTACGCCTGTGCTCCATGAGCTGATTGATTTGCTTTTATGCAGAAAAGTAAGGCACAAAAATGTTGTCCAGTTCATAGGAGCGTGTACCAGGCCTCCCAATTTGTGCATAGTGACAGGTAATGTACATAAAGTGTCAGATGGTTAAAGTTAAGATTGGGGATATATGTTAAAATGGAGCTCTGCTGTGTTTATGCTTATGTTTTTCAGATCTTTTATTCTTGATTTCTTAAATGCAGAATTCATGTCTGGTGGGAGTGTCTATGACTACCTACACAAGCAAAAGGCTACATTTAAGCTTCCAACTTTGATTAAAGTGGCTATTGACGTAGCGAGGGGAATGAGCTATTTGCATCAGAACAATATAATTCACAGGGATCTGAAAGCTGCAAATCTTTTGATGGATGAGAATGAAGTGAGAGTTAAATTTTATGAATTGTTTTTACCATTGCCAATTCGGTGATCTTGCTTTGGATGCATGGTTCTAGTATTTCATCTTTAGATAGATGGATGTGGACTCTTAAACTAGTACATTATCCCTTTTCCTACCTGTGTAGTGTGCACCACCATTCTTGACTCTGGTTTTCCTGCAATTTATATTATTGTTTCAACGATCTCAAAGTTACTCCTCTTTAGGTTGTCAAAGTTGCTGATTTTGGAGTGGCCAGAGTTAAAGCACAGACAGGTGTGATGACAGCTGAGACAGGGACTTATAGGTGGATGGCCCCAGAGGTATATATATGAACTGTTGTATCGATTTAGTTTCATTAAATAAAGCCGTGTGCTCTCTAACCTGACATCGAGGCTTCTCTTCTACAATGAACGTTTCGAACGAGCTTCTCACAAGTACTAGTGGTTAACTGTTAGGTTATCGAACATAAACCATACGATCATAAGGCGGACGTTTTCAGTTTCGGTGTGGTTTTATGGGAATTGCTAACAGGAAAGGTATCTATCTCGTTGCTCTCGAGATATATTTTGGAACTTTAATTAAGATGCTTTTGGTATCTCTCTAAAAATGTGTTCCCCTTTTTTTGTCTTAGATTCCGTACGAGTATCTGACTCCTCTACAAGCTGCAGTTGGGGTAGTTCAAAAGGTTGATCTCTCCTCTTTGGGTTATAGATTTCCACAGCAACTTTAGAGTACAATTTTAGGGTCTTTTTCTAATACTTAAATGCGTACTATGATTTTTCAGGGTCTTCGTCCAACCATTCCCAAGAACACTCATCCAAAGCTTGTTGAGCTGCTTGAGAAATGCTGGCAGCAAGACCCAGCGTTGAGACCTGACTTTTCTGAAATATTAGACATCTTTCAGGAATTTGCAAAGGAGGTAACATTATGCTTCCTTCCTTTCACCATAGCTTGAAAATTATCCACCAACACAACACAATCTTTTTTCTTTATTGATAGGAAACCCTAATGAACTAGACATTTTTCATATAAGGTTATCTGATCTCAGGTTGGAGATGATGGCGTAGATAATAAAAGACATAAGGAGAAATCTGGGGGTTTCTTCTCCTCCCTTAGACGTGGGCACTAGGACAAACAACTACTAAGATATATCGGTAAGGAAAAAAGGCAATGGAGAGAGAGAGGACTTTCAAGCAATCCCAAGCTCAGTTTGTTCTTTTCTTCTTTTCTGTTTTTTCGAATTTTCCCTCCCTTTATTTGTACTGTACAGCGTTCCTCCCATCAGTCTATACCGTACTTGATTGAAAGGAAATGTTTTTTTTGTTAGCACTTACCGATCAAATACTTTTCATTTTATTCCAAAGTGTTCTCATTTCTTGCATTTCTAACTGTTTTGCCGAAAACTAGCTCGACACTCGCATTTAGGGTGTCAACGGGGCGGGTTCGGGGCGGGGATCCAATCCCCGTCCCCATCCCTGCGATGCATTCGGGGACAAAACTGTCCCCGTCCCCGCCGGATCCCTGCGGGGATTCATATTTTTTCTAAAAATATAATATTTTTAATATAATATATAAATTTGGATATTTTTTGTTATAAATATTATCTAAATTAATATTTTATTTGTATTATTTAATATTATTTAATCTATATTTTGATATTATTTAAATTATAATTTAAAATTATATATATTTTAATATCTAATACAAGGTTCGGGGCGGGGAACGGGGCGGGGATCGCGTGGGAAAATCAGTCCCCGTCCCCGCCCCGGGGGATAAAAACTCGGGATTCCCGCCCCTTACGGGGCGGATCCCGCGGGGACGGGGAATCCCCGCCCACTGCCATCCCTACTCGCATTGCATTCATTGCGGGGACTGATAAGATAGGAAAATGACGTCATTAATCGAATCGAACACAGTTCGTTCTAGGATGGTAATAATCACTGATAATCACACACGAACTGCAATTAACTTATGGGTCTTCCATAGAAGTCCTCGAATCATTCATTAATATGATACTATATTAATACATATCATAGTGTATATTCCGTCTTCGATCATTATGTGGTATGATCATACATATATTGGTCGGTGCCATTTTTAGGAATATTAACCGACAAGAAATGCTTTCCCTATCCTAAAATCTCTCCTCTATAAACAAAACAAAAAAAGAAAAAAAGAAGAAAACCTTTAACCTTGGATAGGTGATATTGCCTCGTCAATCGAGGTTCTTGACTGCTTCGTTCTTCACATATGTATGTGAAATAGGCGGCATTTATGGACCTCTCATCATCATCACCACCGCCGAGGAAATCTTTCATATCCCGCAACAATTCCAACAGACAAGAACGGCGAGGTTCGCCGCCGGGCAAAGTTTCAGAAGAAAGATTTCACCTTGACCTCAGACAGCAAACGACGACGGACATTAAAAGTCATGAAATCTCTTCATCGTCATCTTCTTCGATCCTACCCCAGGACGTAATCGTTAAAATGGACGGCGGCGATCGTCCCATGGCAAAAGAGCCAAGCTCAGATTTCAGGATACACGGCGGTGGCGCCATGCAGCGCGACGTCCACGAAGACCCACCCTCGAAACTCATCGAACAGTTCTTGAACAAGCAGAAAGCCAGCGGCGGCGACGTCACCCTCGACGTCGATTTGGAAATGGAGGAGCTGCGCACGGACGACGACGACGACGGCCCTCGAAGTTTCCCACCTCCCAGACCTTCTTACGACAACAGTACGATCAGAAGAAACAGCAGTTCAACTTCTACGTCTAAGGATTTGGGTATTTCTTTCCGCTCTCCATATATTTCAAGCACCGTCGTGGACATCAGAACAGACGAACGAGCAACAATGAGCAGAAGAAACGAAGACGTTAACTCTTCTTCCGGCGACGACGAGGGCGGCGTCAGCCAAAGGATGATTCACAACAGGAGAAAAAGATCTTCGAATCTGTCAGCGAATGCGCCAAATATCGAGGGCCAGGTGCTGAGGTGCAGTTCTGTGCAGAGAAGGTTCAGCAACATCGTCGGCGGCAAGCTCAAGACTCAGTCGAGGTTAGCCGACCCTCCGCCTGATCGGAGCTCCGAAAAACCATCTGGGTTGGTCTACAAGTCGGGCCCACCACGAGCTTCTGGCACTCTTACAGGCGGCGAAGAAGAAGACGAAGACGATCCATTCATCGACGAGGACTTCCCAGACGAGTATTATTACACTAAGGGAGATAAGTTCGACGCTTAGTTATTGCAGAATGGGTCAGCCTCGTCCTAATCGTGACGGCGTTGGCCTGCACGCTTTCGATCGGCGAGTGGAAGGGTAAGAAGGCGAGAGGGTTGAGCTTATGGAAATGGGAGGTTTTGCTCCTCGTCTTGATCTGCGGCAGCTTGGTCGCCGGCTGGGCGGTGAGGGTCGTCGTTTTCTTGATCGAAAGGAACTTCTTCATGAGGAAGAGGATACTCTACTTCGTCTACGGCATAAAGAGGGCCGTACAGAACTGCATATGGCTCGGGCTCGTCTTAACCGCCTGGCGATCCATGTTCGACGGCGGCGGCGGTCGGAAGGCCTCCGCCGGCGAGGGGATGATGAACGACGGCGAGTTTTTATGCTTCGTCAACAAGCTCATGGTCTGCCTGCTCGTGGGCACGCTTCTATGGCTGGTGAAAACCCTAATGGTCAAAGTCCTCGCCTCTTCCTTCCACGTCAGCACCTTCTTCGACCGCATCCAAGAGTCGCTCTTCAATCAGTACGTCATCGAGACCCTCTCCGGCCAGCCGACGGCGCTCGAGGTAAGGAACCACCGCCGCGGGGAAGAAGGTATCAGCCCGAGCGGCGGCGGAGGGCTGCTGCCTCCGCCGAAGCCTCCGAGCTTCAAATTCTCCGGGCAGCTGTCGAGCAAGAACGCGGACGATCGCCAGCAGCAGGGAATATCGATCGATCAGCTCCACAAACTGAATCCCAAGAACGTCTCCGCCTGGAATATGAAGAGGCTTATCAAAATCGTCAGGAACGGCCTTCTCACCACGCTGGACGAACAAGTGCTGGGCGGCGGCGGCGCCGACGACGAGGCTTCCAAGCAGATTAAGAGCGAGCACGAGGCCAAGTGCGCCGCCAGGAAAATACTCAGCAACGTCGCAAAACCTGGCGCCAAGTAAGCTCTCTTCGCCCTTTTAATTCCATCAATCCCATCGCAGAATTTAAAAGAAAAAACCTTTCACGGATTAACTAAATTCTTACAGGTTCATATACCTCGACGATCTGATGCGCTTCTTACCAGAAGACGAAGCTGTAAAAACCCTAACCCTAATCGAATCCGCCGAAGCCGAAAAGATAAGCAAATCATCCCTCAAAAACTGGGTGGTCAGTATCACTATAGTATATACGCGCATCATTTTCCAAATTACTCAAAAGAGAACTTTTTTTATTCGGTGGTAAAATTAGGTAAGCGCCTTCGTGGAACGAAAAGCTCTGTCGTTGACTCTAAACGATACGAAGACGGCGGTGGACAAGCTCCATCGAATGGTGGACGTAATAGTAGGCGTAGCAATACTGCTCGTCTGCCTCGTAATCCTCGACATTGCTTCGAGCAAATTCCTTCTCTACCTCAGCTCTCAGGTCGTAATCGTGGCCTTCATATTCGGCAACACTCTCAAGACCATCTTCGAAGCCATCATCTTCGTTTTCGTAATCCACCCCTTCGACGTCGGAGATCGGTGCGAGGTCGACGGAGTTCAGGCACGTAATTATATGATTACGAATATGCTTACTTATAACGTACGTCGAAAAGCGTTGGAATAAAAATATAGCACGATACGCTTCAAAAAAAAGTTTTAAGTTTTTATATGAAGTGGACCGGTTGAGATCCTCTGCTATTCCACTTTCTGTATTCCACTCTGTATTTCAACGAACGAAAATTGTTACACCTCCCCCCGACAAGTGTTAAAACACACGTAAACATCATTACACCTATGAATTTCATTACAACAAGTGTTTAAACAAAAAAAAAAACCTCATTATTACGTATTTTTCTAATATGGAGTAGAAAAAATCGTATTATATATTAAAATAGAAAAAACGTAATAATGAGGTTTTTTTTTTGTTTAAACACTTGTTGTAATGAAATTCATAGGTGTGATGATGTTTACGTGTGTTTTAACACTTGTCGGGGGAGGTGTAACGATTTTCGTTCGTTGGAATACGGAGTGGAATACAGAAAGTGAAATAGATGATCCCAACCGGTCTTCCAACCTAAGTCTAATTATAATTGACATGTGACATATTAATTTAAATGTAACGAGCGAATTGGGTGTTTAAACACGGATGGGGTAGAAAAGTCAGGTCATAATATGATATACTTCCTTGAAAATTAAGCTTTTAGGTGAAGTGGTCATCAACGCAGCAGCCGTACAAGTTTTCGGTGTGGAAAGGACGGACCTTTTGTGTCTGAATGTTACCGTATTTCTATGATCTTTTTTTTTTTCTTCAGATGGTCGTGGAAGAGATGAACATACTAACTACCGTCTTCCTGAGATTCGACAACCTTAGGATAACTTACCCAAACGTGACCCTCGCGACGAAGCCCATCAGCAACTACTACAGAAGTCCCGACATGGGAGATTCCATCGACTTCTACGCACACATAGCCACGCCGGCCGAGAAGATCAACGCCGTTAAGCAGAGGATAGTAAGGTAAAAAACTTTCGGGATCTTTTTTTTTTTCCCTTTCTTTTCGCGGGATTATTTTTCTTTTTTTTTTTCTCTCGTTGTGATTTCGTAGCTGGGTGGAGAAGAAGGGCGAACATTGGTACGCCGACCCTTCGGTAGTGGTGATGGAGTTAGAGACGCTGAGCGCTCTTAAGCTTTCGGTTTGGTTGAGGCACAGAATGAACCATCAGAACATGGCAGAGAGGTGGAAGAGGAGAGCCCTTTTGGTCGAAGAGATGGTTCAGATTTTCAAAGAGCTCGACGTCGAGTACCGTCTGTATCCTCTCGACGTCAACGTTCGAGCCGTGCCCAAGGATTTTATGTGAATATATATACCACACGGTTATTTTACGATGTATATGGGAACAAGTTCTTGTCTTTCGATTTATGCAGTAGCGTACGTTTGATTTTTCTACAACACGTGGAGAAATTTCATCAGAAAAAGAAAAAGAAAAAAAAATTAACTGTTTTTTTTCTGTTTACACTTTGGAGTTTGCAGAAAATGCGTTTGTTGTTTTCTGCTGTGCTGGTCTAGTTCGTTCGTTCATCATGCCAATAGGCAGGGCTCGCTTGGTCCTCTGCCGCGCAGCAAAAGGGGTCGAATCTTTATCGCCGTGCTCAGAACGAAGCCTATGAACTGCATCGACTCGTCAATTCCCAGGAATTAGATTTGCTTACTGTTAAGAGGATCGAAAAGCAGTAAAATTTGAAGCATCAGCGCTTACCCATGCAAGGCCGACGCAGAGAATGCTGAAGCCTGGGAAATAAAATGGAGCTCCATCTGACAAGAATAAGGCAGAAAGAGGGCTGTAGATCAGAGGCGAGATGACGTTGGCGAACGAGGAGATGCCCATCAGACATCCTTGTGCAATTCCCTGCAGTCATATTATAGTGTTACAAGATTACGTTGCATATTGGAAGGTTCGAATGAATCGAAGGAAGGAGATGTCCTTCTTCGAGGTAGAAAGACAGTGTTTTTACCTGTTCCGAAGGTCCCACGTGCTTTGAAATGATGCATCTTATCTGCAATTTCGAAACGATAGCGTATATCAGAAACTGTCTCGTGTGAAAATTTAGGATCGTTCTTAAGCTTTGCGTGTTACTCACGCTAGGGCTCGCGAGGAAGAGGAATACTCCGAGAAAAGCAGAGGCGTAAGGCACCCATGGCGCCCAAGCTATGCTGTCGAGCAGCATCTGCGCCCCCAGAAAAAAAAAAAAAAAAACCCATGAAAAATCCATTCGCCGATTGATCGAATTAAGGGAATGAAAAGGCGTTTATTGCATGTATATATATACATACATTCAAGAATCCAGCAAAGAGGCCTACACAGAGCAATGTCTCCTCTCCAAGAATCGGACCAAGCGAGGGCATTAGGACCATCTGCAATGTTCATGTCAGCAGCTGTAATAAGAAAAGATATTCCGAAACACTACGCAGAAAAATCGACGAAGAACGAAAAAAAACGATGTTGAAGAGGCATACGTTCGATATAGTTGCTGCTATGTATGTGATAAGCCATATATCAGCAAATTGGTCTTTCTGAAAGTGGAACCTTGCTTTCAAGTAGTACTGCACAGTTCACAGAGGTAATCAATCAAATAACCAACGAAATTAAAAAAAAAAAAAAGTAATCTTAGTTTCGAGCCAAGAATGCAAGAAACATACCATTAAGAAGGCCTGAATTCCTGCCTCGGCGAGGCTGTTGAAGAAGGCCACAATCGACGCCAACGATACAATGAAGCTGCATAGTTTACACGTAAGACCAGCAAAACAAAATCAACAAAGGTTTATATTGCAAGAAGAGTCTTTAGGTACACGTCGATGACTTTCATACCTGCTCCTTAGAAGCCTAACGATCTCCCTCGGCAGTGAAATTTTCTTGATCACCAAGTCCGTGTTTTCGGCCGACTCTTCTTTATTACTTTCCTTCGTCTCGGGCGACGGTTTAAGAATGGGCTGCTCTAACATCGAATCTTCGTCATTGCGCGAACTGTCGTCCCTGAGGAAGACTTTCATGTAAATTGCTGCAATGACGGCCAAAACAGCTGCGACCTATATATATGATCAGATGATAAAACATCTATCAGAAAAACTCGAGAAATCAACGCTACTTTCACAGAAAGAACGGCGATAGAAGAAGGGGGAAAAAAGATGGAAGAAGCAATTTGTCGAACACCTGATAGATACGAGCTGTGGGAAGCAACCGAGCGGCTAAAGTCCCACAAACTGTGGCGGCGGACACAACGCCGGACAATAGCCCAAACGCAGACACTCGCTTTCCTTCAGACACATTGTCGGCCTGAAAAGGGAGAAAGCGAAAGGATTCATTCTTCTTCTCTGTTAGAGAATCGAGTGAAGAGATGATTAAGGGAAATATATCCGTCATTATTACCAAGTAACTGAGTGAGAGACAGATGACACCTCCTTCAGTAACCATGGCGGTGAAAGTCTTCACTACGTAGTAAATGTAAAAGAACTCTGTCGTCCTCCTCACCGCCAATATCACTGCACATACACACAGTTATTATATATAGTGTATGTGTGTATATATATCAATGGTGTATATAAACGATGATTATCACTATTTATTACCAAAAGGGATGACGGCAAGTGTTAACGGAATGGTGAGCATGACTTTCCGACCGTATTTATCGGACATATTTCCAATCAATGGCATCATTATCACAGAACCTATGCCTGCTATCTGCCATGCATAGACAAGAAATAACCATGCAAAATTAATTAAATTTTAATTACAATTAATCAAATATAGTGTTTTTCTGGGCATGAATAGTTTTCAAGAAACACACTGACGGAACCATTTTCGGACACAAAGTTGATTAATTTCTCTTCTGTTTATAATTTATGGCGTTTGAAAGGTATCTATTATTCAATTGGTGCCAAAAAAATAATATTAACCTCTTATTTAAACTGTAAATGTATTGTGGTGACGAAGACGCCATATTAAAGTATAGTAATAACAGTAGGTTTGCTATGGTGCCCAACTACCGTAAGCAACAACCGTGAACACCATAAGCAAATCTCTTAATTTTTTGCATTTTTCCGATTCTCAACGCCACCAAAACATCCGTATACCCTCTCATATCAATTGCTAACCTAAATAGCCCTCTCCAACACGCTAATTTCTAAGAAAATTCATTATTTGTTATTCACATGTGGACAACGTATCGAGTGACGATTTTCTTAGAAATTAGCGTGTTGGAGAGGGCTATTTAGGTTAGCAATTGATATGAGAGGGTATACGGATGTTTTGGTGGCGTTGAGAATCGGAAAACGCAAAAAATTAAGAGATTTGCTTATGGTGCTCACGATTGTTGCTCACGGTAGGTGGGCACCATAGCAAATCTCGTAATAACAGTATGTTATACTTATTTTTATGAAGTTTGGCGATCAAGACGTGAATATAAATAAAAGTATTAGTCATAATATACACTTATTTTATAAAGTTTGGCGATCAAGACGTGAATATAAAGTAATATTTAAGTATTATACAGATATATGATTAGATAGTGTTAGATAAGGCCGAAGATGATTAGCAGGCACTTTTATGATATAATAATCCTAATTAGTATATTAGAAAGATATAGCAATTCCCAACTTAAGTCCGAGTGTGTTGGGTAGGTGATATAATATAAATTATGTTTTAGGGATAAACATGCTAATCACTCCCAACTGGATATATAACATAAAAGTACGGGAAATGTTAACTATGTGCGTAACATGTTTTAATCAAACATTTAGTAAAACGTAAAAGTAGGTTGACACGTGAATTCTCCACCACCTAACTTGTAAGAATTCGTCAATTCAAGCTACAAGATTTAAAATGAAAGAGAATAATTTTTACTCGTACAAAGTTGACCTGGTCCAAGATTTCCATATTTTTATTTAAAGCAATAAAACTTAAGTTCATCTTAAAAGAGTTCCATATTTTTATTAAAAGCAATAAAACTTAAGTTCATATGAAAGTCAGATCGTTCTTTTCCCGCAGCAACTAAAATTCAAACTTTCTATAAAGAACGAGTAATATAAGACCGTAGTAAATTAAATATTTATGCGTGCATTACAATAAGTAATTACCAGCATGCATATGCATACAAAGAAGATGTTGGAAGTATATATAAGCTGACGTGGAATTAATTGGAACTATTTAAATATCTATTTGTATTATTCAAAATCCTCGTAATCATCGCGATCGGCTATCTCTGAGTCTACGCATACAAACAAATTGTTACGATTGTTTCCATAGCTCATCGCAAACAGAAATTAAACAGATAATCTAGAGTGAAATATGAAAGGAAAAAAAAAAGAAGAAAGAAATATAGAAGACTTGTAATCATGTAATTATTATCGATCAATGTATATGTATGTATGCTGCTTTAGAATTAGAATCAACTTTACTTTAACCAAAGTGAGTATCTAACTGTGTTATTGACCATCATATTCAGACAAGGCTTCCATTTCCAACTCTCTGACATATATGTTCGTGTTTTCAAGAACGTAATAACACACACACATATATATACAGAAATATATAAATATGTATATATATATATATACAGATATATAGAGAGAGAGATTAATATATATATATATATATATTATACGTACTGCTTGTTGGAAGCCAGTGAGGTAAATGGCGAGAGAGCATTCGTCTTGTCCAGGACAAACGGCCTCCATGGTGACGTCAGCAATGGTAGGATTCACAACCAAAGAAGCGAAATTCGATAGGAACACAGTTACGAATATGTGCATCACATTCTTCCAAGTTTTCTCCATCATCTCTCTGTTCTCTTCGTCTAAATTCTTTATTTTCCTTTTCTTTTTGTGAACTCTCTCTCTCTCTCTCAAATATTCAAAGGAAATCAATCAATTCAGCAGTGTAATGAACGATGGTTCAACAAAGAGATTTGTTATTGTGAATTTGAAGCACTGAGTTCCTAAATACGCATATTAGACATATATAGATATAGGGTCGTTGAAGGTTCGACGATCTTACTTATGTACACGTAGGATAGTCATTTATTATATATTTTCGTCATAGCATTAAAGCCAAGTCTTGATAACGCGTGACGCTTTGCTGACGTCGCCCGATTTAATTTATTTGCTGTTTTGGCCACTTTTTATTTATCATTTTCGTGGTTGGTGAGAAGATTAACTCTTCTTTTAATATTAGCAATATCGTGTTTTGTTTATCTAATATGCCCAACTTGGAATTCCTTTATTGATTCTATGTACATTTAATGTACACACACACGAATACGAGGCGAAGGAGAAATTTTCAAAGCGTTCTTGTAATTTTCTTTAGTTACATAGATATTTAGCAGGTAATTAGCTAGCAATATTTTATTCAATTGACAAAAAAATCAAGGCGGGATTTGAATACGCGGCTGTAATAGTGCATCCATCGTAATTTAATGACTTTTTGAATAACATATATCATTAATTATTCGGATTTAAAAAGGAGTGGGACGAATCTTGTTGATGGGTAAGTAGCAACATAAATTGCTACTTATAAAATATTACTTGAGATTGAAAGGCCACCAAAGCAAGGACACCCTAGTGTATTAATACATTGATATTATATACGATATAAGGTTGATATAAGCCCAAGAAATAAAAAAAAATTGTATTATACTTTAATTTAGATTCTATCAATTACGTAACTCACCACCTACCGTTTAAGTTGGTAAATAACACATCAATCCATTCGTATATAAATTTTCAAATTATTCGGCAGATTTGGAGAAAAGACGAAAATGAAAAAAAAAAATTCTATCCAGAATTAGGTAAAAGCTGGTTTGACGAGAATTACTCAACTTTGATTACATCAGATACATTTTTAAGCAAAAGCAGCCGTATATTTTTTGAGCATGTTTTAAATGATCATTGAAGACTTGATTCAGTATATTTTTATTTCCCTCTTTATGTTATCTACCCACTTAAGGTAAATTTATTAATTGATTAATTGATAAAGGTAATGGAGACGAAGGTTCTTAACTGCACCTCGGTCGGCCCATTTAGAAGCCCAATAAAAGTGGACCCACTTCGGATTACAGCTGTGATTCGAACAACGACTATTTACCTACCAAATTTGAAAAAGGAAAACTAGAAAATATTCTATTACTGAAGTTAATATATAGAATCTTCATAAAACGAAATGTGTCGTAGAGACGACTTAATTAATCACAAGTCGAGTATTTGATATTTTAGGGAGAATTTATGTAAGTAAAAGGGTTGGTACAACGTTGAATCAAGAATCTTAGGGTTGACTTAGAATTTTCATTTTAAATGTTTGATATTGATATGTCGCAAGGTCTATATTATTGAGGTCCTTTGCAATAATTTCAACTGAAATTAACATTTAAAAACACCAGAGAAAATAGTGGAGGAAATAATATTATAGATGTCACATAATATTATTATATTCAACATTATTAATCCATTAGTTTTCTTTGATTCAAACAAAAACCCGAGTTAGCATCTTTGAAAAATTCATCCCAATCCATATTAAGAAAGCGATTGAGATAAATAAAGACCATAAAAGCAAAAGTGCTGCTGTACACTCTAACTCAGATTCGTTCTGACTTCTTAAAGACGACCAAAAATAGTGATTTAGACCCACCAACTCACATGCATATATACAAGTTATTGACTGACAAATAAATAAATTTTATATTACCGTTGATATATGGAAGTCATGGTGCTGTTTATGATTGTTTGGAAGATGCAATAGTCAAAACCATAGAATTCTCACATTCATTTTCGTACCAAACCAAACCAAGCATTAATTGCGTGTTTATCGACATGAATTCTTTTTCCCCCGAGTTTATTGGTTGACTGATGATTAGATGCATGCAATAAGGTGAAATGCCAAGTTTAATTGGGCCATTTATTGGGCTTGTGAATATTTTAATTGGCAGGCCCAATAGTTAAGCCCACATCATTATCACTACAAATAGGAAAAGCTCTTTAATCAATCATCTTCATGCATCTTAGACCACAGTTGGGAGTTGGGACAAATATGGTGGGGAAAAAATGTAACGAAATTAACTGTCGCCATATGTAGCTCCTAAACCCAGCTTCTTCTCATCGTGGTTTCGGGAAATTATGGCGTTAAGCGTTCAGCTTTACATCGAACGTACGGTTTCCCATCATCGCATGGTTCATGCAAACGCTCAAACATCGAGGAAAATCCAAAACCACGAAACGACGGTCAAACGCAAGCTCGGAACTACCTACGTCAGAAGGAGGCTGGTTAGGAGAGTTGAAAAATCAGTTTCCACCGCTGAAAAGCTCGTTGCCTGCGTGGAATCGGGTTATGTGGATGACGCACTCAAGCTGTTTGAACAAATGGATAAGAGAAGCAGTTTCCTGTGGAATGTGATGATCAGGGGACTGGTTGATTCTGGGTTGTTTGAACAGGCCATTTTCATGTACAGTAGAATGAGACACGAAGGGCAAAAACCTGATAGATTTACTTTTCCTTCAGTGATCAAAGCGTGTGGAGAAGTTTGTGGTTTTATAGCTGGACAAATGGTTCACAACACCATTATCAAGCTTGGATTTGCTGCTGATGTTTACACGTGCAATGCGCTTATTATAATGTATGCAAAGCTTGGGTGGATTGAAGCTTCTGAAAAGATTTTTGCTCAGATGCCCATAAGAGATGTGGCGTCTTGGAACTCAATGATCAGTGGATACGCTGCTCACGGGGATGGATTGATATCGCTGACCTACTTTCGTGAAATGATAGAATTTGGTGTCAGACATGATAGGTTCAGTTTCATCAGTGCTTTGGGTGCTTGTTGTCTCGAGCGATGTTTGATGAGTGGAAAAGAGATCTTTGGCCACATGGTCAGAAATGGGATCGACATGGATCCAATGATTCAAAGCTCGTTGATCGACATGTTTGGCAAGTGTGGCAAGGTGGACTATGCTGAAAGGTTTTGCAACACTGTCTTAGAAAAGAATGTGGTTGTATGGAATTCAATGCTTGGTGCCTACAGATTGAACGATAAGCCCATGGAATCATTTGCTTGCTTGGATAAAATGATGAATGTTGACAAGGTAACCCCAGATGCCATCACATTTATTCACTTGTTACACTCTTGCGCCAAACTCGGAGCATTCAAGCAAGGAAAAATGATTCATGGCCATTCAATTAGAAAGGCATTCTTACCTCATTTAGTGTTGGAGACAACTCTGCTCGACGTTCATGGTAAGTTTGGGTGCGTAGCACACGCTGAGAGAGTGTTTTCCCAAATGAGGGAAAGAAACTTAGTATCATGGAATGCTATGATTGCCGCTTACGCTCAGAACAATCATCACAAGGAAGCCATAAAAAAGTTTCAAACTTTGCCTTTTGTCCCCGACGACATGACATTCTTGAGCATCCTTCCAGCCTACGCCGAAATCGCTCTGCCGAGAGAAGGAAAACAAGTACACTGTCAAGTTCACAAACTGGGAATTGCTCGGAGCACTAGTGTATCAAATGCATTAGTTCACATGTATGCAAAATGTGGCGATCTCAAGGCAGCAAGGAAAGTCTTTGACAGCATCTTGTGTAAGGATGTGATATCATGGAACACTATGATAGGATCTTACGCTATTCATGGCTGTGCAACACACGCGATCAGCTCATTCAATGACATGGTAGCAGAAGGAAATTTACCCAACGATAGCACTTTTGTCTCCCTTCTATCAGCTTGCAGCATTGGTGGATACATAGACGAAGGCTGGAAGTATTTCAATTCGATGCAGAGGGACCATGGTATTGATCCCGGGATAGAACATTACGGATGCATACTTGATCTGCTCGGTCGAGCTGGTGAACTCGAACGAGCCAAACAGTTCATAGATGAAATGCCTTTGACGCCAACCCCACGAGTATGGGGATCTTTACTGTCCGCAAGCAGATATCATGGAAACATTGAAATGGCTGAGTTTGCGTCGAAGCAGATTCTATCTATGGATGACAATGACAACACGGGTTGCTATGTCTTGCTTTCTAACATGTACGCTGAAGCTGGGAACTGGGACAGAGTGGAGCGCATTAAACGCCTGATGAAAGAAAAAGGAGTTCAGAGAACTGCTGCTCTGAGCATAGTCGATCACAGTGGTGAAACATACAAGTTCGCTAATCATGAAAAATCAAAGTCCAAGCTCAAAATCGTATACGACGTTCTTGATATTCTGTCGAGGAAGATAGATGAGAAGGGGTGCGTTGAAAGTGTGTCCAAGTTCGGGCCATTGGATTTGATCAGGGCAAGAGACGGCAGTTCTCCAATGTTGCACAGCGTAAGGTTAGCTGTTTGTTTTGGGCTGATTAGTACGCCGATCGGAGAGCCCGTTCTTGTAAGGAAGAACGTGAGAATATGCGAAGATTGTCATTCTGCTCTGAAGAAGATTTCGGGCTATGTAAAGAGAGAGATAGTCGTGGGAGATTCGAAACTATATCACCATTTCAAGGATGGGCGGTGTTCTTGCGTCGAATATTGGTGATTGATTCCCAATTGACTTTGTTGCCGCGCATGTTGCATGTTGTGCGTCGATTTAACACCGTGCGATGGTGCTTTTGCGATATGTAAATATATACGAGCTAGTCAAAATTCTTGCAGATTTCCTACAACGTTGTTCCGCGGTTGTAATATTTCATGAAAATCGAGAAGGTTGTACCTTTTACGAAGAAAACTCGAACCACTAATTTTCTGTTCACGACGAAAACTGAAACAGCTTCGATTCAGAGGGCAAGAAGCAGAGCCTTATTTCACTCGAAGTTACACACGAATATAAAATCCATTACAAAGCTGTTCAATGTGCGTCTGCATTTCGAAAGAATATCAAACATGTGTTGAGGCCGTAAGTTAAGCACCTTCGGCTTCATAAAGATATATCAAGCTCGACAGTTTTATTCTGAAAAGGACATTGACGAATAAGTAAAAAAATGCACACGAACACTGCAAAAACACTTAGGCAAGGAACATACTTGAACAGATCAATTAGATGAATCTCTGCTGTAGTACTGATCGAGTGTCTTGGCTGGGATACGATGAAGAAGTTCGCGGGGAAAGATCCTCAGCAGTGTCCATGCCAAGTCGAGCGATTGGAAGATGTTGCGAGTGTCGTAGGCCCCTTGTGCCACAAATTTCCTCTCGAATTTATCGAGGAATTCGAGATACAGCTGCATACATAGTACCGTAGCAGATTTTAGATGTTAGTTTTTTATCTTGTTCAGCTTTAAAAAAAGTGAAATAAAACGAATGCGTGTGCACAAATCACATACCAGATCTTCTGAGGAAAGTGCCTCTTCTCCCACCACAGCTTTCATGGCCTGAACATCCTTTCCAATGGCGTAGTTTGCATAAAGCTGGGATGAACAAAGGATTTGGTTGATCAATATTTCACGAAGCGAAGAGGATGATAGCAAGACTGGAAAATCACACTTCGACTTTTTTTCCCAGCGAAAAATAGAAGATAATACCTGGTTAGACACGTCAGAGTGGTCCCTACGGGTCATACCCTCACCAATAGCACTCTGCCAAAGTGTTGAAATTTCATTATTTAATGATAAGCATTCTCAAGGAGTCAAAACACAGGTATCATGAGCTATTATATGAAACTACCTTCATCAGACGAGACAAGGAAGGCAACACATTGATTGGAGGATAGATCTACAAAATCAGGCAAGAGACGCGTTCAATTAGCCATGTAGTAATGCTAACCGCACATGTTTTTGTATGACCTATCAAACCGTAACCGGGCCTTACCTGCCTATTGTGGAGCTGTCGGTCAATGTATATCTGCCCTTCCGTAATATAGC
This sequence comes from Craterostigma plantagineum, assembly GCA_027422505.1. NCBI lineage: Eukaryota > Viridiplantae > Streptophyta > Magnoliopsida > Lamiales > Linderniaceae > Craterostigma > Craterostigma plantagineum. The sequence goes on along the minus strand of JAPQWV010000579.1, from coordinate 229,842 downwards.
CTGTAAGATCTGGAGTTGGATGGGTGATATCTGAAAAAACGAAAGGAAAAAAAAAGTTTGGATCGCAAAAACCAAAAGATAAACCACCACAAAATTAGGATTAAAGTTTACGCTTATTTTGAACATTACCATCATTAGGCATGGTCAATATAGGAATCTGCGTGATTGATCCTTTTCGTCCTTCAATACGTCCAGCTCGCTCGTAGATAGTTGCCAGATCAGTGTACATATAACCAGGATATCCACGTCTCCCAGGCACCTCCTCTCGAGCAGCAGACACCTAAAACATATATAACTATATTAGAAATGTAATAGGACATATTTTTACTAGAAATTACATAACAGTATAGTAACGGAAGAGTGAATAAACTGAGACTATTCTTGATTATAACTTGGACGGAAGAAACTCCAGGAAACTAATTCATTACATGATTAAGAGAAGAGTAGTTTGTTAATAATGATCAGTTTTGCGAATATTACCTCGCGGAGAGCATCAGCATAAGAACTCATATCTGTCAATATGACGAGAACATGCTTCCCACATACATATGCAAGATACTCCGCAGTTGTCAAAGCAATGCGAGGAGTAATGATACGTTCAATTGTTGGGTCATTGGCCTGCAGAAAAAAATGATGTTGATTACTAACTAATGGAAACGAAAGCACGACATGTGGTCTTTGATGGTTTCTACTAGGGTGATGATTACCAAATTCAGAAAAAGGGTCACTCTTTCCATCGATCCATTTTCTTCAAAATCACGTTTGAAGAACTGAGCAGTCTCCATGTTGACTCCCATAGCTGCAAATACTATAGCAAAATTGTCCTCTTCACCATCCTGTCGGACACAACAAATTGCAGGATAATTCATTCAAAAAATCATGCAGATGATTTTTACGGAAGAAACAGAGTCCAAACGGAACCCAAGCTAGCAGGACTAAATGATCTCTTTGTTTGAACAGATGAAAGCTATTAGCCATCTTAATGACATCAAAGACCCAACTTAAATACCTGAAGAAGGTTATCAGATTTTTCCAATCGCTTCACCAAACCAGCCTGACGGCAGATCTGGGCAGCAATTTCATTGTGAGGAAGACCAGCAGCAGAGAAAAGAGGGATTTTTTGTCCGCGGGCAATTGAGTTCATCACGTCAATGGTAGAAATTCCTGTCTGTATCATTTCTTCAGGATAGGTTCTCTCACTGGGATTGATGGAACTCCCTGAAATAAACAGTTAAAGAATAAATATCAAATGATGAGATATGGAATGTAAATGACATGATTATTCATTAACACTTGCCAGATATATCCAAGTAAGCCTCTGGAAGAATAGGAGGACCGTTGTCAATGGGCTTCCCAGAACCATCGAATATGCGGCCAAGCATGTCCAAAGAGACAGGAGTTTTTAAAACCTGTATAGTAAGGAGGGACAGAATAGAAGAATAAAAATGGATGGATCATGCATCCTCGACCTTCAAATTGTATTAGACTAATATAACATGTATTCAAGACAATCTTTAAAGAGTGAGAATTGCGTTACCTCCCCGGTAAACTGGACAGTCGTGTATTTGTTGTCAATTCCAGACGTTCCTTCGAAGACCTGGTCATAAATATGGAGTAAAAGAGGTTGGTATTACAGGAATTTATTAGGAGCAACGGGTGGCTAGAGAAGTAAGAAGAGGCATGAACCTTGTGTCCATATATAAGCGACTATGTATTGGTTATTAATATACAAGGTGAAAAAAAATATCACAGTCGATGCATCAATAAACTAACCCAAACTCATTAGATAATAATCACGTGTCTACATGATCACCTGAACAACAGCTTTCTCTCCATCTACTTCCAAAACTTGTCCACGCCGGGTAGTTCCATCCCCTAGGCGGATGTTAACAATTTCCTGAAACTTGGGTCCCTGGTCATTTTAAAAGTACATTAAAACGATCCTTTTCCAGTGTCTATACTCTCAATAACATAGAGAATAACTTTTGGAAATAACTGACAAACGAGATAAAAATTTTCACCTTTACTTTATCAAGAATAACTAGAGGTCCAGCCACTCCAGATACAGTTCTGTACTCTGAAAACGTTTATGATAATTGAATCGTATTCCTCATTACCAATGAGAGAAATATTCAAGCAACAGAATTCAAGGAAAAGCATATATTAAGTATCTCCACCCATCACTATACTGATACTCTACACTGGGTCTGGATCTCATTCCAAACCATAAGCCATAAGACAAAACGACTAACAAATTAAAATCACACAAAGTCGGACAAGATGGCCTCATAAAACATAAGTTTCTTCATAACCATCAATCTTCAAACTGAGGGAAATGAAGATAAAAGTGGTCATACCAATTCCAATTTCCAAAGTCCCTTCCTCCACATCAATGTTCTTTTCAGCAACCATATTCGACCTATAAAATCCAATATACCCAAGATGAAACAGTAAAGTAAAGAATAGCTAACAGAATGTCACTTGAAGTTACCTACTTTATTTGCAGATAGTATCAATAACAAAAAAAAGTAAATAATACTCGGTGGATAGTACTAAAAAGATGTATCAGCGGAATCATCTTTAGCTAGCTCCCTAATTTTCATTCCAAGTCAACATAGAAACTAGATCAACCTAAGAGCGGCACAATAAAAAGAGGATAACAATAACAACTGCACGAATCAATATTTTTCCACGAAGATCATTCAATTTCCATACTACCCAGAATACAGAAAGCACAAATGGTTGAAACAAACATCATATACCATCACAGTAAGTTGCCGCGGCAGACACATAAATCTAATATCCTTGGGAACGAGATGAACAGCAACATAACGATGATGACAAACAGCTTCAAATTCCAATCAATCGAAAGACAGACATCTGGCATATATATAACAGAAACAAGGCAAAAATGCATCTAAAGAGCTGGAGATTCACGAATTAGATCTGGAATCTTACGTACCTTATCTTCAATCCCAACTATTAGAGGAAGACCACAAAGGAGGAGAGCGTGGACAGTTTTGATGGAGATTAAGAAATGGACAGCTCAAGTAAGAAACTCAGATCTAAATAAATAATATATCACATATATACAAATAACAATACAAAATAGCAGTGTTTAAAAAGCGTATAGCGTGTCGCGTCGTGTTTTGTGGCGCATAGCGCATCGCGCGAGTATTTCGAGCAATCCACTTATAATCAAAAAAATTATAATATATGATAATTATGAATAGACTAGTTAAATTAACTAATATGATATTAACTAATTATCATCAGTAGATTAAATAAATTATCCAAATAATTGGCAATCAGATATACTAAACCACACTTAAATTTCTGGAAAAAAATAACGATAATTACAATTAAAAATTGAAATAAAAAATATTGGAAAAATAATAAATAAAGAAAAGATAAAAGATTTGAGTTTAAATAATATTTATTTCAGTTTTTTATAGTTCCATTTATATATGTTAGTATATAATATTCCACTGTTAAAACATTTTATTTCAGTTTTAAATATAGTTTTATTTCAGTTAATTTGTTGTCTTATATAAATCAAATCAATGCATTAGTATCAGTGAGAAAACTGATAAATCTTCTATATATATATACTACCTCCGTCCCGTTTTTATCACATGTATTCACGGATATTAAGGTGGTATTATTATATTAATATAGTATAATGAAAAGGTAATAAAGTGTGTATTTTGACACGTCTTTTAAGAATATCTAATATTATTTTATTGATTGTTTGTGATAGTCTAATAAGGAAATGTGATAAAATTAGTGGGACACCCGAAATGGCAAATGTGATAAAATTAATACGGAGGTAGTATATGCTTTGTTCGCATCAACTCACTTCAGCGCCACATTTAAGTGGTATGCCTACCTTTGTGGGCTTTGAGCTAGTAAATTTTTGTTTGGGCTTGTAATGGGCTTAAATAATTAGGCCAATTAACCCGAATAGTTGCCCGAATTTTACAACATTGTTCGGTATTACCAAAAAGAGCGCGGGTTATCACGTGAATAGCACAATTTAGCGTGAATAACGGAATTTAGCGCAGTTATAGCGTGCCACATCATAAATAGCGTGCGCTATTCGGGCAAAGCGCTATATGTAATACGCTTTGACGCGTTTTTTAGTTAAACCCTATAGCGGACTACGTGGCGCGATATAGCGGGCTTTTTAAAACATTGCAAAATAGTAACGCATTTGATAATGCCTCTCCTAAATACAACTATTGATAGTAAAGCCCATTTAGAATAGTTTCAGCCCATAAAGCCCAATTAAAATATTTTTCTTCACTTCCGCAGATATGGAGCAATATACAACCCGGCCCATACAGGCCCATAAGACGTGCCCGACCCGATCCGGCATGTTATGTGGTTTCACATTCTTTACTTTTTAGGGATGGATAGCAACATATTGAATGTGGGCCCACCACAGATTACTGCAATCCACAACAATCCATTCATGATCAAGAACAACACGCCTTATTTGCTTTGCTAGGCATATGTTTTTTTATGACAATCAGCACCGTCCACGTGGGACCAACGAATTGATAACAGAGTGGCATATAATTGTCTTAATATATGATATGATGTATCATTAACATCATGCGAATGAGATGTGTGTAATAGACTGCTTAATAATTATCAGGTCGGCGACGTTCTTTGGATCCTCCCTATATTGGCTTCTTTATTTTCACGTCTATAGTGATCGTTCCACAAGGAATTTGAATTAAATTACGTGGGACGCTTTTCTCTCTTTGCATTTTAGGAATTGACATCGAATTATGATGCACCAAAAGCCCGTGACCCATAAATCTTTTATTTCGCGAGAAGCATATATGTAAATAAAAGCGTTTTGATTATTTGATGAATAAACGCTGGATTATTGCAGCAGCATGCAATAATTGAGGTTCGGTAAAGGTTAGGTAATAAATAAATAAATACCTCATAGATGATATAGACATCGGGGGCTCACTAGTTAAGCTGCTTTGAAAAAGAAAAAATCATTCACAACCACGGAATATAAAATTTGATTTTTTTTTTTTTTTTTTTGTATATTTACAAAGAAGAGAGGAAGAACTCATATTTTGAAGATAGAATAAGAAAATAAACCTCTGAATATACTTGATAATACACACACGCAAAAGCAAGCAAAGCAAATCAAAGTATTACTACTATCATTAATTATCAAGTACAGCAAAGCAGCAGTAGAGTAGTCATATCACAAGCGCAGAATATTCACAAATCACAGTTTTAATTTGTGGGGTTGCTCCTAAATGATCCCAAAGCTTTCACGGCTTGAGCCCTCAATATGTACTGATGGTAAATCGCCGCCGCCAATGCGCCGAGGAATGGCCCAACCCAGAAAATCCACTGCACCAAAACCATATCATCGAGTTTAGTTCAGTTAACCAGAACCTAATTAAATACGCTGCAATAACATCGGAAGTTCGGTTCAGATAATAAAAGACTATTACATGGTCATCCCAAGCTTTTCCGTTGTTGAAGATCACGGCGGCGCCGAAGCTCCTCGCCGGGTTAATCCCGGTGCCGGTGATCGGAATAGTTGCCAAGTGTACCATGAACACCGCAAACCCTATTGGGAGAGGCGCCAACACCTATAACAGACGATGAAATTAATTAGATGTAATGGAAGAAGCTAAGCTATGGAGATTTGAACGAGATCTTCCAAAGAGATGTAGTAATGAAATGATTGATAGCTTACGGGAACGTGAGAGTCACGCGCGCTCCTCTTTGGGTCGGTGGCGGAGAAGACGGTGTAGACGAGGACGAACGTGCCGATGATTTCGGCTCCGAGGGCGGTGCCCTTGTTGTAGCCGGGGGCGACGGTGTTCGCGCCGCCGCCGAGCCTATTGTAGGGATTGTGCATGAAGGCTTTGACAAGGCCGACGCCGCAGATGGCGCCGAGGCACTGGGCGATCATGTAAGAGACGGCGCGGATGAGAGAGACTTTGCGCGCCAAGAACAAGCCGAAGGTCACCGCCGGGTTTATGTGTCCGCCTGAAAAAGTCAGCGGTGAGATTCCGGCGGGCGGCGGTGTTAGGACGGCGTTAGCAGTACAGTAGTACAGTACCTGAGATTCCGGCGGTGCAGTAGACGAGGATGAAGATCATTCCGCCGAAGGCCCAGGCGATGCCGAGGAGTCCGACGCCGTTGCACGGGTCGGCGGCGTTGAGCGCCTTGTGTCCGATTACGGTGGCGACGGTGACGTAGAGGAAGAGGAGTGTGGCGATGAACTCTGCTATGAGGGCTCTGTAGAAGGACCACAGGGAGAGCTCGCCGACGCCCAAGAATGGGGCCGGCGGTGGCTCGACGTAGTCTCTGCCGCCGTGGTGGACCTGCTGCCCTTCTTCGCTCAGTTCCTTCGCCATCTTCGCTTTAGCTTTATTATTTAGCTTTGTAATTTATTTTTTTGGTTTATTCTTTTGTGTAAGAACGAGGAGATGAGAGAGGACTTTAATAGTATCACGGATAGTGATTTTGTGAAGTGTGTGTGTGTGTGTTAGGCTGGCGCTCGATTATTGGATAAGGGCGAGTGGCATTTTGGAAAAGAAATCAAATTGTGTGTGTTTATTATTATTTTATTATCAATCACCTGTCTAAAGATAGTCCAGAAAACAAAGTTATGTTATTATCCTAAAAAAATGTGAATATGTAGAAAAATACCAAATTGAATAAAAAATTTGCAAGTCAGTACTCATGTCAGAAATTTTTTTATATAAGTATCCGTTCGACTATGCATACCATTTTCCCGGTCTTGACGTACCTTTTTATACGTGTTTTGTGTACCACGTCACGCACTTATATGGAACATATACGTTCCATATTGTACCTTGCGGCTGACTATATGATGGTATCACAATACGTTTCTCTATGATACCTAAATGTGTCATACGATGTACCTTGCGACAGACATGTGCTAACTAATGTGCAAAAAATTTATTGACAGCTACCTGTATATAAAAAATAATGACAGGTACTGACTTGCTAATTTTTTATATTAATGGGTATTTTTATGTAAAATCCCCTAAGAAAAACATATTAAAATATATATGCAATCATTTAGGATATAATTACATTCAAATTCAATGTCCAAATATTTATTTTGCAACGACAACAAAAGAAATAGAGTATTCTTTATAAATTTTGAAATGAATAAATAGAATGAAACGCCATAATAATAAAAAGGGCCGTGCGAACTATGGGCCTATGCCCATGACTATCGTTGTTGGGTGGGTTTGGGACATATCCATCTGACCCCGGGGATTAGTCCCACGTCTGGAATGTGTGGCGGTTAACCCATAGCCGGGTTGTGATACCAAAAAAAAAAAAAAAAACGCAAAGCGGTGGTGGGTCCTTGAGACAGCAATGACCATGTGATGAAATCATCTGACGACGTTTTCTAATAATAATTATTTGTTTTTTTTATGTTTTTCTTACAAGTATATGAGGAGAGGATTCTTACTCATCTTTTCTTTTCACCGAATTGAACTTTAATTTTGAAATCATTAAAAACAGGGAAAAAGGAAAAGAAAAACATTTTGCTCTAGTTGGTGGGTTTGAAATGAAGTCTCTCCATGTCTTCAATGTGACAAACTCATGGCATGTACGCAAAGATAATTATGATGCTTTATTTTAAAGAAAACCAAAGCCAAGCTTGATGTGATGATCCATGTGAATTAACTAATACCTACGGCAGAAATCCACTATCAGACATACGAATAATGAGTATGTGAAATTAGCAAATTATTTATATGGTCGAATATGCTTTCGTTACATCATTGGACATTAGCATATTGTTTATATGTGTGCTTTAGCGATTTATTATCATTTCGTCGGTTATTTATAAGATTATCCTTTAGTATTTGAAAATGACACTATTGTAAATAATTTGGCGTAGCTACTCTTAATCATTGAACCCAAGCGGATGAATACGAATATGATCAACTTCATTCAATAATGCTTAGGGAAGCGTATAAAGAACATTATCCATTAGTTAGGTTTTCCGGTAAACTAATTACAATTACAATTACATGTGTTCCTACTTCCTAGGTAGTGATGGACCTCGTTTTTTGTGTGTAATAATATATATTATTTTTTATTTCATTGATTTTTTTTTTTTTGAAATTTATTTCATTGATTTATATATCAAACTTTTTAGCAGGACTAATGGGTTATACGGGAAACAGCTGGAATCGCCAGTTTTGGGTCTCGATGATTGAGATCATAAGAAGGAAGATAAATAATCCATTGTGGACCACTTATTATTTTGTCTTTACAATTTAAATGAAAAGAACAAGCTAATCATGCGGTTATCTTTTTTCAATTCTTAAAGGGCACAAAACCAACCACGCAAAACCTGCCACGTAGCAGTTGAGATTTTTAAGTTTTCTTGAGTGGGTTCTTGATAGAGATGTTGATAAATATAATATTGTTTTTTCTTGGACTTGATAGGTGCAATGCAACGGCTACAAAATCTTTGCCCTTCCTTTTTTGTTTTGTGGCGGAGAGTGAGTGAAATGAAATGACCTCGTTTGGCTTGAAAGGCTACTTAGCACTGTAATTTAAAATTAATTTCGAACCGACCAAAATGACCTGCCTATTTAATTAGTCTAAAATAATGTGCTAGCATTCTTTTTCTATTCATCTAAGGTCAAAGCTTAATTGCGCATGCAGACAAGCTTCATCCTTACCTCGCTAGCAAATGACACATACGTGTTATGTTTACTTATAATATGGTCCCACTTGTACAACGTGTGACTTTGATTGAAATAAGAATCAAAGACAAATTTAATGCTTATACTACACATTACACAATGCTCAAACCTTTAGATGAGATGTTTTGATGCCTGAATTTTGCAGAACAATTCCTTTTCGCATATGCAAATCCCAGCGGAAACCAACAAATCCATTTTGTAAAATAAACTAAAAACGACAAAAAGGAAAAAAAAAAGAAAATTAATACGTCCCCCTAATGAAAATAGTCCATCACTTTTCTTAAAATGTTGATGATGAAACCTCGGAGCAAAACAAAAATCCCAGATTGTCAGAGGATATAGTCATGTGTTGATGCTGAGTGCTTGAACCGAGAGATGATCCAATTTACCTGTAAGTGAAACAATCAAAGGGGTGTCTTACTATATAGTAAAGGAGGACAATCGTCTATAAGTGGAACAAACAAAGCACTTACGATGTTGTTCTGTGGAGATTTGAGGTAGAACCCTTGAGCCAATATTACGACAATGTTCGACGTTACGAGGATATAAATACTCAGCGAGTGCTTTCCTATCCACTCCAACGCGAAAGTCAGGCGTCTCCAACCATACACATCGACCTGCAATAGATAAGATTATTGAAGAACATGCACGATTCTTCGGTCATCAGAACAGATGTTTATACAGCTTCAGCAGTGAATTTGGACTTACGAGTGCATACAGTAGACAAAAGGTGACTCCTGCTGCTGCAGATGTAACCATTACATAGCTGATTGTGTATAAAGATTTATTTAGTGGCATCCCTGAAGCAAGGAAACAAGGTCACTCAGGTGTTAAAAACATTGGATAAACAGACTAGAAATCTTCGAATGGGAAGAAGAAAAGAGATATATACTATACCAAGAACGCAAGAATCAGGCCAAGAGCCATCAGCACAGCTGAAAACGCAGACCAACCACAAAGTCGCCCTTTGTGATGCTATTAGGAAGAAATCGGAAAGCACAGAAATATCAGGTTAAACTCTATAGCATGGAAGTGGAAGTAGCTTCTAGCTCGAGAATGAATACAGCCAAAATGGAAAATAGGGCCAGATTTTGATGTGCCACCTTCAACTGTACAAGAATGTGGCCATACTGAAGTCCAATAAGGCAGGAAACCGCAGCTGTGAGTGAACTGTATGTATGTATGGACTGCATAAGATTAGTTCGTAAAGGAAAGATCACAACTGGTAAAGATATGTCAGCACATTCTCTTAGAATTAGTTCCAAGGAAATTGGTGAAATTAGATTTTCGGAAACAGTACGCATACGTGTTTTACCTCATAATGCCTTCAGGGTCGAAAGGAGCATGGCACCATGATGGAGAACGAAGTGGAACTTGGCCATGGTTGGACATGTTGCATTCCTATGATTGAGAGGTGCATTAAAGCAGCAATGGATTGGATATGGCACAGGCTTAATGGAACATTTAGGATAAATATACCATCAGATTCCTGTAAACAGGTTTTTGATAAAGATGATCAATTCCAAGAATGTATCTGTCTATCATTCCAGCAGAGTTACAAGCAGGCCCAAGATCACCCCTTAATGAACATTTTACCTGAGGATCAACAAGATCCAAATCTCAACCATGCATCCAAATTATAAATATTAGCTGAATGTAAGCAACTAATTTCCACCCTACAGTTACTTACAGACACAGAATCAGAAGTTAGAATGGAAAAATATTGATTTTACCGTGTAGACATAGCTCGCTATCACCGGGGATGAATCTGGTTGATCGACAGAGAATTGCCAATCAGAAACATACAAGCCATATAAGAGAGCTATATATACGACAGAGATCAGTAATGTGACAAACCTACAAAAAGGAACATTGTGTAACACAATCATTTAACTGATAGAGATATCAGAATTTCAACCCTTAATGATAGCCGTCTTTATCATATATTCTTAGATGTAAAGGAATGAGGCAAGGAGATCATCGTATAACAGCTCACCATTGCCAAGAATACTTTTTCAGAAAACCTTCTTTCCACTTGCTAGAAGTAAGCCATATTTCACACAATGCAGCAACAATATATCCAATCGCTATCCTCTACGTTGAAATAGAACAATTTACAAAGATATACACCAAATATATAAAGATAGAGAGGAGGAATAACAGGGTAACCAATAAACCTGCAAGATGCCCATGATTCTTATGTTGTCAAGATCAACACCATATGTCAAAGAATTAACTCCGTGGAAGTAGCCACCTGAGATGAAGTAGAACCTTGTATTTGAAATTCATATGAAGCAGCAGCCATGAAGGAAAACAAAGTAGTACCAAAAGACGTATGGACAAGATCATTAAAATACCTTGAAGGAAAACACCTAAAAGGAATAGCTTCGACGCTCGAAGGATAACCTTCCATGTAGCTTCAACTCTATCCACAACTCTCTGAAGTTACAAAGAATGACCAATCAATAAAGAAGAACAAAAACAATGAGAATTTCATAACCCCTTCTTGAAATTAGACTTAGAACATGTCCAGCTGCACTAGAAAGTTAGAAGTTACCTTGTGAACAATTGCTACTGATACTCCAGCAACAAAAAGGAAGAAAGGCATAACAAAGTCTGCCAAGTGAACACCATTCCAAGGAGAATGAGCAATATTTGGGAAAATAGAGCCAGCATAATCCACAAGAGTCATAAGCTGGGAAGGAAAAAAAAAAATCAAGCTGACTCCGATTCTTCATTTATTAGTCAAAACTTAAGACCAAATTGTTCCATGATTCATTGAACAAGAGTTCGTAAAATACAACGTCAAACATGACACCATAAACAGTATCTCAGTAGAGAAACGAAGTACTCAGCCACATTGAGCACTACATACAATCTGCCGAATCTTTGTCCATCCAACTTCAATAGTTACATTTACCAAACAATCTCTACACCCATAAGTAAATCGAAACAAATCAAGAGCTCATCTAAGTAAGTTTACGCACAAAATGCTCACTGAAGCTGAAAACGAAAAAAGATAAAACGCTTACAACGACACAAAGGCCTCGAAACACATCGAGTGACGCAACACGAGCAGGCTTCTGCTCAACAAAATCGTCGGCTTGTTCCTCATCAGATAACGATACCTCGTTTCGATCAACGCTCTGCAACAGAGGCTCGATCTCCGCCATTGACAACTTCGCGTTAACAAGCAAGCAGAAACCGAAAAAGGAAAAAGAAAAAATCCGAGCCTAACTTGCTCGAGCTCCTACCTCATCTGAATCTCACAATTCACTACAATTTTTTAAGGCAGCTGCAGCTGGAAAAAAAGAAGAAAAAATAGAAAATTAATCAGTCGTCTCGTCAGAGTCTAAACTAAGACGAGGGAGGGTGACTTTTTTTCCTATGAAAAGCCGAGAAAATGTAGGGACACTGCTCTATGATACGTGGAGACGTTTCATTGGCCACCGTGTATTATATATTCTGTGGGGTCAGAACGCTGAGCTTATTTAATCTTCATTCATTATATATCTTAAATCGCCATCGACAACGACGTTTTCAAGACGTTCATCGTGTCTCAAGGGCTCGAGAAAAGACTTGTTCTTATACTAATTAATGGACATTGATGGATAAGACTATTAATGGTACATAGTTACTCCATAGTTTCATTTCATCCAACAGGGAAAGAACCGAACAATAACGCATATGCCCGAAGCAAAAGTTTGGAACTGATACGAAAACAGACGACAAATGTCTTCAGCAGAAAGTTACCAAATATTTACTGCATATAATATAACATAGCATAATAATCGGACTCCCATCGCATCACTCGAATGCCCAGGCGTTTTCCCTGCGAACCTCCTCTTCTTCCTCGGGGGTGAAGTCGTTCTTGATGTTAAAGGTCTTGCGGATTTCCTCGGGAGTCTTACCTTTGATCATATCTGCTACAGTTTGGCATGTGAGGTCAAGAAGGTTCTTGATGTTCAGGTAATTAGCAGCCTGGGATATGAAAGCCGAATCAAGTAATCAGTATTCGACAGATTGACAAGAACAGATACATAGCACGAACAAATTACAGTGCAAATCTACCCCTCTCCATAAGGAACTGAAATAATAGATGCATCAATCTAACGAGGACGATGAGAAGGCAACCCTTGATTGTCGCTAAATCGCATGAACGGAAGCTAGAATCAACAAAAACGGAATAGGGAAACCTGACGTAGAGAAATCAGTAGCTGAGATTACCAAGATGAGATCGAACAGCGTCCCCTGGTCAACCTTGACGAAATCGTTGTCAAACGCCTTCAGCGACTCCTCCTCCGAAACCTTATCAGCAGACGGCGCAGCGCCGTCGGAAGAGGGAGCCCTGGCCGCAGCATCCACGTGTCGCTTGCAGTACTCTATGACCTTGGCCAAGATCTTGGAGTTGACGTTCGGCAGAGGAATCGTGGTGTCCGCGCAACCGTCCTCAATCATGTGCTTTATGGTCTGAGATTCGACAGCGACGGCTTCGTCCACCTCGAAGGTCTCTCCGTCGGAGCTCCTCAGAACGATTACCTTGGGAGGCGAAGCGTTATCGGCAGACGACATGGTGTTTCTTCGAGCGATTGAAAGGAGAAAAGGAAACCCTAATAAAAATTGGGGGAGTCGATGTAGAGTGATTTTTTGCAAATGCTGATATTACTCTCTTAATCACGCCCAAGCGGTTGACTTATATATAGGGTGAGCTCATTAGCGACTCTGGCGTACGAAAAAGCGCTTTTTAATTCGTAAAAGTTGCGTATCTGCTTTCTTTTTTGGGATCTGTAGTATTCCAATTTACACACACGCTTTTGTACTCCTCGCAATCCGACTAAGTTCATTTTGAAATGAATTTGAAACTCAACTTCGGCTATGAAATAGCCATTGCTTCAACGGAATAATCCACTTCAGTGCAACTTGAATTTTGAGATCGACGGAACCATCAATGGAAACTTATGAAATTTTTTTTAGAGAAATTTAATGGTAGAAAAATGTCGACCGAATCAAAACCGCGAATCCTCCCTAGAGGTGTTCGAACCGTTACGAGATTTCACAAACTGTTTTGAAATCGAAGATCGGCGGGACCTTAACATAACTGTCTAAAATTTCATAAAAAAAAAATTAAAAACCTTTTAACGGTAAAAATCCCTTTGTTCAAATGGAAATAGACCCAACGGCTATTTTCATAAAAAAAAAACCACACTGGCAATTCGTGGATCGAAAATCCATAAACCCTAACCGAAAGAATAACGGTTTCAATCCGTCTTGAACCAAAACCGAATCGTTGACCACCGCTTTCGGTTACGGTTTTCCTAAAACATATGCCAATGTCTACTTCTCCCAATTTCAAGTGAGTATATAAAAATTCATATCATAAAAGGCAATAAGAGAGTCACAAGATCTTTCCTTTCCTCTCAACTCACTACCAACACTAGCCAAAAACACAAAAAAAGAAAAAACAAATTACAAACAAAGCACCATCACAACACAGATAAAAATCACATCAATAAAGACTCAATCCAAAATACTGACTAACGATAATCGCAAGCCCCAATCCAATCGCCACGAGCGAAGAACCCCACGTAAGCTTCTCCGTAATCCTCGGAACCCTATCCTTGAGCGCCTCGCTAAACGAACCTATAAAAACCGTATAGCTTCCCATAGCAACAACCGTCCCAACCAAGAACATAACCAAGAAAGCAGCACCTGCCAGCCTCGACGGCAAGGCCAGGGCGGGCAAGACCATCATCAGAGCATCGGGCTGAAGCCCGTGAACAATCCCAGTTGCAAACGTAGCGAACCCAATCTTCTTCTTCCCCAAAGAAGGACCCACCGAGGCGGGCTCGTCGAGCCCGCCCTCGCCGTTCTCCAAGGCCACGCATGGCTCGGGAATTTCAGAGGCTTCTCTGATGCCCATGGCTCCAATTACAAGAAGGGTGAGGCCCACGACCCTCGTGCCCCAAGTCCTTATGATTTCGATGTGCAGGCGGTCTTTGAGGAGGAGGAAGAGTAGGCCGAAGATGACTTGGCCCGCGTCGTGGCCACAGCCCCATAGGGCTCCTACGGCTAGGCTTTCCATCTTTGTTCGTCCTATGGAGAGGGGAGCCAGCGCGGCTAGGTGGTCTGGGCCGGAGAGGGTGTGCAGGCAGCCCGCGAAGAAGCCAGTCCAGGCGCTGGTCAGCAGCTCGCCTCGAAGGAGGGTTGGGCCCGCGCTGGCCTTTGCTAAGGCGGGGGAGACGATCGATGGGTGGATTGATGTTAGGAGGATTGCTGATAGTAGGATTACTGCACCTGCGTTGATCTTCTGTAGTAGGAGAGGAAGAAATAAAAGCAAGATAATTAGTTCAAGAATGGGAAATTGGCACAAATTGGTTAAACGTAAGGTAGATAATCGGCTGCTGGCTAAGGAAAAAGTCTTAAGCAATCGAATCGTAACTAGTGCAAATGATGAGAATAGGGGAACCGACAAACGAGAATTATGTCTCAGGAAATAACCCTTGCATATATGAACTCCCCTGCAATCCTCTACATTTAAGATGTATTGTCATTCGTCAAATGAAGGGCCTAATAGCTAAGCAGCACTTTCCCAGCTGAAGTATGTATCTTCACGCTAAAGGATTTGACTGAATTTATAACAGATATAATTCAGAATCAGACACCTAGTTTCATGGAGTTGCTTAGAGACGAACATCGTAATCATCTAAACAATAAAAAATCCCAGACAATTCTAACGGAACATAGCAATAAAGAGCAATCACGGAAAAGAACAGAGGCATATAAAGCAAGGAAAAGGGTTACTACTTTCTGCTGCTGAGATAGTTTGGCAGCAACAATCTTCAGAAAAGGGAGTTTCGGGTCCGACCCTTGACCCGAACACACAGGTAAACACTTATCCTTTTCGGGGCGGCTACCATTGCTTGCTTCAGGGAAAGCCATATATGGTTCGTTGATACTGCAAGACACGGATTTGAACCGACCCAGCTCGGACCTCGGCGCCGAGCTAACCGGCGCCACGCCGGCGAGCGGCCGGGTCAAGCCAACTCGGCTGAGAGGGGGCAGAGCTGTGAACCCTTTCCTGATTTTGGAAGGGATTGAACTCGAATAGATGAGCCTCTCCATATTGTTTTTTGACTTCTCCTCGAGAAAATTGAAGCCCTAAAACCCCCCAAAAAGAGAAATTGTCAGATTTGGGGATCGCAAAAGGAGTGAGTTGAAAGGATAAAGGTCAGCCCCCTCCCAACCAACTCTGCCCACCTTATGAGATATGAAGAAACGCGCGTTTAGTAGTTCTTTTAACCGTATCCGAAGAATATACACGTTCATTCTTTTACCGTCTATATTTTGTTCTCTTTCTCTTTCTCTTCCTTTCTTTTTCTTTCTTCTTTTTTCTTTTCTTCAAGTACTGTACTTTTCTCTATTTTATTTTTTCTTTTCTAATTAATATAAGAAAGTATGCCCATTTCCCTTCCCAAAAAGCAAACAAGCTCATCGAGCATGTGTAGTCATGTGATGATCTCATCATCAGACATGCTATGGTCTTCTTCACCAAACAAAGACATCACATAACGAATTGTGTACAAACCAGCAAACTAATAACCGGTGATATGGACAACCCTGCAAGAAGTTCATTCCCACAGAGAGAGAGAGAGAGAGAGAGGGAGGGAGAGAGATTTTCTTGAAAGCAGAGAGAATGTCTCCAAGACAGCAAAACCCCACATATCATCATTGCAGCACTTTTCCTGCTATAAATTACGAGCATGATTACAGAAAGTGGTAATGCAAGATCATAATAAGTTCAGGTTCATTCTAAATGTCCGAAATAGACGAGGCAACAGATCCACGAGGGAGCAAAACAGTACTCACATTTTCACTATTATGTTTCTTTAACAGAGATGTATTCTAAGCATAGGCTCACCTTTTCTCTCGTGAGGATTATAGCCACCGGGCATCAGCACATTCTCATTGCTAATACGACCACCCTTCATCTCAGAATTTTCATTTCCCAAACACTGAAGATCGTCAAATCCACAATCCCCTGGGCCTTGGCCATTTAAAGAAGCCTCTGATCCATGATTAAGACAGTGAAGCTGATCCCTTCGTTGCTGCATATTACACGGATTCATCACATAAGTGCCAGGAACGATAGGATTAGCAGCACTCGGGTATAATTCTCCCGTCCTTGTGGGCTTTTCGTAAGGAAAAGATCCAATTTCACCTTCGATTCTTCCTCTAATATCCACGAGCAAACACTTCGACCTAGCTATTTCAGCCTCTAACAGAGCCTGCCCTTGCAATCTCTTGATCAACTGCTGATTTAAAACTCTCAATCTAACAACCTCATCCTCCAATGAAGCTGCTCTAGCTTTCTTCTTCTCCCTATACTTCCTCACAGCTTCACGGTTACCCAAAGGCCTCTTTTTCGTACTTTTATCCGCAGACTCTGAGGCATCATCGCTGTTGATTGGGACTTCGTTGGGCGAGGGCATAATCTGCGTGTGGACGTGAATACACGTGTGAGTGTGAGATTTGTCGGGGCCCGATGGGTTGCAAGCGTGGGCATGAGTGCACGCTTGGGTTCGGCCGTTGTTATCAGTAAAAGCCTCAGTTCGACCAAGAGCGTCATTACACGCCTGAGTCCTACCAAGAAAGTCGTCTATGTCGAACGAGCAACTGCTCTGAGCATTAGGCGTGTCCAAGCAAGACAGCATTTCGTCACTTGGGAATTCAAGCTCTCCATCATCCATATTGAATGAAGGCAACTGTAGTACGAAAGACTGAAAACCCCGCAGAAATTACGCCAAATGTTTGAAAAGCATAACCAATGTCCCACTCCAGCTATAAACTACGACAGCCCTTTGAGAAGAAACACGCAAGAACCCAGAAACAAAATCTGACGACGCAGCTACGCAGTTATCGAGTTTATAAATAGCCGACAAGCGAAAGCCCAGGACGAAAGACAGTTACCAATGGAAAAGTAAATTGCTCAGAACGGAGAGCAAACCCTAAAAAAGGATCCCAGAAGGAGTTGGGAAAGGTTTCACCACTGGCGGAAATCGACGCCCGCACATTGATTAAACACTTCAGCCATTTCAAAGCTTAAATTTGTTCGCGTCAGCTAAACTGCCCTTTCTACTGTGATCGAGCGGCTAAAAAGATTATTTCATGGTGACTTGATCCGAAAAAAGCACAGACCTTTCTTTTTAATTAAACGTTATTCTCACCCTAATTTTGTAAATTAATTAAATTGAAATCGTTCACTGCACTCCTTCAATTTAAAATTATTTTTGTTAATATTATTATTAAACTAATTATAATCATCTAGCTACTAAAGAGGCGTGAACATAGTATTTCAATCTCATAGCAGTGGACTAATATAGCAAATTGGGTAATGTAATGGGAGGAAAGGGAAACAAGCAATTCAGATTGTATAGAGTTCCCTATTACAACAACAGTACATTCATGTTCATTATAACCAAAATGGTTACAGACAAAGATAACAAACATTAAAACAGAAATGAGAAAAGCTTAGTTGGGTAGGGAAGGGTAGGGTCATCCCTTCTTCTTCTTTACCTTAGCAAGTTACAATATAGTGCAGACTTTCTGACCCTTTCTTTTCTTCTTCTTCCCTCGCTTGGGCGGCTGAAGGACGAATTTGATCGCAGCATCAAACACAGCTTTCACGTTCTGTAGTAAGCATGCAAGCAGAATATTGGATAATTGTCTCTTACAAGCCATATTACATGGTAGATAGATAGATTGATTTTCATAAGAAAGTTAATTTACCTGTTGTGTCTTGGCGCTGCACTCAACATAAGCAGCTGCCCCAATCATCTTCTTCAGCTCCTCACCCTTCAAATTCGAGGAGTGTGCGATCGTCATTATGTATTGGAATGTATGGTGGGAGGAGGTATATTATTTTTCAACGTGCTTAGAAGGGCATGATTAAAGACAACGCATTAAGGGACTGTAATTATGCCATCAACTGATGATGTCTGTTGAGCTTATGGGCTAGGCTAACCAATGATTCCGTAACAGTTGATTAAATGGGATGCAGACATACTAATAATTTCAACCAAAACAAGAGACTTGTTAAGTTGGACAAAATACCTGTGCCGTTGATATTGGGACAGCGCCGGGGTGGTCGATGAAAAACTGTTTATCCTCCCGAAGATCTGCAAGAAAATCAGGCAATCTTACAATAATGAATGGGCGAGGAAAATTGAAGAAAATGAATTACCGAAAGAGATTCTGACCAAGTTTTGTCCCGACGAGGATTATTGGTACGCCGGGAGCATAGTGTCTCAGTTCAGGAATCCACTGCACATGAAAAGTTACAAGCCAACTGTAGTTAAAAATCAAGAAAGAATGGCCTCAAAGGAAACTGTCCAAATTCAGATTTCGGTAAGAACCCAATACCTTCTTGGGAACATTCTCATAACTAGCCTTGCTTATTAGCGAGAAGGCAAGGATGAAAACATCAGCCCCACGATAGCTCAGAGGCCTTAATCTGTTGTAATCTTCCTGACCTGCTCCATCAAAGCACGTACAAGTAAGGGCAAAAATCTAATTGAAAAAGAAAATCGGCTTGATATTGAAGTATTTTACCAGCAGTATCCCACAATCCTAGATTAACAGTGCTGCCATCGACCACTACGTTGGCGCTAAAATTGTCGAACACAGTGGGAACATAATCCTATTTGCAACAGTAAACAGCGGATTAGAAGACGATTTACAAAATCAAGCGCTAGGATTCCTCCTATTAGAAACAAAAGCAAGTTCCCTCTCGGGAGAAATTAGAGCCTGGACTAGTTTTCATTGACATGTTTAGGAAACTAAACATGATCATCCCCTTAATCCACAGTGATCTCACATAGACAAGGACTAAAGATAAACCACTTAATACAAAAAATAGAGATGATAGCATAATTCAAGGTGGATCCTCACCGTGGGGAAAGTGTTGCTGGTGTACGAAATGAGCAGGCAAGTTTTACCCACAGCTCCGTCGCCGACCGTCACGCACTTTATGAACCTCGACGCGCTCATCTCGTAACCGGCGACTATCCTCCGCCGACGCCGACCCTTAAAAAAAAGATTAAGACGGTCCCCGCCTGCAATTCGCCTTCGATTTGATATCCCTCGACAGCAAAACCAAGTCTTGTCAACAAATCAAAGACCAGGCAGCTCCTATTACAGAAATCTAGCACTAGATTAACACATACAAAAAACTAGAAACGTGCGAAAACTTCAACCCTAATCGTAAAATGAGTGTGCTGTGGATAATCATTGAGCACCCAAGTCAACAGCTGCATTCTCTAAGAAACATACGTACATAAGAGGAATTGGATGAAAGAGATAAAAAGCATCGTAGCTTACCGCTTGATTCACGAGTGAGGAAGAGTACTGAAATTGTTTGAATCTTTGGTTTAATAGGTTTGAGAGTTGAGCCAAGCAAGCAGCTATGATCCAATCCAATATATAATAGGACAAACAAACTATCAATTTGCCATCACATGACAAGACCAACCCCACGACTCTTTATTTATTGCATTTTCGTACTCGTGAATCAATTTATTTATTATTTTATCCATTTTCAAATTTCAAATCTTGAATTGAATGAATGACCAAAAATATTATATCAAGATAGTGTCACTATATTTCTTGTCTACCATGCCTCGACTTAGACCTAAAGAAACGGTTCTCCTTTTATTCTTCAATAATTAATCACATTCCACTACTTCGATTAAGTTCTGCATATGCTCCTCATTGTCTCCAGGGAATGTCAATTGGACAAGAAGGAAAGGTTTCCAATGTATTTTTCTTACATAAATTAACTATTACACTTCGCAACTGTTAAAAATCATTTTTTGGCATGATTACGCAATTGTAATTCTTGACATCTACGACTTCCCCTTTCTGGTGGGGATTTCGTTTCGGGGATTAATACACACCTCTAATAATTAAAAGGAAGTCATAAGATTTTGCTTCAAGCATTACACTCTCGATTAATCGAAGTCAATGATGTTACGTAAGTAAACAAAACCTAAAGACATAATAGCAAAATGCTGTCCTTCGCACTGTTGGGGATTTTGGAATCAACTTACAACATCAATTAGGTGAGAGAAGTTAAACCCAAACCCAACATTATAACTAAAAAAAAGAAAATTAGTCTTCATCTATACTAGTGATATTTGTGCATTCAATGCATGTGCTATAATATATACATAGAAGAATAGGTGTTATAATTATTTTTATGTAGAGAATGTGTTCCTATATTAATCAATTAATTAAAAAATCAAAATTAAATTTAAATTTAATGCGTATTAAAAATATATTTTAGTAATATACTAATAACAGATAGTGACTGGTTATTAACTTAAGTGTTTTCGAATAATTATTACGGAAATCTACACATAGATACCTAATTGAATAAATTTTTTACACACAGGTACCCATGTCAGAAAATTTTACAGATAGGTATCCGATTTAATTTTTACCAGTTTGTTCAGTCATGCCGTACCTTCATGTGTGTGTATAGCGTACCATAACATGTTGATATAGGGTACCTAACTGTGTTCTTACGGCGTACCTATGTTTTAAGTAGGGACGTACCTAAATGTGCTAATACGTCGTATCATTTTCTATTATATAGGGTACCCAAATGTGTTGTATGGCGTACCAGCGGCGGATCGGGTACCTATCTGCAAAAAATTTATTCTGTTAGGTACCTACATATAAAAAAATCCTGACAGGGTATTAAATTACAAGTTTTTTTTTACAGAGGGTGTATTTATGTGTAAAGACCCCATAATTATTAATTGGCAAAAATTATGATTGTCTAAACTCTAATTGATGAAATCACGATAATTTTTAAAAGGTCCAATATAAGAGTATAGATATTAATTTATTCCACGCGTTGGAAACACAGCCATTCTCTACTATTAGACGTCACTTATAGACTTAGATCCACTAAACTATGCCTTAAACCAAGTTAAGACACTCACGCCCGAAAACAACTCCCATGCATGCAAAGTTCACTACTTAAACTAATGATAGTCAGTTTAAGCACACAAACATTTTGAGTTACCAGTGGTTTTTTTTTTTCTTTCTAATGGATTGCTCGACTTAACCCCGGTGCGAAAACTCGAAAAAGATATAAAAAAAAGAATCGATCTTTGTTACGAATATCACACGAAAAATCCGATAAAAATATTCATATTCGCGCAAATGGTTGATTACTCGAGCGGAGTCATCCCCTTTATACTGTTCGCATTGCTCGCAACGGTCGTCGAGGGAGGGAATAATAAAGACGAGCCAGTCGTGACTTACGACGCTCGCTCGCTGATCATCAATGGTAGCAGAGAGCTTCTTTTCTCGGGTTCTATACACTATCCTCGTTTGCCTCCCGAGGTAGTAATAACAATATATTGTGCATTTCTTTTTCTTTTCTTTTATTCCAAACGATGGATTATATGGATTATTCTCCATGGCGCAGATGTGGGGCGATGTAATAAAGAAGTCGAAGGACGGAGGCTTAAATCTTATCCAGACGTACATTTTCTGGAACATACACGAGCCAGTTGAAGGCAAGGTAATAACGAACGAATTGGCGCTTTTCGATTTTACTTTTTTTTCCTTTAATCTAATGTTTGTCGCGCCGAGGCTTATTGATTAGCTTGTCGTTTTGCAATCGCAGTACAACTTCGAGGGCAAATGCGACTTCATCAAGTTCATCAAGCTGATCGGCGAGCACGGATTGTGGGTGACTCTTAGGATCGGCCCTTACATCGAATCTGAATGGAATATGGGGTAAAAAGTGTTTCTTTTTACGTATACGTCAGAGTATCGAATTCAATCTCACATTTGATAAATGAATCAATTATGAGATGTATAAAGCATTTGAGTTACTCCATCTATTGCCGATTGGTTATGTGGTTGAGCACCGGGATTGATTCGTTCCCTACAGTATGAACTTAACTACGTACATTTTTTTCCCTCGTAATGATATGAATGAGCAGAGGATTTCCGTACTGGTTAAAAGAGGTTCCCGGGATAATATTCCGCTCCTACAACGAACCTTACATGGTAAATTCTTTTAAAAAAAAACGGCCAATTTCGAAAGGAAAAAAAAAATCGTCGCCGTAGATACGTTTCTTGATTCGTTTTTTATAACATGGATGCTCAGAACTACATGAAGAAGTACTCTGAGATGATCATAAGCATGGTGAAGAAAGAAAAGCTCTTTGCAGATCAAGGAGGACCCATCATCATGGCACAGGCATACCATATTCTTTCTTCTTCTTCTTCTTCTTACCCCTGCAAATCATCACATATAAGAAAAAAGATGCCTCTTTTTTTTTGTTCTTTTAAAAGTAACAGAAAATTGATATGATATGATCGAACAGATAGAGAACGAGTACAACAACGTTCAATTAGCGTATAGGGAAAGCGGCGTAAAATACGTTAGGTGGGCAGCAGATTTGGCCGTCGCTCTATACAACGGCGTACCGTGGGTTATGTGCAAGCAAAAAGACGCCCCGCCCCATGTTGTAAGAATTTCGATATATTCTCTTCTACTCTCAAATTTCTCGATTATTTCATTCATGGTATTTCTTTTTTTTTTTTCAGATTAGTACCTGCAATGGAAGGCAGTGCGGCGACACTTTCCCAGGTCCCAATGGCCCCGACAAGCCTTCTCTTTGGACTGAGAATTGGACAGCTCAGTAAGTACCGATAACGAGTAAATCTCTGCTTAGTTTCTGTTGAAGTGAGAGCAACACAGGAAAGGCACAAACCTTTTGCAGGTATAGAGTCTTCGGCGATTCTCCTTCTCAGCGTTCGGCGGAAGATATAGCGTTCGCCGTGGCGCGTTTCTTTACGAGAAATGGGACCCTCAACAACTATTACATGGTACTTCTTTATTGCCTCATCTTCATGCTTCTGTAATAACTATCACTCTACCTTGTGTATAAACCTGCAAATTCTTGTAATGGTCAGTACTATGGTGGAACTAATTTTGGTAGAACGGCTTCTTCGTTTGTGACGACGAGCTACTACGACGAAGCCCCTTTGGATGAATACGGTAATAGCGCAAAAAAAAAAAAAACAGAAACAGCTTTTTAGAGCGACGAAAACACAAGAAACGATAGTCGATTGAGTTGATTCTTTATAATCAGGTTTGAAGAGGGACCCTAAGTACAGTCACTTGAGAGACCTACACAGAGCTTTGAAGCTGAGCAAGAAACCTTTGCTATGGGGCACTCAGAATGTTCAGAAGCTTAGCAAGTACTTAGAGGTGAAGAAAAAGTTGAATGTGACCATATTCAAAAACTCCAGAAAAAAATAAATGAAAGTGTACGGTTTAACTTTTTTTTGCAGATTACGACTTATGAAAAGCCAGGAACTGATGTATGTGTTGCATTCTTGACAAACAACCATACTAGGGAAGATTTAACAATTAATTTTCGGGGAATCGATTATTTCATTCCCGCCAAATCCATCAGCATACTTCCCGACTGCAAGACGGTGGTTTACAACACTCAAAGGGTTATTTTCTGACTGTACCTCAGCTTTAGTTTACGAATGTAAGAAGAGTGGTCTATTTTTCTTACACGGTTCTTCGTGCTTTTCTACAGGTCGTTTCTCAGCATAGCTCGAGAAACTTCGTAGTGTCACAGAAGGCGAAGATCAAGAAATGGGAAATGTACAAGGAAAGCATTCCGAACTTCAATAACTTGGCAGTGAAGACTAAGACGCCCAAGGAACTCTATGATTTTACCAAAGACACCTCAGATTACGCTTGGTATGGAACAAGGTAGGGATAAACAACCTTATGATGACAGTAACTGTGTTAACTCTTTATTTATTTCAACAAATGCTTACCAATATTCTTCGCAGAATTAAGCTCGACAAAAGAGACTTGCCCATGCGCTCAGACATACTCCCAGTGCTCCAAGTCGCAAGCCTTGGGCATGCCTTGCTTGCATTTGTGAACGGCGAATACGTAGGTAAATGCAAGAACGTCCTAAAAGATAAACTTCCATAGTTAGTCGCACTCGCATAGTATCTTCACATAAAGAAAATTAGACTGCGAGAAAAAACAAGGGAAATGTTTCCATTCTCAGGTTTTGGGCATGGCAACAATGTCGTAAAGAGCCACGTAATGAAACAGCCCATCACTTTGAAAACTGGAGAAAACTACATCACATTGCTGGCGATGACTGTTGGCATACCGGTAATTTCTGCACGAGCTTTTGTCTCATCAATCCCTAAGGATACGATTATAATTCGGGAAAAAAAAATTGATATAGAATAGCGGGGCATACATGGAGAAACGATTCGCCGGCCCAAGAGCAGTACTGCTCGAAGGTTTAATGTCAGGAACTCTCGACATTACCGGAAACAACTGGGGCCAGCAGGTGAACACATCATGTTAGAATTAATCATACTTCTCGCAATATGGATTGTAAGACACTGACTGCACAGAGTGTGATAATTCTTAGGTCGGTATGTTCGGCGAAAAGGAGCAACTTTACACTGAGGAAGGATCGAAGAAAGTTAACTGGGCTCAGCTTAGTTCAACTCCTAGCCCTCTTACTTGGTACAAGGTAATACCTAGTTCACAAACAAGAACATATGACACCTTATCTATGTGTCATCATTGGATTTAAATTGTCGACTAATCTCGGAAACTCAATTAGGGATATTTCGATGCACCCGAAGGTGACGACCCAGTTTCAATAAGAATGGCAAGCATGGCGAAAGGAATGGTGTGGATCAATGGAGAAAGCATAGGTCGGTATTGGGTATCTCACCTATCACCCCTTTCAAAGCCTACCCAACAAGAGTAAGCAGCACATTATAACAACATAGCGCCTTGACCTATAATACACACAGGAGAAGAAGAAGAAAAGCAAATTTACCATTTTTCTCCAGCTATCACATTCCGAGAGCATTCTTGAAAGAAAAGGACAACCTCTTAGTCGTGTTCGAAGAAACGGGAGGAAGCCCAGAGAAGATCGATATCCTAACGGTGAACAGAAACACAATCTGCAGTGTAATAACTGAGTTCCATCCGCCCCACGTGAGGACATGGGAAAGGAAAGACAACAAGTTCAAAGCCATCGTCGACCCAGTGAAGTCGGCGCACCTCACCTGCCCTGACAACCTTGTCATCGACAAGGTCGAATTTGTCGGCTTTGGCAACCCCGACGGCGCGTGTGGGGCATTCGTAGCTGGAAACTGCGATTCCAAAAAAGCCCACAAAGTCGTGGAAGAGGTAAATAAGCACTCTCCGAATATCAAACGAATCATTTCGTGTACTAATACATCATCGTACCTTTCTTTGGCTTCGTGTCTGAATGCGGCGGCGGCGGAAAAACAGAGCTGTATCGGTAAGGCGCAGTGCGAGATTCCGTTCGAGCGGGAAATTCTGGTCGACGGCGGAGACGATCATTGTCCGAGCATTGACAAAACGCTGGCTATTCAAGTCAATTGCGGGCGAGGAAGCAAGAGCGATGCTTGATTGTTAGATTTTTTAGCTTCATCTTGCGACAATTTTGAGCTTTTTGTCTCTTGCAATAAAACAAACGACTGGCGTGAGCCGTGAGATTCCATGTTTTTTCCAATAAATTGCAAATTGACGAAAAATAATATAAGCGTTTTTTATCATCTCATTTCTACCCATTCCGAAGGAAAAAAAGAAAAAGAAAAGAAAAACTTCGACAACACAGATCTTATCCCCCAATGGCGAGGGCTATCGTAGACTCGGAGTATCTCAAGGACGTCGACGTAGCTCGGCGGGAGCTCCAACATGAACTGCGCTCCGATTATGCTTCGCCTGGGGTAAATGCTTTCGCCCTTCTGTAGATGTTTTTTTTTTAATGGCATTTTCTCACGTTTTTCAATTGCTGAGGGAGAAAATGAATTGATTAGGCGGCATGATGCTGGGACTTACGACGTGAACACGAAGACTGTAGCACCTTCATGGTGCTAATAACGGATTGAAGATCGCCCTCGATTTTTGTGGTTGGTTCGTTGTAGTCGTTTTCTCTCTTGACGATGAGGAAGCAGTTTGGTTTTTTTTTTTCCCAAGACTTTTAGCCGATTACCGTAAAACTTACGCTTAATCTCTTGGCAAACGGTGGGCAATCTCTCTCTAGGCTTCAATTTGCCATTCTACCATATGAACTATTTGCTAGCTCAGTATTTGAATAATGTCCCCGACTCTTGATTATCTCGCTGAGGTTGATTGGTTTCGAGTTTTATGTATTTTCTTGCTGTGATGATGCTGTTGAATTTTGTTCTTGATTGTTCTTGATTGTTTCTTTCATTCTTCGTTTGGGTTGCAGAACAAGTAAAAGTTAGTAAGTGTCCGAAAATCACATACGCAGATTCGTACCAGGTACATAGAGCATCACATTACCGAAAGAATTTCGTTCTTAATAAACCTAAGTGCTTTCTGTTTTGTAATGAAAAATATTTATTGCCTCTAGCTTGCAGGCGTGGTTGCTGTTGAAATAACTGGCGGCTCGACATTTCATTTTGTTCCCGGTAGAAAGGTAAATGTTGGCACTCAGTTTGTGCTCCGAGAATTGGTTTTTCCATCCCACTTACATTGCAGATGTTCTTACTTAATAGCGATGAATGATATATATCTTGAATCCCTGACAACTATGGTTTATTTCCAGGATTCAAAGTTTTCCCTAAAGGAAGGGCGGCTTCCCACATGCTAATAAAGGTCAAAATTTGTGATGTCCTTGATTCGTGATATTTTGCTTTTTCAAGATCATCCTAGCATGTTTCTCTTCATACTATGTTCAAGTTCCTCTAATTTATTCCTATTAGTTTTCATGCTTAATCCCAACTCAACATAGAAAGTCACTCTGTTCTTAGATAGCTCTTCGTCAATTATCATCATTCATGCTTTGAAGGGCCTTGGACTACAGAGCCTTTGAAGTTCGATAATTCATTCTTTGTGTGAAGTCTTCCCTTCTCTTACCCTTCATCTATTTATTATTTATCTCTTATCATATGCTCCATCTTCTCCATTTTATCTGAATCAGGGAGCTGCTTGCGAAACCGATGGCTTGCTGAAACTCCGAACTGATCTGTCTTTGCTCGATGATCCTGAATTCGACGTTACGTCGAGCTCTATGCTAAGGTAAGATGAAGGCAAGTGATAACAGTATTTCCTTAAGAGATTATATTCCACATGTGATTTGTCGTAAATCTGGGAATATATGATTTCATAAGCTTAGGTATATTATAAAGTTTGGTGATGAATAGGATTAGCTTAGTTGCTTACCTCACCCTCACATGGAAGTGAAGGGAACAAACAAAAGAGGTTGGTAGAAAGAAGTATAGCCTTTTCTAGGACAACCCTTATGAATGAGCCTATGCACATGGTTTCCCTACATCTATCTTATTGACCAAAGAAAGATTGATACATTGTATTAACAGAACTGTGATTTATGGATCTTGATCTAATTTTACGATCACGAAATATTGTATCTTTTCGTTTGTCCGCGGATAAACGGATGAAATTATTTCCGACGGTGGTTATAACTACTTTTGTCTTCACCATTTTGGATGGTGTGTATAGTTGAGCTTGAGAGCATATATTATGAGCTTCGATTTGTTTCGGCTCCTTTTGAAAGTGTGATGTTCTAATTTATTTTTATTTAATAATAATTTGGGTGGGGATGTTGGAAGGTCGAAGAAGATGAAATCACACGCATATGACACGAGTGGTGGCAGCAAAATTAATCTTCTACTATTAGTTAACAACACAAATTTGGCATGACACATATACAATACGAAGTGAACTACATTATTAAATGAACAAATAAATATTGTATCTAACCCTCCCAACCCTAACCCCATTTAAATGCATAAACTTTCACCTCAAAGCTTGTGGGCTGGAGTTGAACAAAAAATAAAATGATATATATATATATATAGATATTATATATATGGAGAGAGAGAGAGAGAGAGAGAGAGAGAGAGAGAGAGAGAGAGAGAGAGAGAGAGAGAGAGAGAGAGAGCAATAGAAATGAAATGTAAGGTAAACCAAATCCCATATGTTATACAACTAACTACACTCACTTTCTTTTGCTTTGCAGCATCCACCTACAGTTGCTTCTAGAAGCTCTTCCTTTTTCTTCTAAAATAAATTACTACAAATGGAATTTATATATGTGCGTGTTGTATCGCTGATAATATGCAATTAGTGAACTGTAACATCGCTCATGCATTATTAAATACCACCCTGATCGTTATATAGGTAAGCAATCAAATCATGGAATATCTGGTAATGTTGCAATTATAATCCATCTAAGCTAAATCGTATACATCATTTCACATACTTCTATGTATTATTATATGATACATAGAGGCCATCCTCCATCATTTCATTTTTAATTAATACACATATATACACATGCATATCGAGATCTTGAATACTACATTTTCTGGCATGTATGTATTAAATACAATAGCATCTCCTCGTACAAGGAGACTTTGTCCATACATTTACCAGAAATATAAAGACAAGTTAATATGATCCAACGAAACAATGACTCCAAAGGGTGTCCGAAATTTTATTTCTTAGACAAACAGAGTCATATACATGTATTTATGACAATGCATATACACGAATGGTGACTCATACGCCGGCCACATGAATAAATGATCAAATCCGTGACACATAGTTAAATTAATTAGTGGTAGTTCAAAAGTCAGGGAAAGAAATGAATAATACGAACAATACAAAAAAAAATAAGGGAAATATCGCACCATCCTCTTTAAATTTAATGCCCTAACCTTCGCTTTATACCTAACAGAAGGTCAGATACAGTAAATGTCACCTTTGCCTAGAACAACTAATGGCATTTATTGTACTACTACACTAAAAAAAAATAAAAAATTCATATTTAATAATTCTTTCCACATACTCTATCTTACCTATCTCCACCAACTCGCATCTAGAAGCATTTAACTCCCAATATATATATATGTTTACATACAATATATATATATATACAAACAAACACACACATGTACCCAACCCATAAAAGAGCAAAGGCCTAAAGTGAGAGATCAATTTTGATGTAATATTGTAAATAATGGGTAGGTCGCCTTGCTGTGAGAAAGCTCATACTAACAAAGGAGCATGGACAAAGGAAGAAGACGACCGTTTGATCTCTTACATACGTATCCATGGCGAAGGTTGTTGGAGATCTCTTCCTAAAGCCGCTGGTTTGCTACGATGTGGTAAGAGTTGTCGGCTGAGATGGATAAACTACCTCAGGCCTGACCTCAAGCGTGGGAACTTCACCGAAGAAGATGAGCTCATCATAAAGCTTCACAGCCTTCTTGGGAACAAGTAAATATAGCTTTTTAATACCTCTAATATATGTCCGAGTGTGTTGAAGTGAATTTATGTTTACTTTTTATTTGTTCCTTTTGGTCTGTAAAAGATGGTCGCTTATAGCTGGGAGATTGCCTGGGAGAACTGACAATGAGATAAAGAACTATTGGAACACTCATATAAGGAGGAAGTTGCTCAGCCGTGGCATTGATCCTACGACCCACAAACTAGTTATTACCAAAGAAGAATCTGCTGCCAAGAATGTGTCTAATGTGTCGAAAGATCATGGCAAGAATGTGGAGAACGAGAGGATTTTGATCGCTGTCAAGGAAGAAGGTAATAACAGCCCAGTTGAAGAAAAGTGCCTGGATTTGAATCTTGAACTCAGAATAAGCCCTCCTTGTAATAGTAATTATCAGCTAATACAAAGCCGAGAAACGAGCAAGTTGAGTGTAAGTGATGCAGCAACAAATGGTGGATGTGGTGGTGGTACGTTGTGCTTCGCATGTAGTACTCTCGGGATGAAGAACGTTAAGGATTGCATCTGTGGCGGAGCCGATGAAGACGATGGCGTAATTTGCGGGTATCACGATTTTCTGGGATTGAAGAATCATCGAGTTTTGGACTACAGAAGCCTGGAGATGAAGTAATAAAAATAAGATCTTGATTTTGATCATCCTTCTGTGTATACAAGACTGAGCTTTTTTGCCTACCTTTCTCCTTCCTTCTCATGTCCTAATTATAACCTATCAATTAATGAAAAGTAGTTGTATCAGCAGCACATTTTTTTTTTTCAATCTTTCTGGGCTTTTCTTTCTCTTGATTCTCGTATATAGCACTTTAATATTTGTTATGAAGTGCTTCTCTAACAGCAGTACCTTTGAAGTAATATGTTATCATTGCACAGAAAAATGTAAGCCAATAAAAGTTTTTTCCTTTATTGAAAAGAAGATATCAGATATGAACATGTCTGGTGAGAACCTCTCTAAAGAAGAAGGAACTAACACAAAACGGAGCAGACGAACGAATACAACACATGACGAAATAAAGCGATATTACATACATATATGCGTACTCCCTTCTCCTTACACCATCGGAGGAGACCTTACTGGAAAACTCGCTCTATGATTCCTACTGATAGGAAGATGAACGTAAACTTCATGAACTTCTTGCTTGTAAACTTCGCCTCTGTCACGGTCTATAGCATAGCATACGTACACCGTATCTATCACATCGTCAAGAACGTTCATGAGAAACCCTAATACGACGAGTAGAACTGCCCAAGCACCTGCTGCAATTATGTAGGAATCGTTTCTCAGATGAATGGCCTTTAGTATGACACAGACCTGTAATAAGCCATGAAATAATAATAAAAAAAAAAACTCAGTTTCAGACATTAGGGTATGTATGTAAAGCCTTGGTATATGTTTTCAAGAACGATAGAATATAGATACCACTATGGCGTAAATTGCAGACAAGACGAAGGCGATCCCGGCGAGTATTCGTGTGGAAACAGTCTCCACAAAGACTGTCGACAAAAGATTTCTCTTGAGGAGTTCGTACGTCATTTTCGCTCCACTGCAGTACGATTCGCCAGTTATTGCAGCGAAGTTGAGTGTGAACTTGTTCAGAAAATCGACTGCTGTAAGAAAGGAGTTGACACAGCAGCGAAGCATGAGGTTCACAATCCCCGACGAATCTTCCTGCCTGGCGTTGTCTACCATAGAACGAACGATCCTCACAATCCCAAGGAGGAGTCCCGAGAAACATATAGAGCCCGAAGATGGACCAAATGCATTTCTACAAAATAGCGAGCGAGAGAGAGAGAGAGACAATACGATATGACCATTTAACCAAACACCGAATAGAACTAATCAATTCAAGAAAATAACACACGTTAACTCAAAGAAGATGGGCTGTGATTAGCTAATCACTGGAGATGTGGTTGTAAGAGAGTACCTCAAGGAGCTTTGTATGGCATGCTTAGGCCTAGAATCGTCCTTGGAGAAATACCACTGAGCAATAGTTCCACTAATCACATATACTTGACTTTCGATCATAATCGTAGCAGACCACAGCATTGTCAAGATTGCCAAAGCGTAATACGCAGGCACCCAACTGTCCTGTTTCCAAGCACAAAAGTACTCTCCGTTCTTCTCCTTGGGTGCGATCCTACCGTTCTTGTTTGCGAATACCAAGAAAACGACGATCGGTGCATAGTACAGAAACAACGCTAGGGTAAGCGCTGGGAGAACAAGGAACAGCCCTAAGTTTCTCGATAATGCATGAGCACCCACCCCGATTATGCTAACCGTAAGCTCGATTCTATGCCAGTTTACGACGAATATCCACACAATGAGACCGATTATCAAGAAAACGAAAACTAGGACAAGAATTCGATAGGATAAAGGGAAGGCGTCGCTGCAGCTTGAGCTAATAGTGCAAGCAACGAACCAATAGACGTTGATGAAGATCGGCACTATCACGAAGAAGGGAAGGGATGCGTACACTATCTGCTTCGCATAACCTCTGAGCAGAAAAAGAACGCAGAGAGCAAAGGGCACACTCAGAATCAGAGTGATGACAAGGGTCCATATCAAGCTGTTCAAAAGACTTGATTTCCTTGAGCTCAAAGAAGCTGAGTTGCCCCAGAGAACTGAGAAATCGATCGAATCATCCCAAAGACTCGGCCTTGATGCGCTCAGGGAAATCCCATCAGCTGAAATCGATTCCTTCGGATGAAGATTCCCAGGAAGACTCGATTTTGAGTAGTTCGAAGAACTGGGACTCTCCTCAATAGACGATATTTCCCTCGAATCATGATTAGAACGACTCCACCGAGGAGGTAAGGGCTCCTGAAAATCGCCTGCGCGAGTACAAGAAGACGACGCAATATCGTAGACGAAAGACGAGATTTCAGAACGGTGAGGGTTTGCGTTAGCAGCGGCGAAGATTCCAAAGGCGAAAGTGCCGAGGACGAGGATCAAAAAGAGGACGAGGAATGGCCAATCCTTAAACGAACGAGGGCCGTAGTTGTAAGAAATCTGAAGGAACTGAGCATAGCTGTCTTCGGTTTCCGAGGTTGAAGCAATCGGTGGGTCGATAGCCGCTGCGTATGGCTTGGCGAGGAGAGGCAGAGTGTTTGGATCATACTGAGTAGAAGCTGCCTTGTTCGAATCTTCTTCCATAGTTGAATTCTCGGCTGTAATGGAGTGAGATTCTTCTTGTCTAATCTATCAAGATTTGCCTTTGCTTTTCGTTTTTCTATTTCAAATTGTCATTTTTCTATTTTACGAGCTGGCAGCCCAGGGTTGTTCATCGCTGGCCGTGGTAGGTAGGTTACTCTGTTTCTTCCTTTCCATGTAAGATTTTTGGGTTTCACCTCAACTGTGTGTTTTCTTTTCTATTTTACCACTTACATTACCATGTGTGTGTGTGTGTATTTTCTGCATTTTTGGCAAGACAACAATGGCGAGAGGCAAAAGTTGAATGGGCAAAATATAGTTCACTAGACAAAATCTCTTAACCATGTCGGTACAGTACAAAGTATAAACAGTAAATCAATCTCTGTTATCGTTGTGCAGCTAATTCTTCCCATTTGCTCTTTGGTATTTCTCCAGAATCTGCAATAATAACCTTCTTCCTCGGTTTCCCACTGTAAGTTCCAGCACTTCCTTCGATCGCATAAACGGTATCCATCCCATCTATAACTTTGCCGAAAACAACATGCTCGCCATCCAACCTAAGCCAATTTGAAGAAATATATAAGGACGTGTGCGTGACGACTTCAGAAGCTAAGTTGTGCATATCGAATGTGATTCGAGCATTTACGAATTACGGGGGATAATTGCTACTATTACCAGTAAGCCCTGACAGTTGTGATAAAGAACTGTGAGCCATTAGAATCTGGTCCTGAATTTACCATGGAAACGACGCCTGGGAAACGTCATTTGAAAGTAACTAAAGTTGTTATGTGAGATTCCTGGGCTGTCTGTGTGGACAAAGCACAATCACGAACCTGGATGTGAATGCTTCAGCTTGAAATTTTCATCGCGGAAAGCGCCGCCATATATAGAGCGATTTCCTCTGCCATCTTTAGAAGCAATGTCCCCGCCTTGTATCATAAATCCAGGAATTATACGGTGCAATGGAGTGCCCTTGTAGTGGAGAACCACTCCACCTGCTTTGCCCATTTCCCCTGATTTTGGAATCAGAGGTTAGTGATAGATCATGAGACTTTAGATCATATGCAACTGGAAATACCTGTACATAAAGCCCTGAAATTTTCTGCCGAGGAGATAGGAGACAGTCAGTCAAAATTGGCATATCAACCACAAAGGAAGTTTGCAGGACTTGGATGATAAGAATAAGTAGTGGGATCAGAAATTACCAACTGTCTTAGGCACAACTTCACCGTACAATCCTATAGTTATTCGACCTGTAATATTTTTAGGATAAGAAGTGAACGAATTTATTCACCTTGAACGGGATACAGTCATGTGATAAATCGCAAAGGAACACATGGATGGAGTGGAGGAATACAAGACAGAGGAGCCAACCTAAACGCTGTTTATCTAAGTCAACATCCAAAAATACTCTATGAGTGATCTCATAATTCTCTTCAACCTTCTCTGCGTCCTGCACATACAAATAAATTTGTGAATTTCGAACGGCGTGTTCAAATCAAAGAGCAGAGACTTAACATTTCCAGTAAATGAAGCAAGTCATCAACTGAACTGGGAAGCTATATAAAACCACCATTAGATATCCAGGATACAAAACCAACCGGGCTTTATCTTTAAGCTAGAGATGCAATGCAATGGCCAAAAGAACATTTCCATCGAGCTATCTAATCCAAACAATTGCACCAAGACTACTTTCAAAAACAGCTGTAATGAATTTAGTTCTTGTCAAGTAAAGACAGTTATGTCAATCTGATCGATTAGACCAATTGCATCAAACTTCCACACTTCACATTACACACACACACACAATGCTAGTGCTTTTTTACAAAGTCAACAAATTTATCCCACTATCAGAGTAGATCCCATCAACTACACTCAATCTGTCAGCTAAATCGATCGAGGTAGCAGAATCGAATCTGAAGAACCTAACAGCTAAGATCGCAATACCCAGAAATGCACACATAAAAAGGGAAATGGAGATTAAAAAAATAAAAACCTGTTGGAACCATGAATAAGCGGCGAATATTAGAAGCAAAACTGCCGCAAATCCAAGCAAGCTCTTGGGCTGCAACAACACCGAGATCTGCCGCCCCATCACTTAATCACTCATCCTACACCTTAAAACATCACCTGGAAATATGTTCACAATCTAAGAAAGCATATACTTTGGTGAAGATATTGATTAATGGCGACACTAACACATAATTAACTGTGAAAAAGCGAGCGACTTACTGTTCTTTAAACGCCAGCACGATGCTTTACACTAAAGCTAATTGGGGCATGGCCCAATTAATTTGTTTTTGGAGATATCTACGTGGGCCCAGGCCCAAATAAGGGACGCACGAACTGCTGAGTAAATTACGTTGAGAAAAATCATTAAAGGTGACGTCATCTAACAATAGTTTCCTCCTAGCTAGAACAAACCACGCCATTACATACACATTTCAAGAAACACAGAAAGGAAAAGACAAAGAACAGTTTAGGTTCGAGGTCGTCTATGGAGTCGCAACGTTGTATGTATGGGGAAATCCACGCACACACATTACGAATAATTAAAGCATGATTAAGACTAAACCCGCGCAAAAACCAATAAACATAAGTAAAGAACGTTGCCACGGGCCGCAATGAACCCTAGTCGAGCCTCCCATGGCCAACCCAGCCAGCCACGAGCCATCGGTCATCATCTCCTGCGACCCAGACCCGCCCGAGTTCGAACCCGACACGCCTAACCCCGACCCTGAAACCGACCCATCCTCCACGTTCGTGTCTGTGTTTGGTAGAGACCCGCCGGCATTGTCCGTCATCGCCGGCGATGCCATTGAAGGGTTTGGTGGATCTTTTGAAGATTTCTGACTGTAGAGAGAAAAAAGTTGATGCTAGCTGTTAAAGAGCGCCGCCCAATCACTTCAGAATATGATCTTTCTTTTTCTCTGTTAATAATTTGATTTACCTGGGCGTGGATGGGCAGAACGTCACCGTATAATCTGCGCCGGCACAGGTAAACGTGCTCGTGGGATCGTCGTAAGCGTAGCTGTAAGATCTCGGACACGCCGACTTGAACATCTGAGAGTAAACCGACGGCCGACAAGCCGCCGGCGAGTTGAAAGTACCGCTGCAGCAGTACTCAGGGCTGCCGAAAGCCTCACACGCGCTCCTACACGCCTGCCCGCCGCCTGCCCGGAGTTCCGACGGGCAGACTCGGTTCAGATCCGTGACGCAGCCCGTGGATGCACACATGCCCGACCCGCCGGTGGGCTCGACGATCATCGGCAGGTTGTAGCTGAAGTACACAGAAAGAAGAAGATAATAAATAGCAGCGGTCGGCGGTCGTTTTGTTCGCCGCTAGAGGTCAAATTAGTCTTTTTGCTCTTACCCGTCTACGAGGCTGACGTCGTAGAAATCCAAACCTCCTAAGCTTCCGAGGGTGAACTCTGCCAGCGTGGCGGGCGGGGCGGCGCCGGAAC
This sequence comes from Craterostigma plantagineum, assembly GCA_027422505.1. Taxonomy (NCBI): domain Eukaryota; kingdom Viridiplantae; phylum Streptophyta; class Magnoliopsida; order Lamiales; family Linderniaceae; genus Craterostigma; species Craterostigma plantagineum. Next base: position 193,073 of record JAPQWV010000579.1, on the reverse strand, counting down.
CGTTGCACTCGGCCTCGCCGGAGCCGCAATCTCCGGTCTGGCACGAACCGGGGAAGGAACAGTCCGTTCGGCCCCAGAACCGGCCGGACCAGCCGGCCGGAGCGGTGAACGTCCGGGAAGATTCCGGCGGGAGCTCGAACCCGGTCGAGCCGAGTGGGGATGAACCGGCGTTGGAGAGCATGCCCGGCCACACCGTGTACGAGCATTTGTTGACGAAGGTGAAAGTGCTCGCCATCGTCGTTGCTGTAAGAGAGAGTTTGAACATGAGATATATGATGCGAAAATACTGCTAGATCTTACTCAGATATGGTGAATCCATCTTCAAAATCGCAACTTTTTGCTGTACGATCCATACATTTGTTCAGAAATTCGTGAATGTTTGGAGGAAAACCATTAAATGACATCTCAAAAGATCACAGATTTACCTTCGAGAAGATTGAAGAAGATGACCAGTAGAAAGAAAAAGGAGAAAACTATAACCCATTACAAGAAACACACTTTCACAGTAAAAACCAGTTAAAGACCACAGTTTTCTTTCAGACGCCATGAAAAAAATAGAATCTTTAGGAAAAAAGAAGACCCACAAAATTAGTGAAGGAGATTAGTAGGCTGTTTGTGCCTTACTTACCTCTAGGGTAGAGCAGAAGAGAAATCTGAAAGGTGAGAATGAGGAAGAGTATTCTCTGTGAGCGAAAACAAAGATCCATGAACTGTACGTATAATATCAGCAACAACAAGCAGCCAAATTAGTTTCTCCTGAGCAATGTGGTTGGGGACTAATGGAAGTTGAAGAAGGCGAAAGGGTGTAATTGGCGCGTCTAATTTGTAGCTATGTGAAAAAGAGAGCAGAAAAAAGAAAAGAAGAGATCAATCTTTTGTAGTGTATCGTCGTCCCTGAAGAACTTAGCTGCTTCTGAGGTTGAGTGGTGTCAGTGTAGTGGTGGACTAACCTTGCAGAAAATGAGCATTATTACTACGGTGCCCAACGTTCTGATAATAATAACAATTAGTGTCTTCTTTTGAGGGAGATGTAGAAGAAAAGGGCCACACACAGACAGCACAGCTACAATGAGAGAAAGGGGACTTTCAGAGTCAAACAAACACACTGTCCCAATAAATTATGTTATAAAAATCTACAAGAATCTTTGCTATGCTATGCTATGTATATGCATCAACTAGCCCATAAAACCTTGCAATGCTGTGCACAAATGTCGTCCAAGTCTTCATTTTTTTTTCTTTCCATTGTATGTGTCTCTGTATTCATATTCGAGATTCCTTCTGTTCTTTTCTACTTATCCTTTCTCCAATTCACCATACTTTGACACACAATGTAGTGAGATGATATCATCATGCGAACGGCCCGCGTCACGCGACCTCCGAGAAAGTGGTTCAAAGCATTCTTTGGTGTTGAGAAATGAGTATTTTTTTCAAAGAAAGGCAAGCAAGCAATCATCACATTATCTCCTTTTTCTTCAAAAGAAATAATAGGCCGTGTAGTATTACCACATAGTCAAAATTTCCTTAATAAGCGGATGGGCATGGCAGAATCATTATTATCCCATACACTTTAGGGATAAAGTTAAGAATTCTAAATCTTGAAAAATGTAGAACGAAACGAACCCTTTTTCACACCAAGAAAATCAGCAGGTTTAGTTCATATATCAATGGGCTTTTTTAGTCTTCTTCAACAAACATTTGTGAATTCTCTCGTCCCAAGGAAACCCAAGTTTATACAGCAGATGATTCTTGAGCTGTATGAAAAACTAATTAACTCATTCATGTTTTGATCTCAGATCGATGTATTTTCCTGAACTAACTAAATCAACAGCTAAATTATCACATGAAAAGAGATCAATCAAATTTGGACAAGAGTGGATGAAAACTTTCAGTCGGCACAACATACATAACAAACCGAGTCTAAGCACGTATGTCAAAACCATGCGTACATAAACTTCAAAACATCGAAGCTCATCATGACAACAAAACCTACCAGAAAACGCATCTGGTTTGGGACACAACAAAGACGAACATTACCAGACAATAGTTTCAGACATCATTCGACAGAACCATACGATAGAAAAGATTCCACTCCACTACGTAAAACAGCAAAGCAAGAAAGATAGAACAGTACTTTGGACGAAGTCTTCAAATCAGCTCAACGGCTCGGATTGGGGCAGTCCCTGGCAAAGTGGCCCTCTTCACCACAGCTGAAGCATCCACCGCCGCCGCCGCCTCCACCGCCTCCGTATCTTCCACCACCGCCACCGTATCTTCCACCTCCGCCACCGCCGCCGTACCCACCACCACCTCCATATCCGCCACCGCCCTGAGGACACTCCCTTGCCATATGCCCACTCTCACCACACTTAAAACACCCATCGCCTCCACCACCGCCACCATAACCACCACCCCTTCCTCCACCGTCATACCCTCCTCCGCCGTAACTACTCCTTCCACCGCCGCTGTATCCGCCTCCACCGCCGCCGCCATACGAAGATCCGCGCTTGCTTCCCTGCACGTCGGCTCCCCCGGGACCCGTAACGTTAGCCGCCTTCGCACGGCCGTCGCTGCCGTGCTCGACGACGTATTCCACCGATTCGCCGTCGCCGAGGCTGCGGAATCCCTCGGTCTTGATCGACGATTGGTGGACGAATAGATCTTCGCTTCCGTCGTCGGGGGTGATGAATCCGAAACCCTTCTGATCGTTGAACCACTTGACCGTTCCCTTCTTGATATCGCCGTCGGCCATTTTTCCGATTTCTGAAACCCTACTTTTTTTCCCCTTTTCTCCTCTAAAATATCTTTCCTTCTTGGGCAACTCTCTCTCTATGTATTAGATTGGCTTTTTACCAGTTTACCCCCACGTGGCATCTGACAATTATTTTCAGGTGGGGTCCACTATTTAACCTTTTTTTTTCTTTCTTTATTTTTTTATGATAATTGTAATAAGGGACAATTACGTTTCAGGCCCTAGAAAAGTTTAAACTTAGTGATCAGACCCTGTCAGTAATTTCTTTAGTTTAAAGGACCTGTTTTTTGAAAAATTTAAAGGTAAAGACCCAAACTATGCTTTGACTAAAATGCCCTTTAGAAATCGTTCAGTAAAGTGGTATTCGACGCCAATTGTATGTTACAGATATATGACACGTTGTTATTGTAAAACTTATAAGTGTTACTTTAAACTGATAATGTGTTATTTATCGATAGTAAAATGTTTTTAACAGATTTATAGTAAAGTGGTATTCGACGCCAGTTGTATGTTACAGATATATGACGCGTTGTTATTGTAAAACTTATAAGTGTTACTTTAAACTGATAATGTGTTATTTATCGATAGTAAAATATTTTTAACAGATTTATATTTAGTTCTCCGGATAATCGAAATCCATTTTTCACAATGAATCGAGCACAATCGACTGGCCCATCAACCAATCAATTTCGACGTGTCACGTATGTTTTTTTCTAGTATTGATGAAGAACGATGTAAGAATTGTAATGAATTTTTATATGGGTTCAAATTTGAGAAAAATGTGGCCAAATCGAACTAGATTTTGACAACAATTGCAGCTAATCTGTGCGTATTCGAGATACCCATAGTTTGGGCGTTTCATAGGCTCTGTGAATTTTGAAACAATCGTTACCTCATCACATCTAAACTTACGCTGTGTGAAAGCAAGTCGTATCGCAGCCATTGATTCATCGGGAGCACATGTTACTATTTCATGCATTATTGTCACTACGATTTGTTTTAATGTTACAAAACTTTACAAAAACGTTATTTTATTTCTCATATATTATATTTTTATCTCATTAAATGGTATTGTACGACTTTATTTTGTTTCTCAGAAGTATATATTTGGTATTTTTTGTCCAACATATGGGTTCATGAACAAAGTGGGTCATGATACGAGGGGTAACTCATAATCGACTTCTTCGTCGATTAATTGGTATATTATGACATAATTTTGATTTCCGTAAGTATTGATGGTGTATTATGAAATCTTATATTACGAACTAAGTTCTTTTAGAAGGCATGTTTCGATATTTTTTGACATTGAAACTGTTACTACATAAACCAAAGCGTTACTTGTTGTTACCGGAACTGTTACTAAAAGTACAGGATTTTTCACTAAATAAACAATAAATATTATTGTATTGCCATGAAGTGGTACTATACTTGCTAAATTTTGGGCGGGATTTGTGGATTGATTGGGTTAATTGGGCGGGATATTGGTTTTGACTGGATTTGGATGAATTTACTGTACTTGCTAAATTTTGGGCGGAATTTGTGAATTGGTTGGGTTAATTGGGCGGGATTTATGCAACGATTGGAATTTTAGCGGGATTGCTAAATCAGTGCAAATGTGTTACTAATAACTATTTAACTGTTATCCATTTAGTTAAATATGTTACTAAAAGTTGCTTATGTGTTACCAATTACTGTAGTTGTCGCACTAAGGTTTAGGGTTATGTATTTATGGAGATTAAGGTTTAATGGTTTAGGGTTACCCTTAAGGTTTCAAGATTTACGACATATAAACTGATTTGTGGTTTAATTTTGAATTTTGATGGCATTCGTGCTGAAATTCATATGTGATGTTTCAATGAACAAAGTAATAGTTTATGTTTTGAATAACTATTGACCTCGAACATTCACTATCATCCACCTCAATCAAACAATGTAGCTTTTATAGGAGTGTGATAAATGCATCAAATCATACATTTACAAGATGTTAATCTTGTAAATCTCGAACAATGTGCTTTTATGAACGAAATTAATCGGATTAGTAATGTGGTACTGGAAACCTGTTATGTGGTATCATTATGTGTAAACACGTTATTCGATAGGTTCGCATTGTTATTTTATAGCAAACATGTAGTATTACGTGCGGGCAATCTGGTACTGGTGACATTAACGAATCATCCTGTTAATATTCCTTGACAAATAACTTCGAAAATGTATCAAATACATATTTACGACATATAAAATGATATTTGTGGTTTAATTTTGAACTTTGAACACGTTTGTGTTGGAATTCATCACGATTATGTCTCATTAAATGAGATACTAGTATGTTGTGAAGGAAGGGATATATGTTTGTATGATTTTTTATCTCAACTTTTCACATATTGATACCAACTTTCGCAAAACGTGTCTTTTAATGAAATTTTGTGATTTAGCTTCATCATATCATCTATTTTCATGAATTTCAATCTTATACATCCGAACGAAATGAATTTATGAACGAAATTAATCGAAATAGTAATGTGGCATTGATTAGCTATATTGTGGTACTTATAGCTACAAATGTGTTATATGATTGGTCTATATTGTTATTTTTTATCAGATATGTGGTATTATTTGCAGGCAATGTGTTATTGTACTGTTAATATCTCTGACATTCTAGAAACTCCTAGAATGTTCTTAACGATGTGTTACCCAAATTGCGTGAATTGTTACTCAGAATAAAGAAAATGTTACCAACCAACTTTTTATTGGCAAACGTGTTATTACGGGTAACGAGTCGTTATTAATTTCTCATTATATGTTACGTTTTGCGGATATATTTGTTATGAATATCTAGACATATGGTATTATTGTTCCACGAATTGTTACCCAGAAAGCATGAAGTGTTATTCAGTGACCATTTTAATAAGCAAACGTTTACCACTTAGATCTCATCAAAATTCTTCATTATTCCATGATTAACATCAATAATTGTCGTCGATAACTAGGGCCCATGATAAAATTGTGTCGACTTCACGTTATTCGGTCATTAAAGTCGAGATTTCACCATATTAAACGTATGTTTGGAGCATTCGTGCTTTATGAATCTCGAAAATTCTCTTTGATTATGAAGACCCATGAAAAATCGAAGCCAATACAACGTTTGTTGTTAGTAACGTCGAGATTGGGTCGAATTTGAAACATGAATTTTTCAGCTTATTAAACGTATGTTTTTTTCAGCTTAAAACAATTATTTTGGGGGCACTAAATTGTTATTTTTCGTCGCTTTTGGCAAGGGTTAAATGTCTTATCGCAACTGGAAAATTTGTCATTCGTTGTGTTGGTTCTGTTATTATAGATGACACACATGTACTAAATATACAAATTTTAGCACTAAGTACAAGACTTTTGTTATTAAAATGAAAGAAAATGTTTCCTATTAGCTTAAAAGTGTTATTTTTGTTTCGAAACTTGTTATCGCGTCATTCAGCTAGGTTCGCATTGTTATCACGTTATGATCTATTCATCTTTGCATTTACTTGGGTATTACATGTGTTATTTACGGGTGACGGGTCGTTATTATTTTCTCCTTATATGTTCGTTTTGCGGAAATATTTGTTATAAGCATCAAGATATATGGTATTATTTTTCCAAGAATTGTTACCCAGAACGCATGGAGTGTAACCATTTTAATTAGCAAACGTGCTCTTAGATCTCATCAAAATTCTTCGTTATTCCATGATTAACATCAATAATTATTATCGATAACTAAGGCTCATGATGAAATTGTGTCGAATTTACATTATCCGGTCATTAAAGTCGAGATTTCACCGTATTAAACGAAATTTCCGAATTGTGTTTGAAGCTTTCGTGCTTTATGAACTTCGAAAATTCTCTTCGAGTATGAAGACCCATTAAAAATTGAAGTCGATACAACTTTGTGTTGTTAGTAACGTCGAGATTGGATCGAATTTCGAAAGTGAATTTCTTCTTTCGACCGATTGAGTGTAAGGAATGTGTTATTGCAGGAAGCGGTATTGTTTTTGAATGATGTGTTACTTTTGCAACATCATTTGTTATTTACTAAACGAAACGTGGTTTTTCTGCTATACGGGCAATATTTATTTTCTCACAATTAACGTCACTAATATCCGAAACTTATCAACACCTATGATCAAATTAACGATAGTTTCACCTTATATCATCACAATCGTGGAGATCTATTCGGGTCTGAACGTGAAATCTCGTTTCGATCAATGCGTCGCTTGTTGGGAGAGATCGATGAGAAACTGTTATTATTTTTTCGAAACTTGTTATCGTATTATTCAAGTATTTTTCGTTGATTTGGCATATGCAGTGTTAAATATGTCTTATCACATCATTTATGTATTTTTCTCTAATTTATTCGTTTTATTAGTATTGGTATTATAATTGATAAAGTTGTTACTCAATATATGCGATATTGTACTCAATACAGTCAATTTGTTATCCAAATGAATGGAAGTGTTTCATTTCAGCCTAAAACCGTTATAATTATTTCGACAACTGTAATCGGATCATTTGGGTATTCTGTGGTAAATTTCGCATATGTCAGGGATAATTATGTCTTTTCGCAGTCTTTAGGTAGTTTCCACTGAATTTTCCAAAAAGTAGGTCCTTTATCCTAAATCAAACTCAAATGGGGCCTGAACACAAAGTTAAACATCTTAGTAGGGCCTGATCTTTAATTAACCCTTGTAATAAAGTGGTACTGGTAACCCAACGGACGGCTACTATTTAATACGATGATATGATCGAACGGTCAGATACACATTGTTTGACCGTCTTATTATTCGGATTTGACCTAATTAGACGGATCCTAAATTTAATTTTCTTAAGCATCTATTCTCATCTGACCATTTCTTTGTTGTGGGTTCATTTGAATTTCTTAGTATTTATCTAGAATTAAGAAATAAATGGTGAGGCCATTCCTTTTATTTCATGCAAATAAAGCGTCCGCGTTATTCGTTGTATTCAATTCACATAAATTGTAAAATGGGCCCTTGAATTTTGTGTAAATTAAATGGCCCAAATTTCAAGGTATTGTCCCCCGTATGAGTTAAAACATAAGAAACTATAGTCATTTAATAGAAAAGTTAATAGTTGAAATTAGGAAATTCTATTGGCAGTTGGCACCTCCTAAATTCTATTTACACCCCCTATTAATTATCATACTATTCATTACGCTCTTTTAAGTTCATTTATTTTTTCTATATCATCTGCTCTTTATTATATTTAGATTGAAAAATTAAACTAACGACAATATTACATTATCTCAGTTCCTTTTTTTTTTTTTTTTTTTTTTATCTCAGCTCTCTATTAAATATCAAAAATTAAATTCAATTGATATTATCGAACTTTTTTTACGTGAGCTTTGTAATTGTGATACTTTCTCTTTTGTTGGTTTAGAACTTATACGGCTCGTTTGATACCCATGTATACATGGCTCGTTTGATACCCATGTATACATGGGTATCAAGTGGGTATACGAAAAAAATACCTTGTTTGGTATCCATGTAAATTAATACATGGCTTGTATTCATATACAGGTCCTTTACACACAAATCATTTATGACCCTTGTTAGACAAACCCATCCTACACGTGGGTATACTAATACACACTTCTTAATACCAATTTTGCCCTCATCTTCACCGTTGGAGACTCCATGACCGCTGCTCTGTCGCCAGTGACGACAACGACCTCGGCATTGACGAGGTGCTCAGGTGTGGTGTCTGACGAGGGACTCGGCGGCGCTGACGAGGGCTGTGGTGGTTTTTCGTTTTTTTTTTTCAGGAAGCTGCTTGACGGAGACGAGGTGCTCGGCGTCGACGATGGCTCGGCGGTGCTGACGAAGGGCTGATGGTGGTTCACCGGAGGGAACAACGAACAAGCTTCGTCGTCTCGGCGGTGCTGACGAGGGACTGTGGGTTTACCGGAGCAAGCTTCGTCGTCGCCGGAGGGAGCAACGAACAAGCTTCATCTTCCTTCGCCGCCGCTTTCTACCATCGAGAATCATACAACAGACTTTGATCTTTCGATTGCTGTAATTTGGGCACGATTTCTGCAATTTGGGGAAAAGACTTTGAGCTTGCGATTGCTTATGAAATTAGGGACTCTGTGAAGACGATGATTGCAATTGTTTTTTGATTGTTTTTTAATTGTTTTTTTTATAAAAGGACAAAATTATCTTTTATGTATATTTTATAATTTCATACACATTTCAAACATACAAATCAACCAATACATATATCATTACCCAAATAATTAAACACACATATCAAACATGTTAAAATATTCTATCAATGGAATTTGTGTATAGCCATACACAAATAACTTATACCCATCAAATTCAAAACATGGGTATCAAACGAGCCCTATTTAGATGTGCCTATATATATATATATTATTATGATTATTTAAATGAGATTTTCATTCTATTTGTATAAATAATACATCAATATCATATGTATATGTTAAATATTATTATAGTTAATTTAAGAATATTAATCTAAATTACTTATAAAATGTAAATTAATATATAAAAATAAATTAAAAATTAAACGGCTGATTTTTAATGAATGTATTAATCTGCAAGAGCAATTTAATGCTTGTTAATAATTATATGAAAGTTATAAATATCACCTGAAATTTATAAATTTAATTAGTTTTTACAAATTTGAGGTACTTTTCACCCCTAGGTGTCGGTGTTAATCAATGTTGAAACATTATGTAGAACAAAATTTACAAATTCCAAGGTTTTTTTACCCCAGAGGGGTGCGAATAGCAACACCCGTTGAAATTTTATCATAAGATGTCCCAAGTTAATGATATAGATTTCTTTCGCTATCTTCCAGGAAAAAGCAGCCAATTTCGCCGAGTCCCACGTTAATGTTATAGATTTTATCATAAGATGTTTCTTAGTTGTCGACTATCGTACTTTAACAAAGCAGCCACTTAAACATCAAATGCCTACTTATTCGAACGTTTTTTTGATATATAGATTGCTGACTTTGGATATGTTATAAATTATAATTCAACTCAATATAGCAGCCTTTAAGGAAAAAGGATTTATACACGGCACGACAAACTAAACTATATCTTGGAAGGTGTAGTAAACAGAACGATGCGGTCGGAAAATGAACGATCTACCGCCGTGAGCGACGAGCTGCCTTCTTCCTCTTTCCGCCTGAACTTCGCCGCGAACTCGGACTTGTAAGCTGTTGAAACAGGGTTAGGGTGGGGGTCGTTTTCCCTCTTGCCTTGGTCAAGAGGGCGGTTTCCGTTTTCCAGGTGCAGAGTAGTGAAAAAGACGATGTAAAGTGATGTAATATGGTGTGATTATCGGAAAAACGTACCTCATTAGGGGAATTTCTAATGGTATTTATAGTGTTGCATGGACAAGCTCAGTCCTTGACGGTTATTCCCCACGTTCAGCGCCCCTTGGCAGTTTTCTCCGCGTTTGGTGCATCCGGATTTGACCCTGACCGGTTTCCCCACGTTGGGGTGATCACGTACGTGTCAGTGGCCTTCCAACACGATCTAAGGTAGTGGGATAACTGCCTTCGGGAGTTTTCCTTAGGCGGTCGTCCCCTGGGGCTTCGGGCGTTTTGTGGCATGAGGTTGTCTGCTGGGGCTTAGGGCGACTTCGGTATGCGGCGGCCTTCTGGGGCTTAGGGCGACTTCGGCATGCGTCTGTCTTCTGGGGCTCGACTTCGGCATACGGTTGCCTCGTGGGGTTTCGAGATTTCCCTGTGCATATCCCAGTGGGGACCGTGCGGCTTCACCTTACCCCAGGTCGGGTAGATGCCATTCCCAAGTGAGCCCTGGTTCGCATCTCCCGAAGGGGCGATATCCCCAGTCTCCATTCGGCCCACGGCGGCGTGCCTCCTGTCTCCTAGGGTATTCTTTCCATGCCTCTGCCCGAGGGGCATATTTCTCACCTCGGGCCTAGGGGTATGTTTCTTAGAGAACTCCTCCACCTCTTGTAGGGCTTCCTGCCTTGCTCCGTTTTGGTTGTTTTAACGGTCTCTGAGTGTTTCGTCTGGACCGGGTGAAATCCGGGGTAATAATAGTCTCCCTCTTAAATAGTCCAAAAGAGTGTAGTGAATTTTGGACGTAAAAAGTGGTGACGAAACGCTCAGAGGTGTTGTTTGATGTAGCTTGTCGCACGTAAGGGTTCGTTCGGGCCGAGTCGATAAACGTCGTGGCAAAAATGCTCTCGAGCCTGTAAGAAAGGGTCAAAGTATGCATAAAAAGATATAAACTGAGGGTGTACCGTGGGACTTTCGCTCCCTATCCGAGGGTTTTGTCTTCTTTCCCTGCTCTGTCCGCAAGCATGCCTCAATCGAGGGCTTTTTCTGCCTCTTAGAGAGGGATTTTTCGCCTCTTAGAGAGGGATTTTTGCCTCTTCTTATCCTTCGGGTTGCAACTCATGTCTTTGCCTTGCCAGTGTGTTTGAAACCAAACGCGCCAAACTTAAGGTCTCCTGCCTCGGGTCAGGGGCGTCCCCCTAAGCCCGAGGAGAACCTTGGAGATCTTGAAAAATGTTACTGAAGCAAATAGTGAGCTGCCTCTCGGAGAGGGATTCAATGTGCGCGTGGTCTTCTCTTCCATAAGGGAAGATTTCAGCCTCTCGCAGAGGGATTCACTGTGCGCGACGTTCCGAAGGGAACAGTGAGCTGCCTCTCGCAGAGGGATTCAATGTGCGCGTGGTCTTCTCTTCCATAAGGGAAGATTTCAGCCTCTCGCAGAGGGATTCAATGTGCGCGACGTTCCCGAAGGGAACAGTGAACTGCCAGAGGGATTCAATGTGTGCGTGGTTTCTCTTCCATAAGGGAAGATTTCAGCCTCTCGCAGAGGGATTCAATGTGCGCGATGTTCCCAAAGGGAACAGTGAGCTGCCTCTTAGAGAGGGAATTTTTAGGAGAACGGTCTTCTACCTTGGCCAAGGTCTTCGATCTTGTTTATCGGGCGAAGTTTTTGATCGGTGCTTTCATTTTGCAAATGGGCGAGTTCTCGGCGTATATAGTCTATTAGGAGAACTTCGGGGCATCGTCCTTTTCCTTGGAAATGATCTGCAAAAGAAAGTAACAATTTTCGAAATAACATGATGGAATCAGGAGTACCTCCCATTTTGAGGAGCGACTTTGACTTGGCGAGTTTTGATAGGGAGTTCCTTGGCACCGGCGAAATCTGATTCTCGAAGTCGATAGCTTTGTTGAAGGGTTCGATGGTGGTCGCCTCAGGTCCGGGACTTCGGCCTCCCGGGGAGGAATTTTCTGCCTCTTAGGGAGTTCTGCCTTTGGGGTAATCATGTTCGGGCCTTGGTTCATGTGTCTTCCCAATGAGCTCATATCTGAATAGGGCCTGTAGGGCTTTGCTTTTCCCTTCGCAGATGCTAGGATGGACATGGCTACTTTCGTGGCTGCTCGGGAGTGTCTGAAAGCCAACGAGAGGGTCGAAGTTCCTTCACCTTCCATGCGCCTACTTCCGGCTAAGGTTCCTGTGAAGAGGGAGGCTCTTTCTTCCCGAGGAGGTTCTTCGGCTAAGAAGCCAAAAGTGTCCGTCGGGATACCAACTCCCCCAACCTCTCCTGAAGGCCCATAAATCTCTTCTTCTCTGGTGAACATGGATTGACCTGATTTTTTCCATGAGCGGATGGTCTGAGCTCCTTGAAGCGCATTTCATCCTCCTTAACATGTTGCCCGCATTCAGCGTGTAGCCTTATGGCGGTTTTGACCGGTTCCGACCAGCGTCAAATGAATTTTTTAAGAACTAAACGTTCCCATAGGCGGTGCCAATTTGATGCGGTCGGAAAATGAACGATCTACCGCCGTGGGCGACGAGCTGCCTTCTTCCTCTTTCCGCCTGAACTTCGCCGCGAACTCGGACTTGTAAGCTGTTGAAACAGGGTTAGGGGTGGGGGTCGTTTTCCCTCTTGCCTTGGTCAAGAGGGCGGTTTCCGTTTTCCAGGTGCAGAGTAGTGAAAAAGACGATGTAAAGTGATGTAATATGGTGTGATTATCGGAAAAACGTACCTCAATAGGGGAATTTCTAATGGTATTTATAGTGTTGCATGTACAAGCTCAGCCCTTGACGGTTATTCCCCACGTTCAGCGCCCCTTGGCAGTTTTCTCAGCGTTTGGCGCATCCGGATTTGACCCTGAGCGGTTTCCCCACGTTGGGGTGATCATGTACGTGTCAGTGGCCTTCCAACACGATCTAAGGTAGTGGGATAAACTGCCTTCGGGCATTTTGTGGCATGAGGTTGTCCCCTGGGGCTTAGGGCGACTTCGGTATGCGGCAGCCTTCTGGGGCTTAGGGCGACTTCGGCATGCGTCTGACTTCTGGGGCTTAGGGCGACTTCGGCATACGGTTGCCTCGTGGGGTTTCGAGATTTCCCTGTGCATATCCCAGTGGGGACCGTACGGCTTCACCTTACCCCAGGTCGGGTAGATGCCATTCCCAAGTGAGCCCTGGTTCGCATCTCCCGAAGGGGCGATATCCCCAGTCTCCATTCGGCCCACGGCGGCGTGCCTCCTGTCTCCTAGGGTATTCTTTCTATGCCTCTGCCCGAGGGGCATATTTCTCACCTCGGCCTAGGGGTATGTTTCTTAGAGAACTCCTCTACCTCTTGTAGGGCTTCCCGCCTTGCTCCGTTTTGGTTGTTTTAACGGTCTCTGAGCGTTTCGTCTGGACCGGGTGAAATCCCGGGGTAATACAGAACATCGAAAAGAAAAAGTGGAAAAGCAAAGACGACTATGAGACAAATTGACAATCGATATCTAATCTAGTTAGGTTATATTACATTAAAGATTATCATGTAGGTGAAGTCTTATTTTTGAAAGTTGTCTCCTCTTGAATGTTAGGTCGATATTAGGTTTGAACTTTGAATTGAGTTCATATGGCTAACCAATTGTATTTTTTTTAGCAATTTTCTTTTCTAAAGAAAGAAACTGTATGAAATGTAATTTATCAAGCCGGTCGCTGCAATGAACAAACGTGTGTAGTGCACTTGCGTTAGCACTTGTAACTATCAATAAGTCGTCGTTATGTCATCATATTATGTCCTAAATTATGAAGTGAAGAAGAACGAACTATTTCGTGCGAATTAAATGTTTAGATGGAATATAGATTCATGTGTCTTCTTTAAAACTAATCACAATATTCAGACTAAACGAATTATTATAACGTTCTTACCATTAGCAGGTTCAACGATCGATATAACAAGGACAAACAACAACAGTAATTAAAAAAAAAAAAACTACAAACACACAAACCCTAATGACCAATATAAAAATCATACGCAACAAGCTCCATGAAATGGAGCCGCTTATTCATCGATAGAAACAAGAAAAAAGAAAAAGAAAAATCTCATTAAATAATCTAAAATTACGTCCCACAACATCAATCAAAGTCAAGGCAATCACCCCCATCGTCTTCATTACATGCTAGCTGCAGCAAGTCCAAAGCTAGGGCTAGCATCACCAATATCATCCTCATCATCAACATAGGTAACGTAAATCGTATACTCAAGAACGCCATAGCTCTTCTCAACATCGTACGAATGAGTCCTGGTAATAGCGTACCCACGAGCGAACCTAAACTTGCCCGTACCACCTACAACGGCCAACTCACGGCTGGGCTTGTTTATCTCATTCCTCCCAGCAATGCTTATGGTGCTTCCCTCGTTAGCCCCAGCAGTGAAGTAGAAGTTGAGGTTCATCGTTAGTGCAGATTTTTCCAAGTCAGAGCTTATGATCATGCCTTGAGCCCTGCCTACGGCCTGGGAATTTATGTCTGGCTCGGCCGTGAGGAGGTCGTCGAGGACCCTAACTTGCCCGAAAGAAGTCACAGAGTCGTCTGTAATGGAGGATTTTGCCACGTCATACACTGTCTTGTTTTCGCCGGCGAGTAGGTCTTGGACGTAGAAGTGGACCTTGGCTACGTTTTCTCTGCCTTTGCAGATGCTTTGGAATAATACTTGGGGTTCTTCTTCTTCGAGGGTGTTAGGGTTTCTGATTGCATGGGTTATGGGGACGATGAGAACAATGGAGAAGATCATTAAGAGTTTGTTATTAGACATGGCTGTGCTGTCTATTTCTTGATTATGTGTGTGGTCTTTGATAGATCTGAGGAAAGAGGTTTAATTAATGAAGTGATACGTGGTGGGATTAAATAGGGGAGCAATTGGAGATGCGAGGATGGATATTTACATAATTTTTAATGTATAGTTGATTATTAAGTGAATGCCATAATTTTATTGAATGTATAAGATTGTCAGAAGAAGCATCGTCGCCCCTTCGTTGAATTGGCGGGGTGGTGCATAAACGGCATTATTTATTGGCTTTTCTAGTCTGATGGGTTTTGTAAACTATTGCTTTATTTTTTGTTCGTTATAAGTAAACTAATGCTTTGTTACATTACAAAAACTGCATCATGTAATAGAAGTCGTTGGCTAGGGCGACAATATATGCGTGCAATGAGCTGTTAAATTCATTGAATTTTGAAAACTGCGGAGTGTAGGAGTTGGTAGAGATCGGATCGATTGCGACGTCTTAATATTTCAAAAGCACACCCAATGCGTGTAGAATATAGTAGTATAATTTATCATTATTTTAAGGTAAATGTGTAAGTATATATAAATTAAAAAATAGATTTGTAGCTAAAAGACATTAATAATTCAATTGTAACTAACCAAAAAACTGATTTAAAATTAGAGATACCGTGGACATTGATTAGGCGGTTACGATGATGCCTCAGCTTTAATAGCATCTCAAACTCTAAACTCAAAATATGAGGTAAATATATAGATATGTCAAAATAGCCCGCGGCCCGCCCCGCCATGCCTATGGAGCGGGCTGGGCTGTGATTTTTAAGGCCCGCCAGAAGGATGGCCGCGGGCTGGCCCGCCATATTTTTTATTAATTAATTTTATAAATTAATTATATATTTATTTAAATAGAGGAATTAATTAATGATTTATTTATAATTAATGATGCATTATTAATTAATACATAATTAATATATATTTAAATGTTACAATTAAATAATTAATGATGCATTTTGTTAGTTTGGTAAGGACAAATAGACACAATAGTATTATATAGTTAAAAAAAAATAAAAATGCATTGGTGTCGACGTGTTAGTCATTATGCTACAATGATAAGTTTGCACGTGTTACTATGAGATTGACATATGTATATAATAATACAACATGATGACACAATAAAATAAAATGAAGTTGTTTGCAAGTGAATAATAGTTAGGTAATGGCTTGAGGTCCACACACAAATGGTATTGTCCATATATATATGACTCTATAATGACCATATATCTAAACATCGAATTGGATATAGGTCGAATCTAAAACAATAAGAGATAGATTCGTTCCTAAGTCACAAACTCGACATCTTCGACATAATCCCATTATGAAAAACTAATTAATTATGTTCCTTGGCCTATTAATGTATATTTAAATAGCATTATTATATAAATTATTCATAATTAATTAAAAAGTTTAAATAAAAAAAATTAAAAAAATCATGGCGGGCGGGCCTAGCCCGACAGGCCCGCGGCCCGCTGGCGGGGCGGGCTGGGATTCAGTTTTGAAGGCCCACCACATGGCGAGCCAGCCCGCCCCGCCCGGCCCATTGACAGCTCTATAAATATACTTCAGTACTACAATCAAAGCTCAAAATGAGATTTTATATTTCTCTCTCATCAAATGGATTGAAATATGCGTTTACCTCGAGCAGATGCGTTTGCTCTTTCAAATTGTATTCAAAGCCATTTCAGTTCTGTAATTACTAAAGACATCTATATCAGAAATAAAATAAATAAATACATATATTATAAAGAAGCGCGGGTCGGTTGAACCGAGGAAGAGAGTAAACATGGACAACTTTTCATTTGTTGCTGGCGATAATAGTGAAATTGATTATTCTTTTTATTATTTTTGTTGTCTAAATTTCATTGGTTTGGCGTTTCTATTTCTAATTAGATTTCTTTTGTCGTTGTTTGATTGAATGAGTATAGGAATCAAATGATTTCGAATAAAAATATATAAAAGAACTCTATTATTAATAAATACTTTTTGGGAATTCCATGTGGTTACCTCGAGTTTTCGATTTTTCCAGTTGGTACACAAAGCTGTTTTTCGATTCCGGCTGGTAACCTCGAGGTTTCGACTTTTCCAGTTGGTAACCAAAGCTTGTTTTCAATTCCGGCTGGTAACCTTGAGGTTTTATGAAATGTAATTTGGTACCCCTGAATTACCAAAACTGGACTTAAAGTACTTAAATAATCACAAATACAAAACTAAATTATTTTTTTATTAAAAAATTATAAAAAATAGTATATAGTTGGGAAAAGTTATAAATATTTTTAAAAACAGAAAAATATATTTTCCGAATCGCGACTATATAAAGATAATATTTTTCCATTTAAAAAATCATATATTTTCGGAAAAATATATTTTTCTGTTTTTAAAATATTTATAACTTTTCCCAACTATATATTATTTTTATAAAATTAAAAAATAATTTATTTTGAATTTGCAATTATTTTAAATATTTTAAATCCAGTTTTGATAATTCAGGGGTACCAAATTACATTTCATAAAACCTCAGGGGTACCAGCCGGAATTAGAAACAAGCTTTGGGTACTAACTGGAAAAGTCGAAACCTCGAGGTTACCAGCGGAATCGAAAAACAGTTTTGAGTACCAACTGGAAAGGTAAAAAACTCGAGGTTACCACATGGAATTTCCCTACTTTTTCTATGTTTTTTCTATGAAAATTATGGAGTTCATATTAGTTTGTGAAATTATTATTTTTCAATCGGATTTAAAACAATTGTATGATCTAATTTGTAAAGTTGTAAATTGGATAATATTAAAAATCTGATAGAATATTATTACAATAATGGCCTTTGCTGGTTGGGAAAAAACTACCGCATAATAAGTTTAAGAATGAATTGAGAATGCATTTTGCAGTTGAAGATGATCTAATACAATAGATAGAAGACATAATAAAAAAAGAAAAAGAAAGAGGTCTTGAAAAGTTGGGCTAATTTAAAGAACTCTTCAAGAAGTGACATATAAAAAGGTACCAGTAGGAATAAGATGTTACAAAAACATAAATAAACCATTGTAATAGAAAAAAGATGAAACAAACTCTCCCAAAACTGTTTTGGCTCTACCTCGTCCAAGCAATAAACCAGTAAAAAAATAAAAAAGGAACAAGTTCAACAAAGAGCCACACATTCAAATTGTCTTTTATATATGAACATCATCATCTTTCAATTCAACCTCTACACCTTCTCCATCTTCAGCAATCTGAGACTGTCCATTCTCAATTTCACTTGCACTGCATAGCAGAAAAAAAAATAAAAATAAACGCAGATATGTCATTTTATAGAACAACACACTGAATACTTATATGAAACATCGTTGTAAGAGGTTTGGTTGCCCAAGTTAGATAGACTGAATTGAACGATTTTATTCGATTGTGCGAAAGATAAACAAAAGCAGAAACCATTAATCAGCAAAAACTAGTCATGCAATTTGGCTTTGTAACAAGAAAAATTGCAACACACATACAGCAAGCAGCCATCAACATATCATATATGCGTCCCAATTTGAATTCAAGAATCCACTAAATTATCATGTAAGCATAGCGCATCATCGCAATTGCAAGCCCATAAGGATCTGAAACTGATAAAAAAGATTCCCAAAGCAACTTACGAAAGTTCGTTTTCTGAAAAATAAAAAACGACACACCTTTGCTCCAAAGGAGAGTCATCAGCCACAGCTAATGGTTTCCTCCATGCTCTCTCAGCCTTTGGCTCCCCATTCTTCCTCTCTTTCCCGCCCCAAAACCCATCTCTCTTATTACCAACATCGCTAACAACACTGTCCTTAAACCTTCATTGATTCTAACTTATCCTCAATCTCCTTCCAATCTTGCCCCTTCTCCTTCAATACTTCCTCTCTAGGCCTCGCCTGGCCAAAGGGATTACTTCCCTTACTACTTTTCACCTCTCCCTTCTTATCATCTTCACTCAAAGGTAAAGTCCTTGGCTGCAAATTCAACCTTGGCCTACCACCAAATCCACCGTTAACTTCCTCTCTCTTCCTTCCCCAAGTTTCACCATCTGCACCATTACCACCACCGTTAGATTCAAATCCACCTTTCCTCTCCCTTAAACTGTCAAAAGCCCCACTTCTCCTACCCTCGTCTTCTTTCCCCCTCGACCAATTGTCTGAATCTGAGCTCCCATTGCTGCCCGCCGAACCCAACCCAAAGCTACCTCTTTTCTCGTACCTCCTCGGCTCAGATGGAAGGAAGCTCTTCTTTGCAGCCCAATTGTCCACGTCATCAGCTCTAGACGCAGAATCGGGGAAGAATCCCCCTCTTTCCCTCCTCTCTGACCCACCAAAGCCCATCGTGGGTTTCTTCGCCGCGGCCCAATTGTCAGTTTCGTCAGCGCGCGACGGCGTAAATTCGCTCGATTCCCTGCTGAAGCTTCGAGGGCGGCGCTCCTCCCTCGAAAGGCCACCGCCGTAGGATTTGAATCCGCCACCTAGCTTGCTCCGATCAAGCTCCTCGGCGGTGCGCTGGCGCGGGCCGGTGGGGAGCATCAACAGCTCGTCGGGTGTTAAGCCCTCGGGCTCGGCGGGCTTCGCCGAGCCGTAATTGTTTAAGTCCTGCAAAGATATCTTGCGGGGTTTCTTCTTCTTGGTTTTCGTGGCGGCGGCGGCGGACAGCGACGGGAAATCAGCCAGCTCGCCGCCGTTCGTAGGGTTGCTGTTAGCTTTATCGTCGTCTTCCTTGCGCTGTCGAAGGAGCTCGGTTTCATCTCCTCGGCGTCCATCGCCCACGCACCTGGCTTGCCCCACACGCTAACTGTTGCCGCCATCGTTTTTGTCGATCTCTCTCTCTGCGTTTTTTGGTGTGAAACTGCGTGTTTTCGATAGGTATTTGGGGGATTACTGTTCCAGTACAGGCCTCTTATATATATTTATTTTCTTTGTAATAATATTACAAGATCTGTAGATTAGGTTAGAGACTTGAGTAGCTCATTAATACTAACAAGCCCAATATCAAGATTGAGTTGAGATAGTAATAATGTCAACAAAAAGCCCAATATCAAGATTGAGATAGAACATATAGAAAAGTAATGTATCAGTCACGAAAACAATTATTTCTTTTTGCTCCTAAAGAAATCGATCCTAACAAATTAGATGAGCATAAAAAGGCCATTCATTTAAGGACAAGAGACGCTACTGTTCTATTACATGACACACTTACAATAATCTCAAAACAAGGACTCGGCCTGTGTTAACTCAGGATACACAAAGGAGACAATCTGCTTCAAGCTTTTCAATGGCTCAGTTAGGAATGGAAGGTTTTCAGTAGCTGCAGCAAAATTCCATATAACAGAGTCAACATTCAATATTATGAAATTAGCAGAAAGATTAAGTGTGCATTTCTTTTCATTTTTTTTTTACCTCTAATGAGCAAACGGAATTCCTTGGAGAAAGTCTCGATGTAGCCTAAAACCGGCCTTATGCCGCAGATTTGTATGACACAGAATTCCAAATACAGTGCCATGACTGTTATGTTCATGAGCAAGAGACAAAGATCTTTGACTTGGGGCGAAAGCTGTTTCCCCTTGCTGGCTTCACATAATTCGGTAACAATGACAATCCCTTGATCCTAATTATATATAGCACAAACATCATAATCCAGTAAAAAATCGGAATGAAAATGTAGAAACAGGAAACAAAATATAAGACCCAAACACAAACAAGTGCGTGACTGCACGTATATAAATATAGAGGTACCTGCAATCCCTGTAGAATTTCAGGCATTGGTAGCTCTGGAAAATGCGCAGTGTCAACAAGACCAATTTCTTCAGCCTTTCTTGCGGCATTTTCAGCTGTATGCATAAGAATCTCAGCAGGAGAAAAGAAATCTTGTATATTGTATGGCAACCTCATCTGACAATCGAGTATGCGTAGTCAGATCATTCGATTGGTTTCCTGAGACAGGTACCACTGCCTTAGATGATGATGATGAAAAGGAAGCGAATTTGGGATCCAATTTGCATCCAAGAGCAGTCAGAGCAAACCATCCGTGTCTGCAGTTGACAAACGAAGGATTCTGTGAAGCTCAAACTCTTCTTTCATCACTGGGAGACATAGGAGAGGAGCATCTCTCGCTTGTAGTAATTCGCCGGGACGCTGAGTTGCACGGCTTATGAATGCTAACAAATGGATGGATCTTTCCCGCAATTGTGGACCCACGTCTTGCAAGACTTTCTTCCATGAGTTTGAATGTCTTGCAAGAACACAAATAAGGGACAAAGTGTTTTCGGTTTCTCTGAGCTCACTTAAGCTGATGCTTGACTTGAATGCACGAGCTCTTTTTGTTTCACGACCGTCGCCAGGAAAATCTGGCGCACTGAGGTAATATGAAACCGCAGGAGCTCTCTCAACCAATATCCAACCCATAACATGATCGACTATGCCAGACGAAGAGTCATCGCCCAAAGCCCGTATGATTGCTGTAAGTATAGCCATGTTGAGGCCCCAAATGGGTTGGCAGACTTCATTGACAGATTGGACACGACGGCTAATGTCCCCTCGTCACAGAAGTTTGATAGGAGGATCTTTAGAGATGTAAGGAGGCCAGCATTTACAAGCAACTCAGCACCAATCTCACTTGAACAACGTTCAGAAGGAACTTCAATATTACAGAGAGAGTGTCCGGCGAAGTAACATTTGAAGCTTCTGAACAATTAGCTGCCGAGGGAGATGTTCCTGTATAATAGGGAACCAAGTGGCATGTGTCGAAAAGCCTTTCAATACTGTGTTTATGGCAGCAATGGATAGATCAAAATGATCAGGGTTTTCAAGACAGCGGCACAGAGCAGGTAATAAGCTCAAATTTGTATTATTAACGCTTCAGATGCTGTATCAATTACTTCGTTTGGATGCAAATCCTTGCGCATAAATTCCAATGAGCTGATAATCAGCAAGAGTACATATTTTAAAGCCACTCCAGTCCCAACTGATGATCTACTGCAGTCACACACCACTCTGAGAGCAAATGCTGATGTCTTTAAAACACTAACCATAACTTGCTGACAACAGCGATTGGTTTTATTTCTTACAAGGAGCAGTAGTAAATCCACTTGAGCCGCGAGAATGTCGAGCCTATCCTCACTGGAACCACAAAATGGAGACAGGACACCCTAATGTGGAATGGATGCATTCACATACAAGCTCGATGGAAGATGACACTGCCTGCTCAGAAATCTTCAACACAGCCGAAAACATCATTCTCCGTTGACTGCAGAAGTCGAAAAATGTTTCAAGAAAACTGTTGACAAGAACAAAAGTAAGTAGAAAAGAGAACAGCATCAAGGTGAAAAGAGCCGAAATCTGAGCCATTTAAACTAGTTGCATATACTGAGACAAAAGGCCAGTATATCAAAAGTAATCCTAGATCATATAGATATCCAGTAAGGGTCCTTTCGAATGAACTAGCAAATTATGTTGGAACCTGAAGCTTACAATGTCAGCTTGCATATGAAGCAGGGTTATCAGCCCTCTCATTGCGGAAAGTTTGGAACTTGAGAGAAGGATAGTAGAATTTGCATCTGCAGGCACATGAGCATAGTTTCTGCAACCCATTTAGACTCTTTCCATGCTAAGAGATCCCACATTTCTAATCCAATATCTGCTCTGAGCCGAACAGTGTCGTACAATGAGACAGTGGTGTTGTTTACCAAATAATCCGCCGGTTTGTGTTTATAGAAATTCAGGAATTCTGAGTCCATCAAAAAACAGCCACAACTCCTTTAAAAGGTCGGTTATCGATCTGCCGACCTTCAAGCTCTCCTTGGATGTGGAAAAATAAGTCACTCAATATCAAATTCTCTAGTTCCTTTCCTGCACTGAAATTCCACAAAGATTATTCAGAAATAGGGTAGAAAGAACGTGGAACACTTCAACAAATTCACACTTACGGTTTTCCACAAGGTCAATCATATTTGTAATCATACAACAACCGGTATAAGAGGTGTTAATGAGTGTGTTTTCGAGAATATAAGTTACAGTTGCATTTTAGCTATGATAGTAATGCAAAAATTTCGATCTTGACGAAGTAAAAATTGATTTAAGAAAATTCCAGACACACGACACGAGCTTTTCCATAGAATAAACAGTTATAACATAAAGAGACAGAATCAAAGACAGCAGAAATTGTATTAAATATTTCATGAGTCAGAAATAAGAAACAAAGGAACAGGTTGGAACGAAAGCTGACATCGTACTGTGACCACGCTCTGCATACTGAGTTATCAATTCAGAGAACGCAGTCTGTTTTGCATCTGAAAAGTGTCACGAGAATGAAGCTAAGTCACTTATCAAAATTAGAACATATTGAATAATAACATTGAAGAGTTTTGCCACAAGCAATAGCACGCAGAAAACCAGGATACCAACCCAGGAACAGTTAACACAATTGAAGTTCGCTGAGACATGATAAGCAGTCAAACAATGCACACTGAATCTTCTATCCTGGATTTCGTTCATCCGATATGCATTAAACAAATTTATGTGTTTTTACTATCCTCAATCGTCTCAAATTGTTTTATATCATCAATTTTTTATCCAGTCCGGTCACAATTTTATGTAACTTTAAAATGCAAAAATAGTCAAAACTTCATTAGACAATGGAGAAGGGTCAGTGCAGAACGTTTGCACTAGTTTGATGATCCTTTCAGTTAGTGCCACAGATAAACTCCCACGTCACCATGTTTTAATTTCACCATCACATGCACGACAAAACAATCCAGCAGCAATCTGTGTGAACCAAAAAGAGATATTTGAGTAACAAAAAACAATGTTGCTGGATGAAAAGTGAAAAAATATGTAAGCTGAAATATTTTACCTTACTACGTGAAAATATCTGATCGAATATGCAAAGATGCACATGCCTTCGTAAGATCACTCAGTAATAGACCATCAGACAAGGTCGAAATAATCTCTTTTAAGTCACGATCTTTAATGAATATTGAATCCTCTCCTTTCAGCGTCCAATCACTACCGGACGTAGACGTGCGATTGACAATCATCCGAGCAGAGTCAACTTCTTTTGTAAGAAAATTGATAGTCGAGAATATATAATACATCTGACAGATAAACGGTATCCATACTCTAAGCTCTGGAGCTTCTCCTTAGACAAATTCCGCGATAAATTGCTTTGCTAGTAGTTACGAGCATCACAGATTGGTTAGTCGCTTCCACAACTGATGTGTGGACTTGAGCTGCTCCAAGATTTTAGTGAACTGAGGAGCGCCTTCCCACAGTACCCTCATAAGGCTCAATACGTGTAACAGCATGTTTGGATTGCTGGGTAGACGTACAATTATCAGACATATGCCTGGAATAATTAAGAAAAAATCCAATTGAAGTTACAGTAATTTTAAAATATACTATCAAATAAATCTTCCAAGCTTCTAATAAGCTCTGAAACTGCGAACATAATATTCTGTCTTAGGATCTGATAAAATACCCTCATCATCTGTTAGACGTTCAGAATTCGACAGCAGTCATTGTGCATTCCAGTACTCCTTATCCACGGTGACAGCAATGAGAAAGGCAGGCTGATTAATTAGCATAAAATCGATCAGTGGAGAAACACATTAAATTGAAAGGTACTGAATTATTTTATCACATCCGAAAAGATATGAGCAAGATAAAAAAACAATTATAATTATTTGTTGCATAAGTTGCATATCAAATAGAATAAGGAACGATGCACTAGTCATTAGTCCATAGAAGGTGCAGCTAGTTTAGCCAATTCTTCAGACCAATGATAATCAACCAATAATGAAAGCAAAACAATTACATTTCCATACCCGTAAAAACTATCAGTTGTTCTTTTTTTAATTGTTTTAAAAAGACATTTGAAATGAGAACATACCTGGGAACGAGCAGCCGAAGTCAGGAGCTTCAGAACAGCAGCGACAAGATCATCGTCCTCAGCGGGTTGTTGTTGAGAATACTGCAAA
This sequence comes from Craterostigma plantagineum, assembly GCA_027422505.1. Classification (NCBI taxonomy): domain Eukaryota; kingdom Viridiplantae; phylum Streptophyta; class Magnoliopsida; order Lamiales; family Linderniaceae; genus Craterostigma; species Craterostigma plantagineum. The sequence goes on along the minus strand of JAPQWV010000579.1, from coordinate 168,220 downwards.
CGGGGATTTCGGAAAGTGACAATCTGCAAAAATAATATAACCAGTTAAAAGCTGTCCTAAAAAGCTCAAGCTCAACAGATAGGAAAAGGAGAGGCCCATACTTCCTTATCATCCAAACCAAAACTCGCATTAAAGATCATTATATCTTCATTACGTGGCATGTAATAATAATATGTATACATAGAACTCTTTTTATACCTTGTTCTGCTCTGAAGCAAATAGAATGCAATCGTAGAAAACGGGCCGAAAGCTGCGCAAAGCAAGGGCTCTCCAAGCCCGTGGTAGCTCAACCGATAAGGCGGACACTATCCAATCAAGTTTCGACTTTTAAACTTGGTAATAAATTAATGGCTTAACACATATATCAAGCTTTTAATTCAAATCTCACTTGGTATATATAGCCGCAAAAATTGCAGAAGCCAAGAGTAATATCGAACGCGGGCTTCGGGCTTCAATTGCTGTGTGGACGAGGCCCGTAAAACCAATAGCGAGTAACAGCCATGCAAGAACGTGGATCAAAGTGCGGCTTCAAAAGAAAAAAAAAAAAAAAAAAAAACGATTTCATATTAAGGGCGAAAAAAAAAACCCGAAGAAATTGGAGTGAAAATGGTATAAATTATAACCTTCCAGTTAGATTGACGGAAGATTCCTTTTTGTTCACATCAGCCCCAGTGTCGAAATCGTACACGTCGTTGCTGTAATATGCCCGAAAAAGAATTAAACATCGTAGATAATACGAAATAAAAACTTGATGATCATAATCAAATATCAAACGAAGTAATAATTATTTTATTGCCTTAAGTTGACCCAAGCATTGACAAGAACGAAGGATCCCAAGAGAATGAAATAACGTTCCATTGAGTACTCGCCGGTCTCTTTATATGCCGCCGCCGTTCCCACCTGTACTTGTTCGATCATCAGTTGCAGTTAGTTCTTTCATTAACTAATTAGTTTAAACACCCCCATGCATAATATTAATTATATTTAGATTAGAAAGAATAAAGAAGCTTCAATCACTTCTTACAGATAGAGGAATCACAGCAACTGTGTACATGGGCAGCTTCACAGATCTCCATATCAGCGTTGCTTTCGAAACTTCTTCTTCGCCGCCGAGTTTCTTTTCTTCATAAACGCCGCCGCCATTTCTGCATGCCCATTTTATTATTACATGAAAGTGTAATATAGCTTTAGATGATCTAATCAGTTGGAGGTAGCCCATATACGGAGTAATGAAATGAAAAAAATAAAAACACACTAATTAAATTTAGTTATGGACTTGCCGTTTAGCTTCTATGCCTTTTCTTGCTTGCTGAATCGCCATAGCAGCAAAGCTGGTTAATGTCGCTGTTCTAAAAGCTAAAGAAAGAACGAAGCAACGCTTTTAAAACTTAGTACTTGAAGAAGGGCTTTGTATATCGGGGAGTATATATTAAGACAACAACAACAAATAATAAATCTGGTCAATTGTTCTCGGAACTCGAATATGATCTCTCGAAGTACTTCACATGGAGTTTTTCTGATTTGGATTTATTTGAATTAGCACATATTATTATTATTGCAGGGAATCACTTTTGCTTCTTGCTGGCCAAGTGGTGTATCTATTAAGATTACGTCCTCGTGTGTAGTAAGTCGTCCCTTAGCAAAGAGGAGATGAGACAACTGTGCGGGCAAAATGCATACAAAAATATTCGTTAAACAATGTTATATATTTTAGTGTAATTGAGACGTACGATGTAACCGGGTTAGGAGGTGCAGAGTGTACGCTCGGAAAACGTTTTACGTCGGAACCCAAATCGAAGCAGGGGTCAAGGGGGTTGCGCCCTCTTGCAGGGTCAGGGACAGCGCCCCTAGTGGCACTTTGCTTCAAAAGGTGATATATGTTCTCAAACGGACACCATCTCTTCGAAAAGATTATGTCTATTATGAACAGACACAATCGGTCGAAACCTCGGTTATAAATAAGCACACTGCATTTCGACACAGAGATATTGAATTCACGAGCGATATAACAAAATTTTCTCTAGTCTTATCCCGGGACGAAATATTGTCTTTGGAAAGTGAACTCCAAACGCGATTCTAGAGAAATATCAGGCCTATAAATCAGCAATATTTTCTAACAAACATTCCATGAAATATGGTCTGCTTTGCTTGTTGGCTCCGAGCACATGCAATTTAAGATATTCAGAATCACATATATGTCGAGGTTTTAGTAACTTGTATCGTCTGTTAATTAAGTCAACTATGTGCCAAATTAAGTAAGAAACGACTGGTGTGTGCAGTATTAATAATGTTATCACATCTGCCAATTCAAATCGTAATTCATGTGTATAAGTGAGATTCATCCCAAAAAAAAAGAGCATGTGCTTGAGGTGAGCCGAATCTCCGAAGATCGTTGAGACCCATTATAAAAATAATATTATTGGGGAAAAAAAGGAGAGAACTAAAGAATTGGAAGAAGTCAAAATCTTCATTTGCACGGCCTTGTTGCTATATATCAAATTATAAAACGGTATGTGTATGTGCGTGGTCATTATCCTACCACGATACCGTTTCGGATTCTCCGTGCCACAACGGTGTTCCACCAATCATTTCCCGACAAGTGTTAAACTCAGTTGACCAACTGTACACTTGTCGTAATTCGTTTGGTGGAACACCAGATTGGAACACGAATGTGGAACTGAGTATCCAATCTAGATACCCTCATTTTGTATTAATCTATATGTCAGAGTTCTAAACAAAATACTAAAAATAGCCTCTAACGACTACGTCAAACGCGACGTTGAGAGGTGGTTGGCAAATGGCAATGTAGAGAAGAGAACAAATTGGATTTGAAAATATCGAATTTAATCGAGAGCTATAAAGTAGTGGGGTTGGGGACGTCAGCGTGGGTTGGCCTCGGACACTAGTACGGTTTGGGTCGGGTCGGTTGGCCTGGCTTAATAGGTTTGGGTCGGGTTGGCCATGGCTAATAGTATTGGGTTGGGCTGAGCTAGGATAGGCTGGTGAAATGAATACAGTCCATCTTAGATATAATAGATCTTTTTTTCAACCGAAAACCTAACTCATCGTCACATTGGTAATATTCTTTTTCTACCCTATTTTTTAATACTATCTATGAAATTTCCAACTTTAAAATTAGACCACACTATTATTTTAAATCCCGGTTGAAAAAAAAATTCACAAAATTAATGATAAACGCAATAGTTTTTAATATAAAAAACGTAGTAATAAATAATTATTAATAAAGGAGTCCTTTTATATATTTTTATTTATTTGTTATTTTTTATATGGGTGCTTTACGAATAAAATAGAAGGGTATGTTAATTGTAGTTTTTAAAACTAGGATATCTCAATCGCAATGCATACATTTCAAACCTTAGAGAGAATATGAAACGCATTATAAGTTTGCATTCGGTTTTATTATAAAAAATTGGACTTTTTGGTATCGAGTGGAGATTTTCCAACATAATAAGTTTTTCTTTCACGTTCGTATGAAGTAAAAGCTGATGATGTGTACTGAAAATTGAAATCCCACGTTACAAACACACTATACTTTTAACACTAATAATTTCAACAGTTATCAGATAAAAGCTTTTGCCAAGAATCTTCACGTGAAAGTGCTTAGAGATATCCCTATTCCTATTCCTACCAACTAAAGAACTAAACTACCAATCAGCACAATACAACGGCGCCCAATGCACATAGCTAACCACAGTTAGACACAAACTACAGATGTATATCAAAGTCTGTACTATCTCATCCTTTCATTTTTTTCCTATTTCTCCCCACATTCACGCACCAAGTGATCAATGATAATCATACAGAAGAAAATAGTGTAAAAAGAGAAACAAAAACGAGTCCACAGTTATCCACAAAAATTGCCTGCTTTCGATTTTGAACCCACGATTAAAACGCCAACATATTTCTTACAATACTTTATTTTGTTATTACATTACAAGATTCTCATATTACAGAAAGTGATAGAAATTTACAGCTGCCGGCAAACGTTATCATCAGTCGTAGTTGCATATTTACCAAAAAGCCCTCTCTTTCAGACCAAAGTGGCGCACTTGGAAGTCTGTGGGTCCCACATCGCCGGCAGTAGGTACCTCCTTCCGTTAACACCGTTAGCGTTGAAGCTCGCGCCGCTGCTCTGATCAGCCAATACGTTGCCGGCATAACCCGGGTACGCGCCCGACCCGAACACGCCGGTGCACGCCGTCACGGCTTCCAACGGCGCCGTCGCCGGGCCCTGAAAGTACCCGTCGTTGAAGGGGTTGGTGATCGTTCCGGCCAAAACGGCGGCCAAGTTGATCACCACGCCGTCGATTCCGACGTCGTTGTTGGGAGGGATTAACGGCGGCGTTTGTGGGCCGTAGATGGGTTGGTGGAACGGCCAGGCGCAGTAACCCGGGCATTGGGTCGCCGGGTTTCCGACCCATGCGTAGGTGATCCCCCGGGTCGACCCGTGTGTGCCGCACCTTTAGATTAAGATCAAAGATTGAATTTTTATCTAAAATTGGACTTTTTTGTTCTGTGTTCGGATATATATGTATGTACCTATTAGTGCAGAAGCCGTCGACGGCGACGTCGCTCGCCGTCAGCACGACGTTAACGGCTCCGTTACCGTGTCCGCCGTTTGCCGCCAGGCCGACGATATTAAAACTCTTCAGCGATTTACCCAAGGAATAATTCCCATCGAAGAACTGCTTTCCCAAAACAAGCGTCGCCGCGCCGGATTTATACTTCTCGGTGGTCCTCCACCACGACGAGACCGAAGGCGTCGCCGCCTTCGGCGAGTTCAACGACTGCAGAAAGTCAACGATAACGGCGCGCTGCGCCGGCGTGAACTTGCCGTACCATACGAGGTTGACGGTGACGGTGCCCTTCAGCAGAGCACCGTTATGGTACTTCAAGACCAGCGGCTGCTCCGTCACCAAAGCGGCGTTGGAAGCCGTGACGGCGAAGAGTGAGAGAACCACCGCCGCGAGGGTAATACCGTAATTTGAAGCCATATTATCTTTAATGGATAGAGATGGGGGAAAGTGAAGAAAAAGGGGAGATGAACTATTATTAGTTTACTTCTATTCTAAGCTTTTAGATGTGTGCTCACTGAGTAAGGTGTGTGTTGATATGAGCGAAAGTGAGGCTATTTATATGCTGTAATAAGAAGGCGGACAGCTGTTTGGCGAAGGTGAAGGTCAAACTTGGGTTATGCTGACTTGGCAAGATGTGATTGGTTTTGAGAATAGCTGGACTGATGACGTGTTCGTAGTAATTGCAATGGCAATGGCCGTTACTATACTTACATATTTAATATTTTTCGTAGCAGTTCATATTCTATAATTTTTGCAAGTTCTTTGGGATATACTTGAGAATTGCATTTAGTTTTTCTTTTTGGTTATGGAGTACCAATAATTGGGTTTATGAGCGTGTGTGTGAATGAGAGTGCGTAACGTAGCATTTTTCTATATACTATATATTCATATATTTTACGATTCTCAAGAAAGAAAAATGCAGAGCTTGTCTGGGGCAGTAACGTACAGGTACAATAGCGATTTAGAGGCTTAAAAGCTTTGTCCAAAAGCAAGAGAAAGTGAGACGAAATGATTTGGAATTGGGGCCATCCTTGATCCTTATATGGATGTGCATTTTCCGTACTCTATTATTTGATGGCAATCAATTTCTTTCTTTTTTTAATTAAATAGGAATGGCCACGTTATGAGTTATGACAAGGTAAGAGGAATTAAAATGGCCATTTATATAAAAATTCGCAAGTAAGTACCTTGTTTTGTATGTGGCACCTATTGAAATAAATTCACTGGTACCCGTCCCGCAAGGTACATCATATCTCACATTTAGGTAACATAGAGAAACACATTGTGGTACATAATACAATGAGTAATTGTACGTCATATAACACATTATTAAGGTATCATATGGAAACGTATATATATACCATATATGGGTACCATATAAATGCATGACGTGGTACGTAAGACGCATATGAAAGGTACGCAATGAATGGAAAAGTGATATACACAGTTGAACGTGTACTTATATAAAAAAAATTAGAAATTCCCACTGGTATCCTCGAGGTTTCGAGTTTTCCCGTTGGTACCCAACTTTTTTTCGGTTCCCTCTGGTGCCCTCGAGGTTTCGACTTTTTCCCGTTGGTACCCAAAACTGGATTTAAAATACTTAAAATAATCAGAAATTCAAAAATAAAATATTTTTTATTAAACAAATAATTTTAATTATAAAAAATAGTATATAGTTGAGAAAATTATATAAATATTTTAAAAATATTTTTCTAAATATTAAAATAATCATAAATTCAAAAATAAAATATTTTTTATTCAATGAACTAAAATTATTTTTTTAATAAAAAATATTTTATTTTTGAATTTCTGATTATTTTAAGTATCTAAATCCAGTTTTGGTACCAACGGGAAAATGACGAAACCTCGAGGGAACCAGAGGGAATCGAAAAAACTTTGGGTACCAACCCGGTGGGAATTTCCCTAAAAAATTTATGACAGGGTATCGACTTGCAATTTCTTTTATATAAATGGATATATTTTAGTAGATCCAAGATAACTTAATTGCTCGCCTTGGAAAACGTCGAATCGTCGTACTTCAATCACGGTAATATATGTCAAGTTGTCAACAACAAGGTATGCCACTCCATGTCGATTATGTGGATTGGAGTTCGAGGATAATCCAAGAACAAACTAGACTAATTTTGGCCATTTGGGGATGGATTCCTTGGACAAAAAAAAAAGGATACAATAAATTTATAATTCGGTTGAATATTGTTCCATTAATGCTACTTTAGTTGTACTCGAGTTGTTTCCTTTCAAACATTGATGCAAAATAAAGGCTTATTAATTAAGGACACCGTAGCCATAATTGTCACACTTGAAATGGGTCTGGCACAAGCTGGGGTACAGCTGTTGCATGCATGCATGCACGCAAATTTGTAAAACAATATATTATTAATCATTCGTGGGGGTTTCTAAGCCAAGGTCAACCTAAAATATATAAATATGTATATATTGTATATAGTATTATATTTCACAACGACCCGATAATAATGTACTTAAATATAGTTGAGGGCCATTAGAGCCTACAAAATAATAAGTAGGTGTCGATAGGTTTGTTACGACTTCAAGGTATTGATAATATATAATTATTAAATAATTATTTTTACTTAACTTTCGAGCAATCACATGAATTGGCTTTCCCCTTTCGTATAAGAAAGGCCACTTGTCTAAGCTCCAAGTCCAAAGTGATAACTTAATAGCAATTAGTGAAGATGACTTGTCGGCCGCACGATTTCATTTTGCTTTGGATAATATGAATGTTATGAGAGTAACATTATCATTATTATATATTATAATATAATTGGGACGCGGATGGGTATATTGTTTGATGATGCCTCGAAGCATCTCTTTCGTAGCATCACACGATGATAGTGATTCAATTTGACTTGGTTTCTGATCCGCTTCTCGTGGGAGGCCAAAGAAATGGAGAAGAGACGACGAAGCTTTGCATACAATGGGAAAAAAATAAAAATAAAAAGTCAATAATGCGTTTAATTATTAGTTAAGCAGATATAGATGTACTATCTTTTAACTTTAATTACTTTCGGATAGATCATATTTATCATTATGTTACTTAGTTATAGATTATGGTTACAATGAATAATTGATTGTACTGTATTGAAAGTGACAAGAGCTGATAATACGATATTTTTCCTTCCCACGGTAGGAGGAAAAAAAAAAATATTTTAATGCATCACAAACCTAGTTGCTTATTAATGTAACAACAGCAGTACCTATTTTCAAACAGCTGCAGGCGAGCATACCTCTAAGGGCTAATCCGGCCGGCCGGAGGGTCAACTCACCCTCCGAGCCCCGCCGTAGGTCCGTGCCTGCCCCTGCCCGTGGGGATCCCCGCCCCGTCCCAGAACACTCTTTTATATATTATAATATATATATATTATTACATTATGATTTAAATAAGAGTAAATAATATCAAAATATAGACTAAAAAATATTAAATTAATACAAATAATTAAAAAAATTATAATTTATATAATATTTATAGCAAAAATATATTGAAATTTATATATTATATTAAAGATATTATTTTTTAAAAAAAATCAAGGGGGGGATGTGGATCCCCGCGGGGACGCGGACGGGGACGGGGACGATTTCGTCCCCGAATGTATCGCGGGGACGGGGACGGGGATTAGATCCCCCCCCCGCGCCCCCCATTGCCATCCCTATATGTGGGGTTTATTTTCTTAGCTAAGATCAACCTCTAAATATTCTTTTTTTCAAACTAACCTTAAAATAATGTACTTTAAAATGTAGTGTGGCGCCATTACAGCTCCTCCCAAACAAAAATAGGAAACTTTAATGGTTAGGGTTTTGTCCAACATTTGAAAAGTCCACTAATTTCATGGCGCTTTTTTTAAATATTTTTTTGAACAAGAGAGCTAGTATATAAGTATCAATTATCAATATACCTTTCAATATCCTAGATAATCGCGTTTTGAATCATGTCCGTTGCGATGAAAGATACACACGGTGGAGATATATGACACACTTTCACAAGTATAATTATTGCTTATTATGGTTCGTTATTCTTTTTCGCACTAGATCTCTTCTTTTTTTTTTTCAGATTAAATCATCTATTTTAAAGAACAATCAGGAGCAAAGGAAAGAAGAAACCCCAAAAAAGTGATAACAATATGTAAAAATATATCGTTTTGTCGTCGATAACAGTGTATAATAGTCATGCTTAAAAAAGTATAAAAAGGTTTGGCAGGGCGTTAGCCCGCATCTATTTTAACTATATATAACTTATATTATATAGTAAATATATATTGACTTAATTAGAGGAATTACTTAATGATTCATTAATTATGATAATTAATGATATATTTATTGATTAATATAATTTAATGAATCTAATTTATTAAAAATATCATAATTAATTAAATTATTCTTAATAAATTAAACTTAGAAATTAATATAAAATAATTTCACAGTACTAATAATTTAGTTTCTAAGATTTAATTATAGATGTTTTATATATAATTCAATATAATTATTTAGAAGTGAAATAATATGGAGGACTATTACAATTAATAATTAGTTTGTTTATTAAATCAATTTTATTCAAATTAATGTTATTAACAAAATTTAATTCAGTTCTTTAATTCAGGGTGATTCTCGATAATTGAAAATATTAATGGGTCAAGGGCATATTTATAATATTATTTAAAATAGAGCCCGATAAATATTCGGCCGACTAAAAGGTCTAATTTAGGGTTGTTTTTTCTAATCTTCTTCCTCTCCACGCCTTACTATTTGTCGCGTTACGAAGTTCCTCTTTTCTCCCAGATTATTATATCGTCTACTCAACAACCATGAAGAGCAAGTTAGGAAAGAAGAAACACTCAAAAAAGCGCAATAATAATAACTCTTCTTCGACCAGCAACCGCCGCCCATCGTGGGATAATGTCCACAGCGACATATTAGAGATCGTCTTCTTCGAAAATCTGCTATGTACGGGCGATCGTATTAGGGCAGGCGCCGTCTGCAAATATTGGAACCATATCGTCGTGAAGAAGACGACTAAGAACGAAGCCCAAACACAACTCATCACCTCTCGGACAAGAGAGGCGCCGTGGCAGATCTTGTCCGAAGATTCGTACGCTTTTCCCAAACCCGACATTACTCAAGTCAGCTTCAGAAGCCTGTCCGAAAACAAAACCTATCGCTTCAAATTACCAGACAATCACAGCCAAGGCTGGCTGTGCGGATCCTCACACGGTTGGCTGCTCATGGCTTCCGGCGAGAGGCTCGACCCGAATTTATTCCTTTGGAACCCCTTAAACGGGTCGACCCATAACCTCCCTTTACTGTCCACTCACCCCAGTTACGAAGACGACTTCCTCGAAACCCTAAAAGACGGAGACATAGACAACGTTTCGTGCCTCTTCCATCGCCTTTCAGTGTTCCCCCACGACTCGGCGGGGTGGGTTGTGGCCGCAATACTGCACCACGAATACACTCGCCACCCAAGCCGCGCATCGTTCTGTAACATTGGAGACCAAAAGTGGACAGTTTACGAGGAGAAAGACTCCTCTTTCATCGACGTCATGTTTCACGAGAAGTCAAACTCCCTCTTCATCCTCGCTTTCGCCGATTCGCCAAAGAGGTTGTCGTTGGAAGGAGACGGTTCGCCCCTGAATGAGCTGTTCTGCGTCTCGGGCTCCGCAGTGCGCCTATCTTTCGTCTTCTTCGACGACGAGAACGAAGGCCAATTCGAGGGTCGGAGGTTGTCCATAGAAGCCAGCCTGTCGCGGCATTCCTTCAAGCTGAAGCGCGAGAGGCGAGTCCTGAGGCTCGTGGACGACGGTGGAGAAGTGACTATCCTAGCGACTGATTTGGACCGTATGATCCAAATCAGAAGGCGCAGCGAAGCGGATCGTCTTCATAAGGAGACGGATCATTATCGGACGAGGAGAGTGTCGTCTGTTGTGCCCGAAATGGGGACGGGCTTTGTAGGGAACGGTACGGCGTTTTTGGGATCGACGGGCACCGACGCGATGGTCTTCGCGGGCCCGTTGGAGGGTTTCGAGACGAACTGCATACATCTGGCGATTGATGATTGCTTTGGGCATTTTTCGGACGGAGAACTTTACTCTATTAGGGAGTGCGGCGTTTTCTTTCTGAAAAACAAGCAAATGAGAGTTCGACGTACTCATGTAAGGTGTCCGCCGCCGAGTAAGATCGGATGGTTCGAACCTAGGTTGTTCTTTTAGAAAAGTATTTTATGGGTAAGTATGAGGTGTGCTTTATTTTGTTATCTTACTATGAGATCTATTCATTATTACTAGTAGTACTTTCTCCGCAAACTCTATGTGCGTGTACTTATAATTTAATATGTTACTATTGCTTTTGATTTTTATTATCTCGAATGAAGAAATATAATTTTTAACTATATCAAAAATAATATTTAGGGATGTAAGTATAATATGTAAAAAATATGAATGCGATATGAAAATTATTAAGTAATTAATGAAAAATAGAGGAATCAAATTGTAAATAAATAAATGATGGATCAAATTTGGCAATTTAAAATAATAGAATATATTTTGTTAAGTGTAGCTATTTATATCAATGGATTGCATATGTCAAGAGGAGACTCGTCTTGTAGCAATTTATGTCAGTTAGGGGGTGTTTGTTTTTGGGGTGATCCTCCAAAACATCACCGTGATCCTCTCGTTGCTTCATCATCACCATGTTTGTTTAGGCTATGTGATGATTCATCACCGTAATGACAGCACTTAGCTGATGAAAAAGGGTGATATTCTACCTTTTGGATCACCCCGAAAAAGCTAAGTGATCTTACATCACCGTGATGGGGTGATCTTTCAAATTTTTATTTGGAGAACAATACCCCTCAATTTGGTATGTATACCTAATATATACTTATTCATATTTTAATATATAATTAAGTAGTCAAATCTTAGTAATAAATAATTATACTGAATAACTAATTATTAATTCATAAAAAAATCAAACTCTATATTATAATAGTAATTATTATGTAAAAATTATCTCAATATATATGTATATATATGTATACATAATTTATATAAATTCATAGGGTCAAATATGGCATTTATGCAATATCACCCACCCATCACCGTGATTAGACAAATATAATATTCTAATATCACATTGATATGCAAAATAAAATATCACCTCAAAACAAACACGGTAATGATACATCACATTGATCCACATCACGGTGATACTCACATTACGGTGATATGAGTATCACGGTGATGTTGGATCACTGGAAACAAACACCCCCTTAATGAATTTTCAACATTAATTTTGAGGCCCGAGTTTTGTAAAAAAATATTAACATCGATAAGGATCACATGATAACTCACCAAATTCCACACAAGTCAAGATTATATAGATATCCATCCCCTCGTTCGGTACGGTATACCGTATACCGCACCGAAATTTCGGTATCGAAAATAATCATACCAATACCATACAAAAATTTCGGTATACCTTAAATTTCGATGCGGTATCATACCGAAATTTCGATATGGTATCGGTATCATACCTTCTCACACGAAGGGTTTTTTACCATGCGTGTCGCGTAACTCGTATATTGCTGTTTTCGAATTTTTAGTCAATTCAAACTCGTTATGCTCCAATAAGATGGATTATTAATACCAAATTTTCCAAATTAAAAAAATTTTATTTCATAAAATAACCTTAAAATTTTTATATTTTGGTCAGTCTCCTTAGTAAGACAATGAACTTTACATAACCACAATGTTGTGTTAGTTAATAATTTATGGGCTAAATAAATTTATGAAGATCCTTATAATATTTTTATCCATTTTATATTTTTGAAATAATATAATATATCTAGGTGTGTATATTTATATATATATATATTATTCAAAATTTTTGTATTTCGGTATTTCGGTATAATCGGTATACCTAATTTTTAAAATTTTCATATCTTTACCGTACCGAACGGTACTGTATCATACCTTACCAAAAACTTCGGTATACCAAAAATTTTCGATATTTTCGGTACGTTACGATACGATAAGGACGGTATATCGGTATTTCGGTATATTTTTCCAGACCTATCCCCTCATAGGTCTTCAATTACTAAAATGACCTTTTCTTTGTTGGTATGCTTGCGGCGTCACAATGATATTTAATGTGTTAACTTTTATTTCTCAATACAATATGGTGTCAGTTTCAGACATTTGAGTATTATTAAAGTGGAAAATATTTGTAAAGTATTACACATTTCTTTGTCTTTATGATGAGAGGGTTAATTCGTCAAATTAAATTGTATAAGTGATTATTAAACTGAGCAAGAGTTTCTTACCCCATCTAGGGTTGGGCGTTCAGGTTCGGGTATTCAGGTTTTATGGGTTCGGGTAGTTCGTGTTATTTGTCGGGTATCATGTTATTCGATATCCAATAATTATTAATCGGATCGGGTATCATAGTAATTTAGTAAAACCCGATCAGGTTATTCGGGTACCCGATATATTTTTTTTTTTGAAAAATAGTTTTTGTACATAAACAATAAATATATATAGTTACATATTTAGATATCAATATAACTTGAGTGATGTTAAAGTCTTAAATAATATTTCGACTAATTTTTTATTTTAATTGTATAATTAACAAGTGATATTTTATATCAATTAAATCATTGTAAAAATTTAAATATATTCTCAAAATTTTAATAAACATATACAAATATTTATATATCATATTATTGAAAATAGAATATCCAAATATTGTAAGTGATATTTAATATGTAACATGAATATTTTGATAAGTATGTTGAATTGTAATATTTTTAGTAATATTTCAATTTAAAAATCGGGTCCCACGTCGGGCACCCTAACCCGATATATTCCAACTAGTGGGTACCCGTCGTAGATCTGGTCATGTTCGGGTAGTGAAAATCTTAACGCGAACCGAACTATCCCACCCGATGCCCACCCCCTTCCCATCCATGCTTAAACAAAGACTTCACTAAACAAACGTTATTTATTGCATTATGCCTTACCAGGAAACCATTTTATCTGTGTTTTTTTTTTTTTTTTGTCTCAATTCAGCTTTTTATGTGAACATTTTCTTATATGAAAAGTAAACGAACATGTAAGAGATACTAGCTTATTTGAACACTCAAATGCGTGCTATATAAATACAAGTATATTAATTTTAAAAATTTATACTAATATAGAACGGAAAATTGAGAATATAAAAATATGAAATTGAGAATATAAAAATATGATGTAGTAAATGGTTTTCTAACTATTTAATATCATCTTTAGTTTAATTTAACTTGACTGACCAATGGCAGATTATCATAAGCCCTCACGCTTAATAGAAGGGTATAGTGGTATTTTACACGACGGATATGCGTAGCTAATTAAATGCTATCGGCCGAGGCCCGTTTGGGAGCCCAAGTAAAGCAGTGGTGATTAAGGCCCGAACTTAAAACTAAGACCCAAGTAAATCTCGGGCCAACTTTCAAGGCCCATTTAAGTAGCTTTGACATGCGATTATAGAAACAAATTATCAACTGCTTAAGCGCTCTCAAGATTACGTTAACCTTTATAAAGCACACCAATAATACAAATTATGCAGCGCTCACAACCAAAGAATAATCAAGAAAATGGGACGAAACAAGAACAAGGAAGATCATTCGTGGGTTGATGACGAACACTTCTGCTACAATATTGTACCGAAGTCTCCACAGCCAATACAGTTGAGTTTAAATGCATTCGATGCATTAAACTGCATTGCTGATGAAGGGAATGAGAAAGAGGCTGAAGAACATACCAAGAAATATGCCGAGATCGAAGTAAAAAATGCTGGGAAAAGACTAGAGGAGGTTGCAAGTAATTTCAAGGAAGCGAAGAATCGCTTGAATCTTGTGATGGAGTTGAAGAAGAACACGGATTCCGCAGAGAAGAAGATGAAGGAATCTGATCTCGAATTGATCATGGCTGAGAGGGACTATCTTGAGAAGAAAAGTAGGATGAGTAAGTAAAAGAGTTTTTTTGATTTCAGATATATAGGTACATCTCATTGTCACTTTTTTTTTCCTTTTGAAAGTGTTCTTGAGAAAAATAAATGGAACTTGCGCTTCTATGGTCTTAGATGTCGTCTTTTTTTAGTTGGCAGTAATTGCTCAGTTCTAGATATTCCAACTATACAGTAATCGATACCAACGATGGATGTTGTAACATACCATAATCTCCCGCCAACATATGGAAATTCCTTGATTTTCTGAGCCTGAAAAGGCGACTGAGGGTTTACCCTTTTCATAAAGTTCAACCACAAAAGATTTCATCGTTGGGTCGGAAAATCTAATAACAATGCATTCTTGGAAAAGAAAAAGGGTAAATTATCAACAGATTGTTGAGAAAGTATAATCTTCAAAATAAGCGTTTCTACATTATGCATGCATTCAGGCATATAATAACGTAATGTATTGAGAATAGAAAAATAAGAACTTACTCAACGAATATCGATCGACCTGAGGAAACATTTTCAGTAATGTGATTAAAAGAGCTTTCTTTTCAGGATCATATGTATTACGTTTTATCTCCATGTTAAGAAGACGTTCATTGCTTACTTTGTGATCCATATGAATTATTTGAACGTTAGAGAAGAAAATTCAAGTGTTTTGTGCTGCTATTATGAGCTCTTTGGCTAGCATTAGTTGACACTCTCACTCACTAAGCCTCTTATTACAACTTCTGCGTTTCAAATGTGTTTTGGTGTCTAGGTTATACGTTGCTCAAGTATTGTACAAGATGAAACATAGACATGCTTATGTAACGAACCCATCGGATTATGTAGAGAAAAAGGTGCAAAGAAGAAGAATAAACATAGATAAGATAGAAGAAACGTTGAGAAGTTGTGAAGAGATTAAGAGATCAGATTAGATGAGACATGAAGAAGAAGAGACGATAGAACCGTGACGAACTAGAGAAGAAGATTAGATTAGGTTTTTTTCTTGCTTAATCCAAATAAACCTCAATTACATTGTTTATATAGTCATAACCTACCAGTGACGGACCCAGACTTCAAGGATTGGAGGGTCAAAGGTAGATATGCTAAAATTAGGGGTCAAAGTTGAATATGCTCAAAGTAGACTTCAAAAAAAAAAAAAAAAAACCAAAACATGCACCTTCGAGTAATCGAACCCCGTAAGGACCTTGAGATGACTTTAATTACATGACTGTTTCCACTAGGCTACGCCATATTATATGATTTTAGATATATACTAATAGCTCATAGACGGTTCGGCCGGGGTTCAATGGCCCCCCAAGCCCCAACGTAGGTCCGTCCTTGTAACCTGCTAAAGTAACTTGACCCAAAGAAATAAGCTCACAAGCTCATGGGATGTGTGCTTGCCTTGGTTATCATGCGTATTAGTGGTACGTACACGAAGTACGACCTGCATCGCGCGGCCATTCGCATAACATGACGTGTGGCTTGGTAGGCATTAGTTTGATTCATGTAGTGAGATCTTGTGATTAAGCCCAGTAGCTTGTTACTTTGGTTGCGGAGTTCATCTCCTGCTCATTTTGTACATACGTTTTCCACTTTATATATATATATATATATATATATATATATATACGGGACATAATACCAAAAAAAGAAAAACAAATAAGCTCAGTCCAATCCAACAAAAGCCCAAATGAAAGCTCAATTATCTTGATCATCCATAGATATGTGACAGCTTACTCGTACAATTTGTAATACACAAGTCACGAATAAAAGATTGAAAATAGCTTGATTAATCTTAATTTGGTTCGTAATTACTAAATACAATCGATTTACGGGCTAATGTTTTCGTTACGTTTTGAAATTTACATTCGACCTATAAAAAAGCAAAAAACAATGTCAAGAAAGATTAATGTTATTATACCCTTGGACATGAGCGATGCAATCCTTAATTTTTACCATGTATGCTAATTGCTAAACCCTCTCTACCAGCATTTGGTTTCAATTTCTCTACTTCAGTTTTGAACTTGTAGAGCGGGGCTGAATCTTAGGGTTTTGGAATTTCAATTTTAGTCTCATCTTCGTTACTGTTCGGTGGAATAGAGGAGTCCGTAAATGGCTACGGCGGAACCAACTACCACTCGAAGTGTCGATGCATCACTATGGTGGGACCCATTTGATGCTTTGCTCAGCGAGCTCGAAAGCGCGTCTGTTTCTGCAGTCGTTCCGCCGTCTCTGGTAGATATAGTTACGACTATGTTGTGGCGTTCTAGGGTTCCTTTTTCGGTCTCCCGTTCGAAATTTTCGTGTTATGGTAGCGCGCGTTCTTATTTTAAGCTGGAACGTGGAGTGCGTGCACGTATTACGTTCTATTGATTTTGCTTGAAGGTTTGTTGTGTGAAAGGATGGGGACTGGGCTAGGGCGTCGAATTTGATGTTGAAATGTAAATGTGCCAGGCGTTCATTTGAGTTAGTGGTTTACTGCAGGAGAAGAAGATAAAAGACAATCACTTGTGGTTTCTGGAGACAGTTTCTAGATTCAAGGTCTCAAGCCGAGAATCGAGAGAAGCCATGGACTCTAGCATTCTAAAGATTGGCTCGCATGAATTGGATATAAAACCTGAATTGAAAGATATTGCTCTGAAGATAAGTTCAGTTTTGGTAAAATCTCTTTTAACTCCTTTCTGTGTGTATCCATCGTTCTATCTTTGTGTATGGATACTGCTGTTTTTAATTGAGAAACCCTTATCTTGATTTCCTGTTAATGTCGGATGCCCTTGGCAGTGTCTAGATGAGGTACAGTCATATATATTGGTTAAGAGAGCCGTGGAGCGGAACAATGCAGCAGCGAAGGATATTCATCCACAGTTTTTAGATGTGGTTAGTTCGTCCCTTCTCAATGAACTTCCATTTCTTTTACTAGTGTTCAGGGGATATTTTTTCATGGCGGAGTGGATCATATACTATTTGTATTTTGCAAGGAGCCAAACACTCTGTGTGGCTTATCTTGTCTGCTGAGTATTTTTGTGGGGCTGATTCTTGATCCATGTTGCTGGATCATAATATTGTGATTTCCTGAATTTTTCAGGCTCCTGGTCATTTTGTAGTGGGTGTATATGTTTGATCTCATTGCCTCACTTCAATATCAAGAATATAATGAAGGGAACAAGTATAAGCTATTTACGATTTTACTAGCTACTAAAAGTTTTGTTTTTTGTCTGTATTGGCTTTCCATTGTTTCTAATTGGTAAATTGTCCATAATTAGTTCGTTTGTTGTTACCTAATGGATCATCTGGTGCGTCTTCATTTCACAATGATTGATTCGTCTATTACAATGTGATTAGCCGATGTTTTCACCTCTCTTTATTTATCGTTCTGCTTTAGGTTATACTTGAGTACTACGTTGAAAGACAATGTTTATTCAAGTGCACAAGACAGCTTTTTCTATTGGCTGGTAAGTAGCTATGCTCTTGTTTTTCTTTTTGTAAATGATTACATTATTGATACCAATATCCAATTAAAGGTTTATTCATGCTGCTTTGCCTACTACAAAATGTGCACTATGTGTTGACTGTTGCAGCACACAGCATTTGATTGAATGCAATTAAACTTATTATATTATCGGGCTATTTCTGGTTGGTGATGTACTTCTAGTTGTTTCATATTTTTTATTGTATCTTCATTGTTCATTGTCTTTTGCCTTCTGAAAATTCATATAAATTTGGTGATTGCTATAGTGTACCTGGGATCTCTATCTGAAGAAACATCCGGCATATTGGAGGAAGCAAAGGAATTAATATCTGGCGGATTATTAAACAGACTACTTTCGACCTTTGAGGTCCTTTCATCTTCCAGTTACCCAGAACATATGGTAAGTAATTGTTGAAATTAGATTGGGAATTATCTTTTCTTCCTAATTATGCATTGAGTTCTTCTGGATAGGAACTCTTTTGTGATTCCGATTAGAGACACAACTTGGGATTTTTTCTTGCAGGATATCGATCTCTACACGTTGTGGGCTGAGGAAACACTTTTAGAAAATACTTTAGTCCTTGAAATTCTCTTTCTTGGTTACTATGAGTCTTTCTGTACCTGTGATGCCAGTAGCTGGAAAAGATTGTTTGGTTTTTATGAGGTGATTCTTGGTCTTTCTGTCTCAACGCAGATTGTACATGATTTTTATTTACTTCTCTTATCATCTTCTGCAATACAGGGTATTGTTTCTGGTTCATACAATTTCCGGAAACTAGAAGTATCGACTGAAGCTGTTAACTCCATTTATTTTGCCAAAGTCCAACTGCTAATTATTCTCATTGAGGCTCTAAACCTAGAAAATCTGCTTCAAATGATCCATGACAACGTTCCATTAAGGTTTTAGCATTATTTTCTGTTAGTGTGTTTCTTACCTGAATTTTTTTTTTTGGAATGTATTTCTGCTGTTTTAATTCTACGTCTATGTTGTTTAGGTTTGCATTCTTTATTATCGATTTGATAAATTCCGTGTCTTTTTGTCAGTCAGGGTTCTATTACCTTCTCAGAGAGTGATATTATAGAAATGGACGGGATGGTATCTGGTTTTGGTACTTCTGAGGTGAATGAAGCTGGTCCTTTAATTCTTGCCTGGGCGGTTTTTCTCTGCCTCATTTCTTCTCTTCATGATAAAGAGGAAGAAAGTTTGTTGATGGTAATCAATTGCTGATGTAACTTATGTGATATATGCTGTGTCTTACCTTTTCTGCCTTTGATTTTATTTTTAATTCTTCAGGAGATCGACCACATTGGCTATGCTCGTCAAGCTTTTGAGGCCTCGGCATTAAGCTATGTTCTTGAAGTTCTACAGGGAGAAACATTAGATAATTCAGACGTGAGTAACTTTTACTATATTCCGTTGTTTTTATTAAGCATATACTTAAACCATATATTTGGTTTGCCTGAACCATTTTATGTTTCATTTTTATGCTTCTTCTCAGGGTTCTCAAACTGCTTATCGAAGTGTTATGAGAACATTTTTATCTGCGTATATTGCTTCTTATGAGATCAGTCTCCAGGTATCTTACAAAGGGATCATTATGCGCATACAAAATTTGCCAACTCATACAAGCTTTGATCATCTTGCAGTTTGATGATACGAATATGAAATTGATGTTGGACATTCTCTGCAATATCTATCGGGGAGAGGTCTAGTTATTTTATGAATTATTTTATTAAAGATTATTTTCTGTCCTATTATTTATTTAGGTTAATGAATTATGTTCAGGAGTCACTCTGTATTCAGTTTTGGGACAAGGATAGTTTCGTTGATGGTCCTGTCAGGTGCCTTCTGTGCAACTTGGAGGGTGAATTTCCCTTCAGAAGTCTCGAACTTTTAAACTTATTATCAGCCCTTTCAGAAGGTGCTTGGCCATCACAATGCGTGTAAGTGGGATTGTGTGTTGCTTTGCGTCCTGTTGACATGCCAAAGAAATAGAGATAAATATAGTTCTCGAATGCCTAATTCAAAACTTTTGAGCAGGTTCAATTTCCTAGATAAAGCTGTTGGGATATCAACCCCATTTGAGATGAGCAATGATTCTACTGTTGATGCTGCTTTGAGAATTGTCGAGACACGTTTTCCCTTGCATGTTACTGGTGTTGAAGGCTTGGTAGTTCCTGAAAAGTCTCGAGGTCATATGTTGAGAATGATCAATAAAGATACAGCTTTGGTCCGGTGGGAGGTAGGGAATGTAAACTTTGTAAAGTTTGCTATGTTTTCATTCTGAAAGTAATCTGAAATGTGTTCACGAGCTGGTCGACTGTAAAATGATGTGCTTCTATTTGGCATGCTCAATTATTGTTCCTTAAAGTTATGATGATAGATTTGTTGTTCTACACTTCTGTGATTGTTTATGTGCAGTATTCGGAGTCTGGAGTACTTTTTCTGCTCTTGCGCTTATCTCAACAGCGTTATATAGACAACTCTGATGAGATCATTACTATACTTGATTTGCTCAGTCGACTAGTGACTTTTAACGAGGTGAACAACTTGTTACTTTTTTACAACATCGGAATTCAATAGGGAACATTTATTACTAGGATTGAACATGCATGTGCCTCTTATTATGCATTCCTTTAAATAGTACCGTTTCCTTGAGTAGCCCATCGAGGCGCTTGGTTTGGGATGATTCCATCTTTCAGATTCTGTAATGTAGATTACTGTTGACAGGGTGTTTGTTACTCTCTGATGAAAACATGGAATTCCTTTCATGATGAAATTTGCACAATCAGAAACCAGGAGAGACATATGAGGTATGATAAATTTCATCCGATTTCAGAATTTCTCTCTCTATACATATATATATATATATATATATATCATGTTATCGTAATTTTTTGGCATTAATTGCAGCATTGACATGGTTGAGATAATCTGTTCTCTGGTCAAATATCTCTCTCCTAGTGCATGTGGTGCAAAAATGATGTCTTTGGGGGTTAACATATTGACGAAACTGCTAAAATGGTAATGAAGCTTATTTACACAATATATTGTGTTAGTTTCTGCAGCCTGATAAAGGCTGAAGTAGCTCGATATTTTTTCAGAAGTTTTAGTCGAGTCCTGATAAATGACTGTTGTTAAGGCTAGTTGTTATGCTATGTAATTAGTTCGAGATTAACAAATGCAACTCTCAGTTACATATATCTTCCCTTCCAGTTTTCCATCACATGTCGCCACATTGGCCATGCGAAGCAATATATTTGATGTTGGCACTACGACGAGTCCTTTTGATATCAGCTCCAACATCTTGTCCAGGTATTCATCAATTATCTTTGATATATTGTTGTGAAAAAATCTGATTCTGTTGGAAAAACCAAGTCTCTTGGTTCTGTTTCCATCTTGTCTGTTTATTTTTTTCAGAGCTTGATGCAAACAAAACGTATATTTACCTCAATTTCAGTGGATCTTGGTTGCTTTCTGGACGACTTGCAAGAATGCTGTTAAATGATTGTGAGCAGAATGATTGCTCGATGACAATTTCAGGCATACTATTTGATCTCTGTAGTTATAGTTACTATTGACAGTATTTTAAATATTTCTTTATATTATGATACCCTTTCTGAACGAATCTTGGTTTCTTTTAGGAGTTCATTCGCAGTTCAGTTTAGTATAGTTGCACTTAGTAATTGACTTTGAAACTTCTGTCAACTGATTTTGATGTTTTTGAAACTTCTGTAAACTTCATTAGCAAGAACTAATCTTGTTGTTTTTGAAACTTCTGTCAACTGCACTTACAGTGTTAGACTTCGTGATAAAGATCTTGGAGACCGGATTAGAAACTGACACTGTCGTAGCACTCGTTGTTTTCTCTGTTCAATATGTTCTTGTTGACCATGAATTCTGGAAATACAAGGTCAAGCATTCTCGGTGGAAGGTGACAGTTAAGGTACTACTACTGCCTTATTTATTTAGACATGCGTTAGGTCACTGTCAGAGTATCATTTTATGGATGTATAATAGGCGACCATTAAACCGTGTCCTTTCCAGTTGTCTATTCTTAATGTAAATTACTTCCAGTTCTTATTGTAGAGTTTATAAATATTGTTTCTGAATGTATACAAGAGAGATTTAAAAATTATTATTTTCGTTATTTTTAGTTTTATTGTTCTAAGAAAGTCTATTTGGGTGACTTAGACTACTATTTGGCTTATAGTCTCCTCATTTTCTTTTTGTAGGTGCTTGAAGTCATAAAGAAGTGCATTTGGTCCGTCTCGTGTTCTCTGAGACTTGGGGAATTTATTCGCGACTTGTTGCTTAATGATTCTTCCGTCCATTCTGCACTTTTTCGAATTGTTTGTACTACTAGAGAGAGCCTGGAGGTTGATCATGCTACATCTTGCTGTATTTCTATTTACTTCTCTCATGCTGTTCTTTTCTAATGTTGTTTCATACCTTCTATCTTCGACTTTAACTGGGTTGCCTGCCTTATTGTAACAGCAACTTCACGTTTCACGCTTGTTTGATGTTCGTGATATTGAGGGGTTACAACTGGCCATATCCTCTGGGTTGGATGTCTTGATGAGCATGCTGTCCACTTTTTTTGAGGTATGGTTATGGGGTATTTCATTTCTCTTCAACGTCTCGGTTCTGAGGCATGTTAATGGATGTCTAATAAATCTCAGATTTCCTGGTTTTTTGTGGATCTCATATTTCGTATTTCATTCTTTTGTCAGGATTCAGATGCTTTGTCAATCTTCCATCAATCAATATTGTCACCAATGACAAAACCAATGCCTGTCATCTCTGCTGCCATATCATTAGCATCCTACTCTCGCGATCCTGTAAGGACCTTTATCGTAGATTGCAGATTCTAACTCCATAATTTTCTATGAAACACTGACAGTTACATAAACTATTTTTCCCTGTTCAGAAAATACTGATCGGGGCCACAAAGTTGCTGTCTCAGTTGTTTAGTCTGCAATCATTTTCTTACCAAAACACGAGTTTTGGTTTGGATGATAAGGAAGTATGGGCCTCTCCTTTTTCCTATCTGTTGAGCTTGAGCTTTTTAGGAACAGCTTTTAACTGGTTATATTATTTTTGCAGATTGTCACTTTCCGGAAATCCGTTTGCAGTATTCTCAACAAACAACCCGCTGAGGACGATGATCTTGTCGCTGCTGTTCTGAAGCTCCTGACTTCGGCTGCTCGTTCCCAGGTATGTTCTCATTTCAAATGTCTTTTTAAAAACAATTAAAAAAAAAGAACAAACTGATAGTTTTTACGGGTATGGAAATGTAATTGTTTTGCTTTCAATTATTGGTTGATTATCATTGGTCTGAAGAATTGGCTAAACTAGCTGCACCTTCTATGGACTAATGACTAGTGCATCGTTCCTTATTCTATTTGATATGCAACTTATGCAACAAATAATTATAATTGTTTTTTTATCTTGCTCATATCTTTTCGGATGTGATAAAAATAATTCAGTACCTTTCAATTTAATGTGTTTCTCCACTGATCGATTTTATGCTAATTAATCAGCCTGCCTTTCTCATTGCTGTCACCGTGGATAAGGAGTACTGGAATGCACAAGGACTGCTGTCGAATTCTGAACGTCTAACAGATGATGAGGGTATTTTATCAGATCCTAAAGAACAGAATATTATGTTCGCAGTTTCAGAGCTTATTAGAAGCTTGGAAGATTTATTTGATAGGTATATTTTAAAATTACTGTAACTTCATTGGATTTTTTCTTAATTATTAGCATGGCATATGTCTGATAATTGTAACGTCTACCCAGCAATCCAAACATGCTGTTACACGTATTGAGCCTTATGAGGGTACTGTGGGAAGGCGCTCCTCAGTTCACTAAAATCTTGGAGCAGCTCAAGTCCACACATCAGTTGTGGAAGCGACTAACCAAATCTGTGATGCTCGTAACTACTAGCCAAAGCAATTTATCGCGGAATTTGTCTAAGGAGAAGCTCCAGAGCTTAGAGTATAGATACCGTTATCTGTCAGATGTATTATATATTCTCGACTATCAGATTTTCTTACAAAAGAAGTTGACTCATGCTCGGATGATTGTCAATCGCACGTCTAAGTCCGGTAGTGATGGGACGCTGAAAGGAGAGGATTCAATATTCATTAAAGATCGTGACTTAAAAGAGATTATTTCGACCTGGTCTGATGGTCTATTACTGAGTGATCTTACGAAGGCATGTGCATCTTTGGAATATGACGATCAGATATTTTCACGTAGTAAGGTAAAATATTTCAGCTTTACTATTTTCACTTTTCATCCAGCAACATTGTTTTTTGTTACTCAAATATCTCTTTTTTGGTTCACACAGATTGCTGCTGGATTGTTTGTCGTGCATGTGATGGTGAAATTAAAACATGGTGACGTGGGGAGTTTATCTGTGGCACTAACTGAAAGGATCATCAAACTAGTGCAAACGGTTCTGCACTGACCCTTCTCCATTGTCTAAATGAAGTTTTGACTATTTTTGCATTTTAAGTTACATAAAAATTGTGACCGGACTGGATAAAAAAATTGATGATATAAAACAATTTGAGACGATTGAGGATAGTAAAAACACATAAATTTGTTTAATGCATATCGGATGAAAGAAATCTAAGGATAGAAGATTCAGTGTGCATTGTTTGACTGCTTTATCATGTCTCAGCGAACTTCAATTGTGTTAACTGTTCCTGGGTTGGTATCCTGGTTTTCTGCGTGCTATTGCTTGTGGCAAAACTCTTCAATGTTATTATTCAAGAGTGTTCTAATTTTGATAAGTGACTTAGCTTCATTCTCGTGACACTTTTCAGATGCAAAAACAGACTGCGTTCTCTGAATTGATAACTCAGTATGCAGAGCGTGGTCACAGGTACGATGACAGCTTTCGTTCCAACCTGTTCCTAATATTTTGTTTCTTATTTCTGACTCATGAAATATTTAATACAATTTCTGCTGTCTTTGATTCTGTCTCTTTATGTTATAACTGTTTATTCTATGGAAAAGCTCGTGTCGTGTGTCTAGAATTTTCTTAAATCAATTTTTACTTCGTCAAGATCGGAAATTTTTGCATTACTATCATAGCTAAAATGCAACTGTAACTTATATTCTCGAAAACACACTCATTAACCATCTTATACCGGTTGTTGTATGATTACAAATATGAATTGACCTTGTGGAAAACCGTAAGTGTGAATTTTGTTGAAGTGTTCCACGTTCTTTCTACCCTATTTCTGAATAATCTTTGTGGAATTTCAGTGCAGGAAAGGAACTAGAGAATTTGCTATTGAGTGACTTATTTTTCCACATCCAAGGAGAGCTTGATGGTCGGCAGATCGATAACCGACCTTTTAAGGAGTTGTGGCTGTTTTTGATGGACTCAGAATTCTTGAATTTCTATAAACACAAACCGGCGGATTATTGGGTAAACAACACCACTGTCTCATTGTACGACACTGTTCGGCTCAGAGCAGATATTGGATTAGAAATTTGGGATCTCTTAGCATGGAAAGAGTCTAAATGGGTTGCAGAAACTATGCTCATGTGCCTGCAAGATGCAAATTCTACTATCCTTCTCTCAAGTTCCAAACTTTCCGCAATGAGAGGGCTGATAACCCTGCTTCACATGCAAGCTGACATTGTAAGCTTCAAGGTTCCAACATAATTTGCTAGTTCATTCGAAAGGACCCTTACTGGATATCTATATGATCTAGGATTACTTTTGATATACTGGCCTTTTGTCTCAGTATATGCAACTAGTTTAAATGGCTCAGATTTCGGCTCTTTTCACCTTGATGCTGTTCTCTTTTCTACTTACTTTTGTTCTTGTCAAACAGTTTTCTTGAAACATTTTCGACTTCTGCAGTCAACGGAGAATGATGTTTCGGCTGTGTTGAAGATTTCTGAGCAGGCAGTGTCATCTTCCATCGAGCTTGTATGTGAATGCATCCATTCCACATTAGGGTGTCTGTCTCCATTTTGTGGTTCCAGTGAGGATAGGCTCGACATTCTCGCGGCTCAAGTTGAGTTACTACTGCTCCTTGTAAGAAATAAAACCAATCGCTGTTCTCAGCAAGTTATGGTTAGTGTTTTAAAGACATCAGCATTTGCTCTCAGAGTGGTGTGTGACTGCAGTAGATCATCAGTTGGGACTGGAGTGGCTTTAAAATATGTACTCTTGCTGATTATCAGCTCATTGGAATTTATGCGCAAGGATTTGCATCCAAACGAAGTAATTGGTACAGCATCTGAAGCGGTTAATAATACAAATTTGAGCTTATTACCTGCTCTGTGCCGCTGTCTTGAAAACCCTGATCATTTTGATCTATCCATTGCTGCCATAAACACAGTATTGAAAGGCTTTTCGACACATGCCACTTGGTTCCCTATTATACAGGAACATCTCCCTCAGCAGCTAATTGTTCAGAAGCTTCAAAATGTTACTTCGCCGGACACTCTCTCTGTAATATTGAAGTTCCTTCTGAACGTTGTTCAAGTGAGATTGGGTGCTGAGTTGCTTGTAAATGCTGGCCTCCTTACATCTCTAAAGATCCTCCTATCAAACTTCTGTGACGAGGGGACATTAGCCGTCGTGTCCAATCTGTCAATGAAGTCTGCCAAACCCATTTGGGGCCTCAACATGGCTATACTTACAGCAATCATACGGGCTTTGGGCGATGACTCTTCGTCTGGCATAGTCGATCATGTTATGGGTTGGATATTGGTTGAGAGAGCTCCTGCGGTTTCATATTACCTCAGTGCGCCAGATTTTCCTGGCGACGGTCGTGAAACAAAAAGAGCTCGTGCATTCAAGTCAAGCATCAGCTTAAGTGAGCTCAGAGAAACCGAAAACACTTTGTCCCTTATTTGTGTTCTTGCAAGACATTCAAACTCATGGAAGAAAGTCTTGCAAGACGTGGGGCCACAATTGCGGGAAAGATCCATCCATTTGTTAGCATTCATAAGCCGTGCAACTCAGCGTCCCGGCGAATTACTACAAGCGAGAGATGCTCCTTTCCTATGTCGCCCAGTGATGAAAGAAGAGTTTGAGCTTCACAAGAATCCTTCGTTTGTCAACTGCAGACACGGATGGTTTGCTCTGACTGCTCTTGGATGCAAATTGGATCCCAAATTCGCTTCCTTTTCATCATCATCTAAGGCAGTGGTACCTGTCTCAGGAAACCAATCGAATGATTTGACTACGCATACTCGATTGTCAGATGAGGTTGCCATACAAATATACAAGATTTCTTTTCTCCTGCTGAGATTCTTATGCATACAAGCTGAAAATGCCGCAAGAAAGGCTGAAGAAATTGGTCTTGTTGACACTGCGCATTTTCCAGAGCTACCAATGCCTGAAATTCTACAGGGATTGCAGGTACCTCTATATTTATATACGTGCAGTCACGCACTTGTTTGTGTTTTGGTCTTATATAATGTTTCCTGTTTCTACATTTTCATTCCAATTTTTTACTGGATTATGATGTTCGTGCTATATATAATTAGGATCAAGGGATTGTCATTGTTACCGAATTATGTGAAGCCAGCAAGGGGAAACAGCTTTCGCCCCAAGTCAAAGATCTTTGTCTCTTGCTCATGAACATAACAGTCATGGCACTGTATTTGGAATTCTGTGTCATACAAATCTGCGGCATAAGGCCGGTTTTAGGCTACATCGAGACTTTCTCCAAGGAATTCCGTTTGCTCATTAGAGGTAAAAAAAAAATAGAAAATAAATGCACACTTAATATTTCTGCTAATTTCATAATATTGAATGTTGACTCTGTTATATGGAATTTTGCTGCAGCTACTGAAAACCTTCCATTCCTAACTGAGCCATTGAAAAGCTTGAAGCAGATTGTCTCCTTTGTGTATCCTGAGTTAACACAGGCCGAGTCCTTGTTTTGAGATTATTGTAAGTGTGTCATGTAATAGAACAGTAGCGTCTCTTGTCCTTAAATGAATGGCCTTTTTATGCTCATCTAATTTATTAGGATCGATTTCTTTTAGGAGCAAAAAGAAATAATTGTTTTCGTGACTGATACATTACTTTTCTATATGTTCTATCTCAATCTAGATATTGGGCTTTTGTTGACATTATTACTATCTCAACTCAATCTTGATATTGGGCTTGTTAGTATTAATGAGCTACTCAAGTCTCTAACCTAATCTACAGATCTTGTAATATTATTACAAAGAAAATAAATATATATAAAAGGCCTGTACTGAACAGTAATCCCCACAAATACCTATCGAAAACACGCAGTTTCACACCAAAAAACGCAGAGAGAGAGATCGACAAGAAACGATGGCGGCAACAGTTAGCGTGTGGGGCAAGCCAGGTGCGTGGGCGATGGACGCCGAGGAGAATGAAACCGAGCTCCTTCGACAGCGCAAGGAAGACGACGATAAAGCTAACAGCAACCCTACGAACGGCGGCGAGCTGGCTGATTTCCCGTCGCTGTCCGCCGCCGCCGCCACGAAAACCAAGAAGAAGAAACCCCGCAAGATATCTTTGCAGGACTTAAACAATTACGGCTCGGCGAAGCCCGCCGAGCCCGAGGGCTTAACACCCGACGAGCTGTTGATGCTCCCCACCGGCCCGCGCCAGCGCACCGCCGAAGAGCTTGATCGGAACAAGCTAGGTGGCGGATTCAAATCCTACGGCGGTGGCCTTTCGAGGGAGGAGCGCCGCCCTCGAAGTTTCAGCAGGGAATCGAGCGAATTTACGCCGTCTCGCGCCGACGAAACTGACAATTGGGCCGCGGCGAAGAAACCCACGATGGGCTTTGGTGGGTCAGAGAGGAGGGAGAGAGGGGGATTCTTCACCGATTCTGCGTCTAGAGCTGATGACGTGGACAATTGGGCTGCAAAGAAGAGCTTCCTTCCCTCTGAGCCGAGGAGGTACGAGAAAAGGGGAAGCTTTGGGCTTGGTTCGGCGGGCAGCAATGGAAGCTCAGATTCAGACAATTGGTCGAGGGGGAAAGAAGACGAGGGTAGGAGAAGTGGGGCTTTTGACAGTTTAAGGGAGAGGAAAGGTGGATTTGAATCTAACGGTGGTGGTAATGGTGCAGATGGTGAAACTTGGGGAAGGAAAAGAGAGGAAGTTAACGGTGGATTTGGTGGTAGGCCAAGGTTGAATTTGCAGCCAAGGACTTCACCTTTGAGTGAAGATGATAAGAAGGGAGAGGTGAAAAGTAGTAAGGGAAACAATCCCTTTGGCCAGGCGAGGCCTAGAGAGGAAGTATTGAAGGAGAAGGGGCAAGATTGGAAGGAGATTGAGGATAAGTTGGAATCAATGAAGGTTAAGGACAGTGTTGTTAGCGATGTTGTTGGTAATAAGAGAGATGGGTTTTGGGGCGGGAAAGAGAGGAAGAATGGAGAGGCAAAGGCTGAGAGAGCATGGAGGAAACCATTAGCTGTGGCTGATGACTCTCCTTTGGAGCAAAGGTGTGTCGTTTTTTATTTTTCAGAAAACGAACTTTCGTAAGTTGCTTTGGGAATTTTTTTTATCAGTTTCAGATCCTTATGGGCTTGCAATTGCGATGATGCGCTATGCTTACATGATAATTTAGTGGATTCTTGAATTCAAATTGGGACAGCATGATGAGTACCCCACCCCCCAACCTATACCACCATGATAATATGTTTGTTTATCACGCATATATGATATGTTGATGGCTGCTTGCTGTATGTGTGTTGCAATTTTTCTTGTTACAAAGCAAAATTGCATGACTAGTTTTTGCTGATTAATGGTTTCTGCTTTTGTTTATCTTTCGCACAATCGAATAAAATCGTTCAATTCAGTCTATCTAACTTGAGCAACCAAACCTCTTACGACGATGTTTCATATAAGTATTCAGTGTGTTGTTCTATAAAATGACATATCTGCGTTTATTTTTATTTTTTTCTGCTATGCAGTGCAAGTGAAATTGAGAATGGACAGTCTCAGATTGCTGAAGATGGAGAAGGTGTAGAGGTTGAATTGAAAGATGATGATGTTCATATATAAAAAGACTGAATTTGAATGTGTGGCTCTTTGTTGAACTTGTTCCTTTTTTATTTTTTTACTGGTTTATTGCTTGGACGAGGTAGAGCCAAAACAGTTTTGGGAGAGTTTGTTTCATCTTTTTTCTATTACAGTGGTTTATTTATGTTTTTGTAACATCTTATTCCTACTGGTACCTTTTTATATGTCACTTCTTGAAGAGTTCTTTAAATTAGCCCAACTTTTCAAGACCTCTTTCTTTTTCTTTTTTTATTATGTCTTCTATCTATTGTATCAGATCATCTTAACTGCAAAATGCATTCTCAAATTCATTCTTAAACTTATTATGCGGTAATTTTTTCCCAACCAGCAAAGGCCATTATTGTAATAATTTTCTATCAGATTTTTTAATATTATCCAATTTACAACTTTACAAATTAGATCATACAATTGCTTTAAATCCGATTGAAAAATAATAATTTCACAAAACTAATATGAACTCCATAATTTTCATAGAAAAAACATAGAAAAAAGTAGGGAAATTCCATGTGGTAAACTCGAGTTTTTTACATTTCCAGTTGGTACTCAAAACTATTTTTCGATTCTGGCTGGTAACCTCGAGGTTTCGACTTTTCCAGTTAGTACCCAAAGCTTGTTTTTAATTCCGCCTGGTACCCCTGAGGTTTTATGAAATGTAATTTGGTACCCCTGAATTATCAGAACTGGATTTAAAATATTTAAAATAATTGCAAATTCAAAAATAAATTATTTTTTAATTTTATAAAAATAATATATAGTTGGGAAAAGTTATAAATATTTTAAAAACAGAAAAATATACGAAAATATATGATTTTTTAAATGGAAAAATATTATCTTTATATAGTCGCGATTCGGAAAATATATTTTTCTGTTTTTAAAAATATTTATAACTTTTCCCAACTATATACTATTTTTTATAATTTTTTAATAAAAAAATAATTTAGTTTTGTATTTGTGATTATTTAAGTATTTTAAGTCCAGTTTTGGTAATTCAGGGGTACCAAATTACATTTCATAAAACCTCAAGGTTACCAGCCGGAATTGAAAAGAAGCTTTGGGTACCAACTGGAAAAGTCGAAACCTCGAGGTTACCAGCTGGAATCGAAAAACAGCTTTGGGTACCAACTGGAAAAATCGAAAACTCGAGGTAACCACATGGAATTCCCAAAAAAGTATTTATTAATAATAGAGTTCTTTTGTATATTTTTATTTGAAATCATTTGATTCCTATACTAATTCAATCAAACAACGACAGAAGAAATCTAATTAGAAATAGAAACGCCAAACCAATGAAATTTAGACAACAAAAATAATAAAAAGAATAATCAATTTCACTATTATCGCCAGCAACAAATGAAAAGTCGTCCATGTTTACTCTCTTCCTCGGTTCAACCGACCCGCGCTTCTTATATATTTATTGATTTATTTTATTTGTGATATAGATGTCTTTAGTAATTACAGAACTGAAATGGCTTTGAATACAAATTTGAAAGAGCAAACGCATCTGCTCGAGGTAAACGCATATTTCAATCCATTTGATGAGAGAGAAATATAAAATCTCATTTTGAGCTTCGATTGTAGGACTGAAGTATATTTATAGAGCTGTCAATGGGCCGGGCCGGGGCGGGCTGGCCCGCCGGCCGCCAAAGCCCGCTGTTTGGTGGGGCGGGCTGGCTCGCCATGTGGCGGGCCTTCAAAACTGAATCCCAGCCCGCCCCGCCAGCGGGCCGCGGGCCTGTCGGGCTAGGCCCGCCCGCCATGAATTTTTTTTAAATTTTTTTATTTAAACTTTTTAATTAATTAAGAATAATTTATATAATAATGCTATTTAAATATACATTAATAGGCCAAAGAACATAATTCATTAGTTTTTCATAATGGGATTATGTCGAAGATGTCGTTTGTGACTTAGGAACGAATCTATCTCTTGATTGTTTTAGATTCGACCTATATCCAATTCAATGTTTAGATATATGGTCATTATAAAGTCATATATATACGGACAATACCATTTGTGTGTGGACCTCAAGCCATTACCTAACTATTATTCACTTGCAAACAACTACATTTTATTTTATTGTGTCATCATGTTGTATTATTATATACATATGTCAATCTCACAGTAACACATGCAAATATTATCATTGTAGCATAATGACTAACACGTCGACACCAATGCATTCATTTTTTTTTAACTATATAATACTATTGTGTCTATTTGTCCTTACCAAACGAACAAAATGCATCATTAATTATTTAATTATAACATTTAAATATATTAATTATGTATTAATTAATAAATGCATCATTAATTATAAATAAAATCATTAATTAATTCCTCCATTTAAATAAATATATAATTAATTTATAAAATTAATTAATAAAAAATATGGCGGGCCTTAAAAATCACAGCCCAGCCCGCTCCATAGGCAGGGCGGGGCGGGCCGGCCCGCGGGCCGCGGGCTATTTTGACATATCTATATATTTATATGAGTTTAGAGTTCCATTTGAGATGCTATTAAAGCTGAGGCATCATCGTAACCGCCTAATTCAATGTCCACGGTATCTCTAATTTTAAATCAGTTTTTTGGTTAGTTACAGTTGAATTATTAATGTCTTTTAGCTACAAATCTATTATTTAATTTATATATACTTACACATTTACCTTAAAATAATGATAAATTATACCTCTATATTCTACACGCATTGGGTGTGCTTTTGAAATATTAAGACGTCGCAATCGATCCGATCTCTACCAACTCCTACACTTCGCAGTTTTCAAAATTTCAATGAATTTAACAGCTCATTGCACGCATATATTGTCGCCCTAGCCAACGACTTCTATTACATGATGCAGTTTTTATAATGTAACAAAGCATTAGTTTACTTATAACGAACAAAAAATAAAGCAATAGTTTACAAAACCCATCAGACTAGAAAAGCCAATAAATAATGCCGTTTATGCACCACCCCGCCAATTCAACGAAGGGGCGACGATGCTTCTTCTGACAATCTTATACATTCAATAAAATTATGGCATTCACTTAATAATCAACCATACATTAAAAATTATGTAACCCATCCTCGCATCTCCAATTGCTCCCCTATTTAATCCCACCATCATCACTCTCAATAACATATCACTTCATTAATTAAACCTCTTTCCTCAGATCTATCAAAGACCACACACATAATCAAGAAATAGACAGCACAGCCATGTCTAATAACAAACTCTTAATGATCTTCTCCATTGTTCTCATCGTCCCCATAACCCATGCAATCAGAAACCCTAACACCCTCGAAGAAGAAGAACCCCAAGTATTATTCCAAAGCATCTGCAAAGGCAAAGAAAAGGTAGCCACGGTCCATTTCTACGTCCAAGACCTACTCGCCGGCGAAAACAAGACAGTGTACGAGGTTGCAAAGTCCTCGATCACAGACAACTCCGTGACTTCTTTCGGGCAAGTTAGGGTCCTCGACAATCTCATCACTGCTCGGCCCGACATAAATTCCCAGGCCATAGGCAGGACTCAAGGCATGATCATAAGCTCTGATCTTTACAAGTTCGCACTGACGACGAACCTCAACTTCTATTTCACGGCTGGGGTTATCAATGGAAGCACCATAAGCATTGCTGGGAGGAATGAGATAAACAAGCCCAGCCGTGAGTTGCCCGTGGTAGGTGGTACGGGAAAGTTTAGGTTTGCTCGTGGGTATGCTATTACCAGGACTTATTCGTACGATGTTGTGAAGGGTCATGGTGTTCTTGAGTACACTATTTACGTTACCTATGTTGATGATGGCAATGACGATGTCGATGCTAGTTTTGGACTTCTTGCAGCTAGCATGTAATGATGATGGAGATGGGGGTTGATTTGCCTTGACTATTGATTATGATGTTGTGGGACGTGGTTTGGATATGGTTTATATGAGATTTTTCTCTCTTTTTGTCGATGAATAATGCTCTATCCTTCCTCGAGCTTTGTTGCGTGTAATTTCTATATTGGTCATTAGTGTTTGTAGTGTTTGTTTGTAGTGTTTTTTTTTTGTTTGTTATGTGTTCGTGGTGATGTTTTCAGAATTTTTCCAACTTGCTTGGTTATTTGTCCTTGTTGTGTGTTGATCGTAGCCCGAATGTTGCGATTAGTTTTAAAGATCAAATACATGGAATCTATATTTACATCTAAAGTTTACATTTTAATTCGCTCGCACACGAATAGTTTTCTTTCTTCTTCAATTTATAATTTAGGCTCACATGTGCAGCGATTTATTGAGAGTTCCAAGCACATTTGTTCATGCAGCAACGACGTAGCGGGGTATGGTAGCCCCTACAATATCACCTAGGGCTCGTTTGATATCAGTGTTTAGGATTACATGGGTATAAGTTATTTGTGTATAGCTATACAAGCATTTTGTTGATGTTGTGTTTTATCATGTTTGATATGTGTGTATTAATTATTTGTGTAATGATATAAATTGTGTTAGATAGATGTGTTTGAGATGTGTATAGGTGTGCATAGATTAGTGATACACACCCATAACTACCTTAGAGGTGGGTATGGATATGCAAGGCTTATAACAAAAAACCTTGTAATAGGCATGTATAGGCATGTATGGCTATACACAGATATCAAACACGACACAACTTATTCATACACATCCTATACACACCCATACACACGTATCAAACAAGCCCCTAATAGCAATGCGAGAGCCCATTAGGAATAGAATGTAACAGATGAACTCCAATTGGCAATGCACCGCTCTCCTAGCAAGCCAATCAGCACAAGAATTTTCTTCTCGAAACACATGCCTTGTAGTAACTTGCCAATCCCGTGCTATGAGTTGACGAATAGCATCAATCAAAGGGCGACGGAAAATTGCATGAACATGGTCGTGTGATATCATTTTCCACACGATAAGTGAGTCAACTTCTACAACAAGCCGTCGACATCCAATCTCCCACGCCATGTCGAGGCCCGTGAACACCCCACAGCTCGGCCACAACGGAGGAGGCACTTCCTAGACCTTACAAATTAATCTTTTGTTCAATTGAAATTGAATCCTTAGTGTCTATTTTATTCTTTTTAACCATATCTATTTTTTTATTTTATAGTATACTTATATTTTTTTATATTATACACGCGAGTGTGTTGGCTTTTAAAATAGGGTATATTAAAATTCAGGTCCCAAAAGTGATTAAAAATAGTTTTCAGCACCTTTTAGAAAAAAATTTTGTTTAAAGGACCAAATTTTTCCTAAAATTTAAAGATAAGGACCTAAATTACAGAACAGTTATAAAGTGTATATGAACTGTTATCGGATGATCGTTTTCTGTTATTTTCAGAACAACGAACTGTTACTGCAGAACAATGAATTGTTACTGCAGACCAATAAATTGTTACTGAATAATCGGGTCCTTAAAACTATTTTTTTCTGACAGGACCTGAACTAAAATTTCAGACCCTGACAGGGACTGAACGAAAATTTGCGCTTTAAAATATTATTCGTCGCCTAGCCAACGAGTTTCTTATTACCAAGTTACAACAGGTACTTTTTTCTAATGAGAATAAAGGCAATAGTTTACTTATTCCGAAAAACCAAAAAAGGAAAATCGATTAGTCTATTACAAAGCCATCAGACTGGAAATAACCAATACAAATGCCATTTGAATATTCCACCATTCAACGAAAGGTGCGACAATCATACTTCCGACAATATCTACGTTCAAGAAAATTATCACGTTCACTTAATCCAACTTGGGCATTTAAAAAAATTAAAATTTATTTATTCAGCCTCCCTCGCATCTCCAAGTTCCAACTACTCTCCTATTTAAATCCCACCATTAATTTTATTTACAATCTCCTTAGTCGTTGTCGTCGTCTCCTCCCCTCATCATCACAAATAATTATTACTTCATATATATATATACATATCAACCCTCCCTAAGTCACTCATCGATCAAAGAATTAATACCCAGCCCAGCCATGTCTTCTAGCCTCTTAATAATCTTATCCATTCTAATATTCTCCATCGTCGTCGTCGTCGTCCCCACCCATGCAAGAAACCCTAATACGCTCGAAAAAGAACCCTCCCTGCAAATGTTCCAAAGCATCTGCAAAGGCAAGGAAAACGTAGCCATGGTCCATTTCTACGTCCAAGACCTACTCGAAGGTAAGTACAAGACAGTGTATGACGTGGCAAAATCCTCCATTACAGACAGCACCGTGACTGCTTTCGGGCAAGTTAGGGTCCTCGACGATCTCCTCACGGCCGAGCCAGACATAAATTCCCAGGCCGTAGGCAGGGCTCAAGGCATGATCATAAGCTCTGACTTGGAAAAATCTGCACTAACGATGAACCTCAACTTCTACTTCACGGCTGGGGCTAACGAGGGAAGCACCATAAGCATTGCTGGGAGGAACGAGATCGACAAGCCCAGCCGTGAGTTGCCCGTGGTAGGTGGTACGGGCAAGTTTAGGTTCGCTCGTGGGTACGCTATTACCAGGACTCATTCGTACGACGTTGAGAAGAGCTATGGTGTTCTTGAGTATACGATTTACGTCACCTATGTTGATGCTGAGGATGATGGTGATTCTAGCCCTAGCTTTGGATTTGCAGCTAGCACGTAATTTTAGATGATTTAATAAGATTTTCTTTTTTTTTCTATCGATGAATAAGGCTCCATTTCATGGAGCTTGTTGCGTATGATTTTTATATTGGTCATTAGGATTTTTGTTTTGTAGTTTTTTTTATTATTGTTGTTGTGTTCGTGGTGATGTTTTCTAATCCCAACTTGTTATTTGTCCTTGTTATATCGATCTTTGAACCTGCTAATGGTAAGAACGTTATAATAATTCGTTTAGTCTAAATAATGTGATTAGTTGTAAAGAACACACATGAATCTATATTCCATCTATTTAATTCGCACGAAATAGTTCGTTCTTCTTCACTTTATAATTTAGGACATTATATGATGACATAACGATTTATTGAGAGGAGACAAATAAATAATTAAGATGCATTTCACACAATTTCTTCCTTTAAAAAAGAAAATTGATTAAAAAAAGATACAATTGGTTAGCCATATGAACTCAATTCAAAGTTCAAACCTAATATTGACCTAACATTCAAGAGGAGACTTTCAAAATAAGACTTCACCTATATGATAATCTCTTATGTAATAAAACCTAACGAGATATCGATGTGTCAATTTGTCTCATAGTCGTCTTTGCTCTTTTGATGTTCTATTTACTACAATTTCCAATATATATAGTTTGTCGTACCGTGCCTTCCTAGTCCTTAAAAGCTGCTATAGTGACTTGTTGAACTATAACATATCCAAAGTCAGCAATTTATATATGAAAAGAAAAAAAAAAACGAGAAGATAGATATTATATATCACGTATTTCGAATAAAGGAATTGATGTTTGATAATGAAAACCGTGATTCGCTGCGGGCTTCTTTTTTTCATTTGCTAAGTGACGGCTTTGTTGAAGTACGACAAGTCGACAACTAATACTCTCTTGATTGGAAGATATCGAAAGGAATCTGTATCAACTTATTAGGACATCTTATGATAAAATATCGACTATAACTTTCATATTAAATGACTATAATTTCTTATCTCTACAATTATATAAAAGCTCAGGTTGGATACAAACCCTTCAAATCCAAATTGATTTAGTGTGTAAAATTTTACATTAATAAATGAATAGCTAGTACTTCACGATGCGTGTGCTTAAAATATTATTTAAATTTTAAAATCATAATTTCTACTGTTGAAGATGAAATATAAATTTTAAATATATAAAAAGAAACTTAGTTTTAAGGGCGTAAGTACAATAAATAAAAAAAATAAAAAAATTAGGAGTGATATGAAAATTACTTAATTAATTAAATTATAAATGATGGACTAAATTGTAAATAATTTACATACCAAATTGACAGTTTTATCTACCCCTCACCAATTATATAATAGTATACATAATAAAAGTTAAACTCAACACTCACTAACCACTTCCTACTAAGTAAACGTACACATAAAAAACTATCCACTACTAAACTCTCCTTAATATAA
The DNA here is from genome assembly GCA_027422505.1 of Craterostigma plantagineum. Classification (NCBI taxonomy): domain Eukaryota; kingdom Viridiplantae; phylum Streptophyta; class Magnoliopsida; order Lamiales; family Linderniaceae; genus Craterostigma; species Craterostigma plantagineum. The sequence goes on along the minus strand of JAPQWV010000579.1, from coordinate 130,009 downwards.
AAATAATTAATTATTTTTTATTGCATACGCAGAGGATGTGCAAGAAATCCTTGTGTTTAGTGATAATGGGGTTGAGTTCAGACTGGGCTCAAGACAAACGGGCTTTATATTACAAAAGTTCAAGGCCCATGTTACTACGTAAATACAGAGAAAGACATTGAAGCTTTTCGGGATCAAATACAATATTTACTTCAATTCCAGAAAAAATACTAACAAATTCATACTGTACCCACAAGCGCAACACAAAAATGAACAGATGAGAATATATTATTAATAATATTTATCTAACTGTTGCCTTCGTAACAGGAAACCGACTCAATTGATGCTTAAGAAAATTTAGGATCCGTGTAATTAGTTCTAATCCGAATAATAAGACGGTTAAACCAAAGTGTATCTGACCGTTAGATCATATCATTCGTATTGAACACTAGCCGTCCGTTGGTTACCGCTTTATTACAATTATCATAAAATATAAAATAAACAAAAGATTAAATAGTAGACCCCGCCTGAAATTAATTGTCAGATGCCACGTGGTGGTAAACTGGTAAAACGCCAATCTAATACATAGAGTTGCCCAACAAGAAAGATATTATTTAGTGAGAGGAAAAAAGGGGAAAGAAAAAGTAGGGTTTCAGAAATCGGAAAAAATGGCCGACGGAGATGTCAAGAAGGGAACGGTCAAGTGGTTCAACGATCAGAAGGGTTTCGGATTCATCACCCCCGACGACGGAAGCGAAGATCTATTCGTCCACCAATCGTCGATCAAGACCGAGGGATTCCGTAGCCTCGGCGACGGCGAATCGGTGGAATACGTCGTCGAGCACGGAAGCGACGGCCGTGCGAAGGCGGCTAACGTTACGGGTCCCGGGGGATCCGACGTGCAGGGAAGCAAGCGCGGATCTTCGTATGGCGGCGGCGGTGGAGGCGGATACAGCGGCGGTGGAAGGAGTAGTTACGGCGGAGGAGGGTATGACGGTGGAGGAAGGGGTGGTGGTTATGGTGGCGGTGGTGGAGGCGATGGGTGTTTTAAGTGTGGTGAGAGTGGGCATATGGCAAGGGAGTGTCCTCAGGGCGGTGGCGGATATGGAGGTGGTGGTGGGTACGGCGGCGGTGGCGGAGGTGGAAGATACGGTGGCGGTGGCGGAGGTGGAAGATACGGAGGCGGTGGAGGCGGGGGCGGCGGTGGATGCTTCAGCTGTGGTGAAGAGGGCCACTTTGCCAGGGACTGCCCCAATCCTAGCCGTTGAGCTGATCTGAAGACTTCGTCCAAAGTACTGTTCTATCTCTCTTGCTGTTTTACATAGTGGAGTGGAGTCTTTTCTATCGTATGGTTTTGTCGAATGATGTCTGAAATTATTGTCTGGTAATGTTCTTGTTTGTTGTGTCCCAAACCAGATGTGTTTTCTGGTAGGTTTTGTTGTCAATCATGATGGGCTTCGATGTTTTGAAGTGTATGTACGCATGGATTTCATACATGTTTAGACTCGGTTTGTTATGTATGTTGTGCGACTGAAAGTTATCATCTTATTTTCACTCGTCTCCCAATTTGTTTGATCTCTTTTCATGTGATAATAAGCTGTTGAGTTAGTTCAGGAAAATGCTGCAAGATTAAGTCATAAATGATACATCGATCTGAGGTCAACATGAATGAGTTAAATTAGTTTTGCATACAGCTCAAGAATCATCTGTTGTATAAACGTGGGCTTCCTTGGGACGAGAGAATTCACAAATGTTTGTTGAAGAAGACTAAAAAGGCCCATTGATATATGAACGAAACCTGCTGATTTTCTTGGTGTGAAAAAGGGTTCGTTTCGTTCTACATTTTTCAAGATTTAGAATTCTTAACTTTATCCCTTAAGTGTATGGGATAATAATGATTCTGCCATGCCCATCCGCTTATTAAGGAAATTTTGACTATGTGGTAATACTACACGGCCTATTATTTCTTTTGAAGAAAAAGGAGATAATGTGATGATTGCTTGGCTTTCTTTGAAAAATCCTCGTTTCTCAACACCAAAGAATGCTTTGAACCACTTTCTCGGAGGTCGCGTGACGTGGGCCGTTCGCATGATGATATCATCTCACTACATTGTGGGTCAAAGTATGGTGAATTGGAGAAGAAAGGATAAGTAGAAAAGAAGAACAAAAAGAATCTCGAATATGAATATACAGACACATAAAATGGAAAGAAAAAACAATGAAGACTTGGACGGCATTTGTGCACAGCATCGCAAGGTTTATGAGCTTAGAAGATGCATACATAGCATAGCATAGCATAGCATAGCATAGCAAGCATGAAAGATTCCTGTTGATTTTTATAACATAATTTATTGGGACAGTGTGTTTGTTTGACTGTGAAAGTCCCCTTTCTCTCATTATAGCTGTGCTGTGTGTGGCCCTTTTCTTCTACATCTCCCTCAAAAGAATACATTAATTGTTATTATTATCAGAACGTTGGACACTGTAGTAATGCTCATTTTCTGCAAGGTTAGTCCACCACTACACTGACACCACTCAACCTCAGAAGCAGCTAAGTTCTTCAGGGACGATACAATACCGAAGACTAATCTTTTCTTTTCTTTTCTTTTTTCTGCTCTCTTTTTCACATAGCTACAAATTAGACGCGCCAATTACACCTTTATCGCCTTCAACTTCTATTAATTCCCAACCACATTACTGAGGAGAAAAGAATTTGGCTGCTTGTTGTTGCTGATATTATACGCACAGTTCATGGATCTTTGTTTTCGCTCACAGAGAACACTTTTCCTCATTCTCACCTTTCAGATTTCACTTCTGCTCTACCCTAGAGGTAAGTAAGGCACAATCACCCTACTAATCTCCTTCACTAATTTTGTGGGTCTTTTTTTTTCCTAAAGATTCTATTTTTTTCATGGCGTCTGTAAGAAAACTGTGGTCTTTAACTGGTTTTCACTGTGAAAGTGTGTTTCTTGTAATGGGTTATAGTTTTCTCCTTTTACTTTCTACTGGTCATCTCCTTCAATCTTCTCGAAGGTAAATCTGTGATCTTTTGAGATGCACTTAAAGTTTTTCCTCCAAACATTCACGAATTTCTGAACAAATGTATGGATCGTACAGCAAAAAGTTGCGATTTTGAAGATGGATTCACCACATCTGAGTAAGATCTAGCAGTATTTTCGCATCATATTTCATGTTCAAACTCTCTCTTACAGCAACGACAATGGCGAGCACTTTCACCTTCGTCAACAAATGCTCGTACACGGTGTGGCCGGGCATACTCTCCAACGCCGGTTCATCCCCACTCGGCTCGACCGGGTTCGAGCTCCCGCCGGAATCTTCCCGGACGTTCACCGCTCCGGCCGGATGGTCCGGCCGGTTCTGGGGCCGAACGGACTGTTCCTTCCCCGGTTCGTGCCAGACCGGAGATTGCGGCTCCGGCGAGGCCGAGTGCAACGGTTCCGGCGCCGCCCCGCCCGCCACGCTGGCAGAGTTCACCCTCGGAAGCTTAGGAGGTTTGGATTTCTACGACGTCAGCCTCGTAGACGGGTAAGAGCAAAAAGACTAATTTGACCTCTAGCGGCGAACAAAACGACCGCCGACCGCTGCTATTTATTATCTTCTTCTTTCTGTGTACTTCAGCTACAACCTGCCGATGATCGTCGAGCCCACCGGCGGGTCGGGCATGTGTGCATCCACGGGCTGCGTCACGGATCTGAACCGAGTCTGCCCGTCGGAACTCCGGGCAGGCGGCGGGCAGGCGTGTAGGAGCGCGTGTGAGGCTTTCGGCAGCCCTGAGTACTGCTGCAGCGGTACTTTCAACTCGCCGGCGGCTTGTCGGCCGTCGGTTTACTCTCAGATGTTCAAGTCGGCGTGTCCGAGATCTTACAGCTACGCTTACGACGATCCCACGAGCACGTTTACCTGCGCCGGCGCAGATTATACGGTGACGTTCTGCCCATCCACGCCCAGGTAAATCAAATTATTAACAGAAAATAAAAAAGATCATATTCTGAAGTGATTGGGCGGCGCTCTTTAACAGCTAGCATCAACTTTTTTCTCTCTGCAGTCAGAAATCTTCAAAAGATCCACCAAACCCTTCAATGGCATCGCCGTCCATGACGGACAATGCCGGCGGGTCTCTACCAAACACAGACACGAACGTGGAGGATGGGTCGGTTTCAGGGTCCGGGTTAGGCGTGTCGGGTTCGAACTCGGGCGGGTCTGGGTCGCAGGAGATGATGACCGATGGCTCGTGGCTGGCTGGGTTGGCCATGGGAGGCTCGACTAGGGTTCATTGCGGCCCGTGGCAACGTTCTTTTATGTTTATTGGTTTTTGCGCGGGTTTAGTCTTAATCATGCTTTAATTATTCGTGATGTGTGTGTGTGGATTTCCCCATGAATACAACGTTGCGACTCCATAGACGACCTCGAACCTAAACTGTTCTTTGTCTTTTCCTTTCTGTGTTTCTTGAAATGTGTACATGTAATGGCGTGGTTTGTTCTAGCTAGGAGGAAACTATTGTTAGATGACGTCACCTTTAATGATTTTTTCTCAACGTAATTTACTCAGCAGTTCGTTCGCCTTATTTGGGCCTTGGCCCATGTGGATATCTCAGAAACAAATTAAGTGGTCCTTGGGCCAATTAGCTTTGGTGTAAAACATCGTGCTGGCGTATAAAAAGAACAGTAGAACGCTCGCTTTTTCAGAGTTAATTATGTGTTAGTGACGCCATTAATCAATATCTTCACCAAGTAATCAAGTAATGCTTTCTTAGCTTGTTAACATATTTCCAGGTGATGTTTTAAGGTGTAGGATGAGTGATTAAGTGATGGGGCGGCAGATCTCGGTGTTGTTGCAGTCCAAGAGCTTGCTTGGATTTGCGGCAGTTTTGCTTCTAATATTCTGCGCTTATTCATGGTTCCAACAGGTGTTCATCTCCATCTCCCTTTTCTATGTGTGCATTTCTGGGTATTGCGATCTTAGTTGTTGGGTTCTTCAGATTCGATTCTGCTACCTCGATCGATTTAGCTGACAGATTGAGTGTAGTTGATGGGATCTACTCTGATAGTGGGATAAAGCACTAGCATTGTGTGTGTGTGTGTGTGTGTGTTGTAATGTGAAGGAAGTTTGATGCAATTGGTCTAATCGATCAGATTGACATAACTGTCTTCACTTGACAAAAACTAAATTCATTACAGCTGTTTTTGAAAGTAGTCCTGGTGCAATTATTTGGATTAGATAGCACGATGGAAATGTTCTTTTGGCCATTCCATTGCATCTCTAGCTTAAAGATAAAGCCTGGTTGGTTTTGTGTTATGGATATCTAAAGGTGGTTGGTTTTATATAGCTTCCCTGTTCAGTTTGATGACTTGCTTCATTTACTGGAAATGTTAAGTCTCTGCTCTTTGTTTTGAACACGCTGTTCGAAATTCACAAATTTATTTGTATGTGCAGGACGCAGAGAAGGTTGAAGAGAACTATGAGATCACTCATAGAGTATTTTTGGATGTTGACTTAGATAAACAGCGTTTAGGTTGGCTCCTCTGTCTTATATTCCTCCACTCCATCCATGTGTTCCTTTGCGATATATCACATGACTGTATCCCGTTCAAGGTGAATAAATTCGTTCACTTCTTATCCTAAAAATATTACAGGTCGAATAACTATAGGATTGTACGGTGAAGTTGTGCCTAAGACAGTTGGTAATTTCTGATCCCACTACTTATTCTTATCATCCAAAGTCCTGCAAACTTCCTTTATGGTTGATATGCCAATTTTGACTGACTGTCTCCTATCTCCTCGGCAGAAAATTTCAGGGCTTTATGTACAGGTATTTCCAGTTGCATATGATCTAAAGTCTCATGATCTATCACTAACCTCTGATTCCAAAATCAGGGGAAATGGGCAAAGCAGGTGGAGTGGTTCTCCACTACAAGGGCACTCCATTGCACCGTATAATTCCTGGATTTATGATACAAGGCGGGGACATTGCTTCTAAAGATGGCAGAGGAAATCGCTCTATATATGGCGGCGCTTTCCGCGATGAAAATTTCAAGCTGAAGCATTCACATCCAGGTTCGTGATTGTACTTTGTCCACACAGACAGCCCAAGAATCTCACATAACAAATTACTTTCAAATGATGTTTCCCAGGCGTTGTTTCCATGGTAAATTCAGGACCAGATTCTAATGGCTCACAGTTCTTTATCACAACTGTCAGGGCTTACTGGTAATAGTAGCAATTATCCCCCGTAATTCGTAAATGCTCGAATCACATTCGATATGCACAACTTAGCTTCTGAAGTAGTCACGCACACGTCCTTATAAATTTCTTCAAATTGGCTTAGGTTGGATGGCGAGCATGTTGTTTTCGGCAAAGTCATAGATGGGATGGATACCGTTTATGCGATCGAAGGAAGTGCTGGAACTTACAGTGGGAAACCGAGGAAGAAGGTCATTATTGCAGATTCTGGAGAAATACCAAAGAGCAAATGGGAAGACTTAGCTGCACAACGATAACAGAGATTGATTTACTGTTTATACTTTGTACTGTACTAACATGGTTAAGAGATTTTGTCTGGTGAACTATATTTTGCCCATTCAACTTTTGCCTCTCGCCATTGTTGTCTTGCCAAAAATGCAGAAAATACACACACTCACATGGTAATGTAAGTGGTAAAATAGAAAAGAAAACACACAGTTAAGGTGAAACCCAAAAATCTTACATAGAAAGGAAGAAACAGAGTAACCTACCTACCACGGCCAGCGATGAACAACCCTGGGCTGCCAGCTCGTAAAATAGAAAAATGACAATTTGAAATAGAAAAACGAAAAGCAAAGGCAAATCTTGATAGGAAAGACAAGAAGAATCTCACTCCATTACAGCCGAGAAATTCAACTATGGAAGAAGATTCGAACAAGGCAGCTTCTACTCAGTATGATCCAAACACTCTGCCTCTCCTCGCCAAGCCATACGCAGCGGCTATCGACCCACCGATTGCTTCAACCTCGGAAACCGAAGACAGCTATGCTCAGTTCCTTCAGATTTCTTACAACTACGGCCCTCGTTCGTTTAAGGATTGGCCATTCCTCGTCCTCTTTTTGATCCTCGTCCTCGGCACTTTCGCCTTTGGAATCTTCGCCGCTGCTAACGCAAACCCTCACCGTTCTGAAATCTCGTCTTTCGTCTACGATATCACGTCGTCTTCTTGTACTCGCGCCGGCGATTTTCAGGAGCCCTTACCTCCTCGGTGGAGTCGTTCTAATCATGATTCGAGGGAAATATCGTCTATTGAGGAGAGTCCCAGTTCTTCGAACTATTCAAAATCGAGTCCTCCTGGGAATCTTCATTCGAAGGAATCGATTTCAGCTGATGGGATTTCCCTGAGCGCATCAAGGCCGAGTCTTTGGGCTGATTCGATCGATTTCTCAGTTCTCTGGGGCAACTCAGCTTCTTTGAGCTCAAGGAAATCAAGTCTTTTGAACAGCTTGATATGGACCCTTGTCATCACTCTGATTCTGAGTGTGCCCTTTGCTCTCTGCGTTCTTTTTCTGCTCAGAGGTTATGCCAAGCAGATAGTGTACGCATCCCTTCCCTTCTTCGTGATAGTGCCGATCTTCATCAACGTCTATTGGTTTGTTGCTTGCACTATTAGCTCAAGCTGCAGCGACGCCTTCCCTTTATCCTATCGAATTCTTGTCCTAGTTTTCGTTTTCTTGATAATCGGTCTCATTGTGTGGATATTCGTCGTAAACTGGCATAGAATCGAGCTTACGGTTAGCATAATCGGGGTGGGTGCTCATGCATTATCGAGAAACGTAGGGCTGTTCCTTGTTCTCCCAGCGCTTACCCTAGCGTTGTTTCTGTACTATGCACCGATCGTCGTTTTCTTGGTATTCGCAAACAAGAACGGTAAGATCGCACCCAAGGTGAAGAACGGAGAGTACTTTTGTGCTTGGAAACAGGACAGTTGGGTGCCTGCGTATTACGCTTTGGCAATCTTGACAATGCTGTGGTCTGCTACGATTATGATCGAAAGTCAAGTATATGTGATTAGTGGAACTATTGCTCAGTGGTATTTCTCCAAGGACGATTCTAGGCCCAAACATGCCATACAAAGCTCCTTGAGGTACTCTCTTACAACCACATCTCCAATGATTAGCTAATCACAGCCCATCTTCTTTGAGTTAACGTGTGTTATTTTCTTGAATTGATTAGTTCTATTCGTTGTTTGGTTAAATGGTCATATCGTATTGTCTCTCTCTCTCTCTCTCGCTATTTGTAGAAATGCATTTGGTCCATCTTCGGGCTCTATATGTTTCTCGGGACTCCTCCTTGGGATTGTGAGGATCGTTCGTTCTATGGTAGACAACGCCAGGCAGGAAGATTCGTCGGGGATTGTGAACCTCATGCTTCGCTGCTGTGTCAACTCCTTCCTTACAGCAGTCGATTTTCTGAACAAGTTCACACTCAACTTCGCTGCAATAACTGGCGAATCGTACTGCAGTGGAGCGAAAATGACGTACGAACTCCTCAAGAGAAATCTTTTGTCGACAGTCTTTGTGGAGACTGTTTCCACACGAATACTCGCCGGGATCGCCTTCGTCTTGTCTGCAATTTACGCCATAGTGGTATCTATATTCTATCGTTCTTGAAAACATATACCAAAGCTTTACATACATACCCTAATGTCTGAAACTGAGTTTTTTTTTTATTTCATGGCTTATTACAGGTCTGTGTCATACTAAAGGCCATTCATCTGAGAAACGATTCCTACATAATTGCAGCAGGTGCTTGGGCAGTTCTACTCGTCGTATTAGGGTTTCTCATGAACGTTCTTGACGATGTGATAGATACGGTGTACGTATGCTATGCTATAGACCGTGACAGAGGCGAAGTTTACAAGCAAGAAGTTCATGAAGTTTACGTTCATCTTCCTATCAGTAGGAATCATAGAGCGAGTTTTCCAGTAAGGTCTCCTCCGATGGTGTAAGGAGAAGGGAGTACGCATATATGTATGTAATATCGCTTTATTTCGTCATGTGTTGTATTCGTTCGTCTGCTCCGTTTTGTGTTAGTTCCTTCTTCTTTAGAGAGGTTCTCACCAGACATGTTCATATCTGATATCTTCTTTTCAATAAAGGAAAAAACTTTTATTGGCTTACATTTTTCTGTGCAATGATAACATATTACTTCAAAGGTACTGCTGTTAGAGAAGCACTTCATAACAAATATTAAAGTGCTATATACGAGAATCAAGAAAGAAAAGCCCAGAAAGATTGAAAAAAAAAATGTGCTGCTGCTACAATTACTTTTCATTAATTGATAGGTTATAATTAGGACATGAGAAGGAAGGAGAAAGGTAGGCAAAAAAGCTCAGTCTTGTATACACAGAAGGATGATCAAAATCAAGATCTTATTTTTATTACTTCATCTCCAGGCTTCTGTAGTCCAAAACTCGATGATTCTTCAATCCCAGAAAATCGTGATACCCGCAAATTACGCCATCGTCTTCATCGGCTCCGCCACAGATGCAATCCTTGACGTTCTTCACCCCGAGAGTACTACATGCGAAGCACAACGTACCACCACCACATCCACCATTTGTTGCTGCATCACTTACACTCAACTTGCTCGTTTCTTGGTTTTGTATTAGCTGATCATTACTATTACATGGAGGGCTTATTCTGAGTTCGAGATTCAAATCCAGGCACTTATTTTCTTCAACTGGGCTGTTATTACCTTCTTCCTTGACAGCGATCAAAATCCTCTCGTTCTCCACATTCTTGCCATGATCTTTCGACACATTAGACACATTCTTGGCAGCAGATTCTTCTTTGGTAATAACTAGTTTGTGGGTCGTAGGATCAATGCCACGGCTGAGCAACTTCCTCCTTATATGAGTGTTCCAATAGTTCTTTATCTCATTGTCAGTTCTCCCAGGCAATCTCCCAGCTATAACCGACCATCTTTTACAGACCAAAGAAACAAAAAAAAAAGTAAACATAAATTCACTTCAACACACTTGGACATAAATTAGAGGTATTAAAAAGCTATATTTACTTGTTCCCAAGAAGGCTGTGAAGCTTTATGATGAGCTCATCTTCTTCTTCAGTGAAGTTCCCACGCTTGAGGTCAGGCCTGAGGTAGTTTATCCATCTCAGCCGACAACTCTTACCACATCGTAGCAAACCAGCGGCTTTAGGAAGAGATCTCCAACAACCTTCGCCATGGATACGTATGTAAGAGATCAAACGGTCGTCTTCTTCCTTTGTCCATGCTCCTTTGTTAGTATGAGCTTTCTCACAGCAAGGCGACCTACCCATTATTTACAATATTACATCAAAATTGATCTCTCACTTTAGGCCTTTGCTCTTTATGGGTTGGGTACATGTGTGTGTTTGTTTGTATATATATATATATTGTATGTAAACATATATATATATATATATATATATATATATATTGGGAGTTAAATGCTTCTAGATGCGAGTTGGTGGAGATAGGTAAGATAGAGTATGTGGAAAGAATTATTAAATATGATTTTTTTATTTTTTTTAGTGTAGTAGTACAATAAATGCCATTAGTTGTTCTAGGCAAAGGTGACATTTACTGTATCTGACCTTCTGTTAGGTATAAAGCGAAGGTTAGGGCATTAAATTTAAGTTTAAAGAGGATGGTGCGATATTTCCCTTCCTTTTTCTGTGTATTGTTCGTATTATTCATTTCTTTCCCTGACTTTTGAACTACCACTAATTAATTAAACTATGTTTCACGGATTTGATCATTTATTCATGTGGCCGGCCGATGAGTCACCATTCATTTATATGCATTATCATAAATACATGTATATGACTCTGTTTGTCAAAGAAATAAAATTTCGGACACCCTTTGGAGTCATTGTTTCGTTGGATCATATTAACTTGTCTTTATAGTTTCTGGTAAATGTATGGACAAAGTCTCCTTGTACGAGGAGATGCTATTGTATTTAATACATACATGCTAGATAATGCAGTATTCAAGATCTCGATATGCATGTGTATATATGTGTATTAGTTAAACATGAAATGATGGAGGATGGCCTCTAGGTATCATTTATAATACATAAGTATGTGAAATGATGTATACGATTTAGCTTAGATGGATTATAATTGCAACATTACCAGATATTTCAAATTTGCGCTTGATTTTATTGCGTACCTATATAACGATTTAAAAGGGTGGTATTTAATCATGCATGAGCGATGTTACAGTTCACTTGCATATTATCAGCGATACAACACGCACATGTATAAATTCCAGTTGTAGTAATTTATTTAAAAAAAAAAAGGAAGAGCTTCTAGAAGCAATTGTAGGTGGATGCTGCAAAGCAAAAGAAAGTGAGTGTAGTTAGTTGTATAACATTGGGATTTGGTTTACCTTACATTTCATTTCTATTGCTCTCTCTCTCTCTCTCTCTCCATATATATATATATATATATATATCATTTTATTTTTTGTTCAACTCCAGCCCACAAGCTTTGAGGTGAAAGTTTATGCATTTAAATGGGGTTAGGGTTGGGAGGGTTAGATACAGTATTTATTTGTTCATTTAATAATGTAGTTCACTTCGTATTGCATTGCATATGTGTCATGCCAAATTTGTGTTGTTAACTAATAGTAGAAGATTAATTTTGTTGCCACCACTTAGTGTCATATGCGTGTGATTTCATCTTCTTCGACCTTCCAACTAGGGATGGCAGTGGGGCGGGGATTCCCCGTCCCCGCGGGGATCCGCCCCGAAAGGGGCGGGGAATCCCCGAGTTTTTATCCCCGCGGGGCGGGGACGGGGACTGATTTTTCCCCGCCCCGTTCCCCGCCCCGCCCCGAACCTGTATTAGATATTAAAATATATATAATTTTAAATTATAATTTAAATAATAATAAAATAATATCAAAATATAGATTAAATAATATTAAAATAATACAAATAATATTTAAAAATTATAATTTATACTCCATCCGTCCCAAAAGTTTTTGTACATTTTACTAAATCGGGCGTCCCACCTCTTTTGTACATTTCCTTATTTAGCAAAAAAACTATCACAAACAATCAATATAATAATATTAAATTTTCTTAAAAGACGTGCCAAAATATACACTTTTTTACCTTTCCAACACACTATATTATTAAAATATTCAGTTTCTTAATTTGCGTGCCACACCCCAAATGTCCTAAAAGAATTGGGACAGAGGGAGTATAATATTTATAACAAAAAATATCCAAATTTATATATTATATTAAAAATATTATATTTTTAAAAAAAATATGAATCCCCGCGGGGAATCCCCGCCCCGCGGGGATCCGGCGGGGACGGGGACGGGGACAGTTTTGTCCCCGAATGCATCGCGGGGACGGGGACGGGGATTGGATCCTCGCCCCGAACCCGCCCCGTTGACAACCCTACTTCCAACATCCCCACCCAAATTATTATTAAATAAAAATAAATTATAACATCACACTTTCAAAAGGAGCCGAAACAAATCGAAGCTCAAAATATATGCTCTCAAGCTCAACTATACACACCATCCAAACTGGTGAAGACGAAAGTAGTTATAACCACCGTAGGAAATAATTTCATCCGTTTATCCGCGGACAAGCGAAAAGATACAATATTTCGTGATCGTAAAATTAGATCAAGATCCATAAATCACAGTTCTGTCAATACAATATCAATCTTTCTTTGGTCAACAAGATAGATGTAGGGAAACCATGTGCATAGGCTCACTCATAAGGGTTGTCCTAGAAAAGGCTATACTTCTTTCTACCAACCTCTTTTGTTTGTTCCCTTCACTTCCATGTGAGGGTGAGGTAAGCAACTAAGCTAATCCTATTCATCACCAAACTTTATTACAAAGAAAATATACCTAAGCTTATGAAATCATATATTCCCAGATTAACGACAAATCACATGTGGAATATAATCTCTAAGGAAATACTGCTATCACTTGGCTTCATCTTACCTTAGCATAGAGCTTGACGTAACTTCGAAATTCAGGATCATCGAGCAAAGACAGATCAGTTGGGAGTTTCAGCAAGCCATCGGTTTCGCCTTTAAGCAGCTCCCTGATTCAGATAAAATGGAGAAGATGGAGCATATGATAAGAGATAAATAATGAATAGATGAAGGGTAAGAGAAGGGAAGACTTCACACAAAGAATGAATTATCGAACTTCAAAGGCTCTGTAGTCCAAGGCCCTTCAAAGCATGAATGATGATAATTGACAAAGAGCTATCTAAGAACAGAGTGACTTTCTATGTTGAGTTGGGATTAAGCATGAAAACTAATAGGAACAAATTAGAGGAACTTGAACATAGTATGAAGAGAAGCATGCTAGGATGATCTTGAAAAAGCAAAATATCACGAATCAAGGAAATCACAAAATTTTGACCTTTATTAGCATGTGGGAAGCCGCCCTTCTTTTAGGGAAAACTTTGAATCCTGGAAATAAACCATAGTTGTCAGGGATTCAAGATATATATCATTCATCGCTATGAAGTAAGAACATCTGCAATGTAAGTGGGACGGAAAAACCAATTCTCCGAGCAGAACTGAGTGCCAACATTACCTTTCTACTGGGAACAAAATGAATGGTCGGGCCGCCAGTTATTTCAACGGCAACCACGCCTGCAAGCTAGAGGCAATAAATATTTTTCATTACAAAAAAGAAAGCACTCAGTTTTAATAAGAACAAAATTCTTTCGGTAATGTGATGCTCTATGTACCTGGTACGATCGAATCTGCCTATGTGATTTTCGGACACTTACTGGCTTTTACTTGTTCTGCAACCAAAACGATGAATGAAAGAAACAAAATGAGCAGTGTTCCTTCCACATGTTGTGCGACAGCGGTGCATATATAACGCAGTAGAATCAAGAACAAACTTCAACAGCATCATCACAGCAAGAAAATACATAAAACTCGAAACCAATCAACCTCAGCAAGATAATCAACAGTCGGGGACATTATTCAAATACTGAGCTAGCAATTAGTTCATATGGTAGAATGGCAAATTGAAGCCTAGAGAGGGATTGCCCCACGTTTGCCAAGAGATTAAGCGTAAGTTTTACGGTAAATGGTAATCGGCTAAAAGTCTTGCGAAAAAAACCAAACCGCTTCCTCATCGCCAAGAGAGAAAACGACTACAACGAACCAACCACAAAAATCGAGGGCGATCTTCAATCCGTTATTAGCACCATGAAGGTGCTACAGTCTTCGTGTTCACGTCGTAAGTCCCAGCATCATGCCGCCTAATCAATTCATTTTCTCCCTCAGCAATTAAAAAACGTGAGAAAATGGCATTAAAAAAAAAACATCTACAGAAGGACGAAAGCATTTACCCCAGGCGAAGCATAATCGGAGCGCAGTTCATGTTGGAGCTCCCGCCGAGCTACGTCGACGTCCTTGAGATACTCCGAGGCTACGATAGCCCTCGCGCTCGCCATTGGGGGATAAGATCTGTGTTGTCGAAGTCTTTCTTTTGTTTTTCTTTTTTCCTTTGGAATGGGTAGAAATGAGATGATAAAAAACGCTTATATTATTAGGGGATTACTATTTACCGCCCCCTTTTTACTTGTTACCGCCCCCTAAAGGGCTAGAAAAAGACGATTTTGCCCTTATGATATTTAAATTAATTTAAAAAGAGAAAATTATAATAAACAAGAAAAAATATCTATATAAAGCTCTGTCCAGACAACACTTTTCAAATCGCATATCCAAATCAGATCAAAAAAAAAAAAAACTGAAATCGCAATGGATCGCCGACATGGACTAGGAAAGGGAAAGGGTTTTTTCTCACGACTGGTAAGCCAAATTAACGTATTTTCGTTCGGCGAAAAAAAAAAAAAAAAAAAACCGACCGAAATCAATTTTCGGTCGGTTTCAGTGCCGACCGAAATCATGCTTCGGTCGGTTACAGTGCCGACCGAAATCATGCTTCGGTCGGTTACAGTGCCGACCGAAATCATCCTTCGGTCGGCACAGTAGTGACCGAAATCGGATTTCGGTCAGTACTGTAACCGACCGAAAATTGATTTCGGTCAGTTACAGTACTGACCGAAATCTGATTTCGGTCGATTTTTTTTTTTTTAATCTTTTATTTACAGTATATTTTATTTATATTATTTATTTATATTATTTATTTGTATTATTTATTTGGGTTATTTATGGGTATTATTTATTTGTATTATTTATTTGTATATTTTATTTGTATATTTTATTTATATTATTTATTTGGTTTATTTTATTTGTATTATTTATTTGGGGTATTTATGTGTATTATTTATTTATATTTTATTTGTATATTTTATTTATATTATTTATTTGGATTATTTAATTACAGACCAAGGGTGGAAAGACCCTACCCGGGGGAAGCAGTAGACCCTCCCCCCCCCGTTGGATTATGGTGTGCCGGATGATGGAGCATCGTTTGAGTCATCCGGCGACGATCTGCCACCGGCCTCCTCAGGTAATTCCATTCTCCTCTATAAACTGACGTGCGATGTCGTGTCTTAAAATACGTAAAAGAAATTAAATTTATTTTGCGTTATTCGTGAAAAATGAAATAGGGAGCAAGCGATCCAGGGTCACATATGACGATTCGTGGAGGGTGCAGGGGCCACAGCCCGGTGGTCCATGTGATGACGAGGTGATCCCTAGTTATCTGGGGCACATCGCGCCCCGCATCTGGACGGGTGAGGAGGAGAGACCCCTGCTGAAGTGCGAGCAGCGGGGGTTGGTGCTTGGGAAGCTGAAGAATTGGTACTCCAAGTTCCTGCCGGAGACGCAGAGCCAGATCGATGGCACGGGGCTTGCGCACCTCACGGAATTGGTACTCCAAGTTCCCATGCTTCCGCCCACACCGTCTCCCCCATCATGTGGAGCCTGGCGAGGCACGATCACGCATGTTGGGGTACGTGCAGGTCATCCCGCCGCCGATGAATCCGCCACGGAATGCGGTCATGCCAGCAGACCCGACGAGGTACAAGGTGCATCATTCGGTCGATGCAGCAGAAAATGCTTGGCGTCAGTTCCCGTACGCCTCCATCCTCAACCTCTCGTACCTCAATCGTGCCACCGCGGAGTACCTTGGTGAAACCGTTGGAGGGTACATGGACTGGTATGAGAAGCATTCGCATCCTCGCCTGCTTTCAACGGAGCAGGGGTCGTCATCGGCATGCATACCCCCGCGCAGCCACGCCGACTACGTACGTAATTAAATCTTATGTCGATTTTTTTATATTTATGTGTAATCGTACGTATTATTGCTATGTGCAGTGGTACAACACGATGTACAGCTTGAGTTCGGACATGCTAGCCAGTCTGCGTCGTGGTGAAACGACGCGTACGGACGAGTTCCGACAGAGGCTGAATGACATCAACGACCGGTGGCGCCAGGCCCCTTGACGCTGTTGCTATTGTATTTTTTATCTTTTATTGTATCGGACGGATTTTATATATGTTTTCAATATTTGTTTGCATATTTATTCCGTTTCGAATATAAATATACAAATAAATAATTCAAATAAATAATAAAAATAAATAATCCAAATAAATAATACAAATAAAATATACAAATAAATAATCCAAATAAAATATACAAATAAATAATCCAAATAAATAATATAAATAAATAATCCAAAAAAATATACAAATAAATAATCCAAATAATTAATATAAATAAATAATCCAAATAAATAATATAAATAAATAATCCAAATAAATAATATAATAAATAACCCAAATAAATAATACAAATAAATAATCCAAACAAATAATAAAAATAAATAATCCAAATAAAATATACAAATAAATAATCCAAATAAATAATACAAACAAATAATCCAAAAAAAATATACAAATAAATAATCCAAATAAATAATATAAATAAATAATCAAAATAAATAATCCAAATAAATAATATAAATAAATAACCCAAATAAATAATACAAATAAATAATCCAAACAAATAATAAAAATAAATAATCCAAATAAAATATACAAATAAATAATCCAAATAAATAATACAAATAAATAATCCAAATAAAATATACAAATAAATAATCCAAATAAATAATATAAATAAATAAACAAAAAAAAAAAAATCGACCGAAATCAAATTTCGGTCGGTTACAGTACTGACCGAAAATTGGTTTCGGTCAGTACAGCACCGACCGAAATCGTGTTTCGGTCGGTACAGTACCGACCGAAACAGGATTTCGGTCATAACTGTACCGACCGAAACATGATTTCGGTCGGTGCTGTACTGACCGAAATCAATTTTCGGTCAGTTTTTTTTTTTTTCGTTTTTTTTTTCGGTCGATTTGAAATTCGAACAATGTTTTACGTTAATTTGGCTTACCAGATGCGAAAAATAGGCCCTTTTCTCTTTTTAAATTAATTTAAATATCATAAGGGCAAAATCGTCTTTTTCCAACCCTTTAGGGGGCGGTGACTAGGAAAAAGGGGGCGGTGAATAGCAATCCAGTATTATTTTTCGTCAATTTGCAATTTATTGGAAAAAACATGGAATCTCACGGCTCACGCCAGTCGTTTGTTTTATTGCAAGAGACAAAAAGCTCAAAAATTGTCGCAAGATGAAGCTAAAAAATCTAACAATCAAGCATCGCTCTTGCTTCCTCGCCCGCAATTGACTTGAATAGCCAGCGTTTTGTCAATGCTCGGACAATGATCGTCTCCGCCGTCGACCAGAATTTCCCGCTCGAACGGAATCTCGCACTGCGCCTTACCGATACAGCTCTGTTTTTCCGCCGCCGCCGCATTCAGACACGAAGCCAAAGAAAGGTACCATGATGTATTAGTACACGAAATACTTCATTTGATATTCGGAGAGTGCTTATTTACCTCTTCCACGACTTTGTGGGCTTTTTTGGAATCGCAGTTTCCAGCTACGAATGCCCCACACGCGCCGTCGGGGTTGCCAAAGCCGACAAATTCGACCTTGTCGATGACAAGGTTGTCAGGGCAAGTGAGGTGGGCGGACTTCACTGGGTCAACGATGGCTTTGAACTTGTTGTCTTTCCTTTCCCATGTCCTCACGTGGGGCGGGTGGAACTCGGTTATTACGCTGCAGATTGTGTTTCTGTTCACCGTTAGGATATCTATCTTCTCTGGGCTTCCTCCCGTTTCTTCGAACACGACTAAGAGGTTGTCCTTTTCTTTCAAGAATGCTCTCGGAATGTGATAGCTGGAGAAAAAATATGGTAAATTTGCTGTTCTTCTTCTTCTCTTGTGTGTATGTATAGGTCAAGGCGCTATGTTGTTATAATGTGCTGCTTACTCTTGTTGGGTAGGCTTTGAAAGGGGTGATAGGTGAGATACCCAATACCGTCCTATGCTTTCTCCATTGATCCACACCATTCCTTTCGCCATGCTTGCCATTCTTATTGAAACTGGGTCGTCACCTTCGGGTGCATCGAAATATCCCTAATTGAGTTTCCGAGATTAGTCGACAATTTAAATCCAATGATGACACATAGATAAGGTGTCATATGTTCTTGTTTGTGAACTAGGTATTACCTTGTACCAAGTAAGAGGGCTAGGAGTTGAACTAAGCTGAGCCCAGTTAACTTTCTTCGATCCTTCCTCAGTGTAAAGCTGCTCCTTTTCGCCGTACATACCGACCTAAGAATTATCACACTCTGTGCAGTCAGTGTCTTACAATCCATATTGCGAGAAGTATGATTAATTCTAACATGATGTGTTCACCTGCTGGCCCCAGTTGTTTCCGGTTATGTCGAGAGTTCCTGACATTAAACCTTCGAGCAGTACTGCTCTTGGGCCGGCGAATCGTTTCTCCATGTATGCCCCGCTATTCTATATCAATTTTTTTTCCCGAATTATAATCGTATCCTTAGGGATTGATGCGACAAAAGCTCGTGCAGAAATTACCGGTATGCCAACAGTCATTGCCAGCAATGTGATGTAGTTTTCTCCAGTTTTCAAAGTGATGGGCTGTTTCATTACGTGGCTCTTTACGACATTGTTGCCATGCCCAAAACCTGAGAATGGAAACATTTCCCTTGTTTTTTTCTCGCAGTCTAATTTTCTTTATGTGAATATACTATGCGAGTGCGACTAACTATGGAATTTTATCTTTTAGGACGTTCTTGCATTTACCTACGTATTCGCCGTTCACAAATGCAAGCAAGGCATGCCCGAGGCTTGCGACTTGGAGCACTGGGAGTATGTCTGAGCGCATGGGCAAGTCTCTTTTGTCGAGCTTAATTCTGCGAAGCAATATTGGTAAGCATTTGTTGAAATAAATAAAGAGTTAACACAGTTACTGTCATCATAAGGTTGTTTATCCCTACCTTGTTCCATACCAAGCGTAATCTGAGGTGTCTTTGGTAAAATCGTAGAGTTCCTTGGGCGTCTTAGTCTTCACTGCCAAGTTATTGAAGTTCGGAATGCTTTCCTTGTACATTTCCCATTTTTTGATCTTCGCCTTCTGTGACACTACGAAGTTTCTCGAGCTATGCTGAGAAACGACCTGTAGAAAAGCACGAAGAACCGTGTAAGAAAAATAGACCACTCTTCTTACATTCGTAAACTAAAGCTGAGGTACAGCCAGAAAATAACCCTTTGAGTGTTGTAAACCACCGTCTTGCAGTCGGGAAGTATGCTAATGGATTTGGCGGGAATGAAATAATCGATTCCCCGAAAATTAATTGTTAAATCTTCCCTAGTATGGTTGTTTGTCAAGAATGCAACACATACATCAGTTCCTGGCTTTTCATAAGTCGTAATCTGCAAAAAAAGTTAAACCGTTCACTTTCATTTATTTTTTTCTGGAGTTTTTGAATATGGTCACATTCAACTTTTTCTTCACCTCTAAGTACTTGCTAAGCTTCTGCACATTCTGAGTGCCCCATAGCAAAGGTTTCTTGCTCAGCTTCAAAGCTCTGTGTAGGTCTCTCAAGTGACTGTACTTAGGGTCCCTCTTCAAACCTGATTATAAAGAATCAACTCAATCGACTATCGTTTCTTGTGTTTTCGTCGCTCTAAAAAGCTGTTTCTGTTTTTTTTTTGCTATTACCGTATTCATCCAACGGGGCTTCGTCGTAATAGCTCGTCGTCACAAACGAAGAAGCCGTTCTACCGAAATTGGTTCCACCATAGTACTGACCATTACAAGAATTTGCAGGTTTATACACAAGGTAGGGTAGTGATAGCTATTACAGAAGCATGAAGATGAGGTAATAAAAGTACCATGTAATAGTTGTTGAGGGTCCCATTTCTCGTAAAGAAACGCGCCACGGCGAACGCTATATCTTCCGCCGAACGCTGAGAAGGAGAATCGCCGAAGACTCTATACCTGCAGAAGGTTTGCGCCTTTCCTGTGTTGCTCTCACTCTTTCAACAGATACTAAAATAGCAGAGATTTACTCGTTATCGGTACTTACTGAGCTGTCCAATTCTCAGTCCAAAGAGAAGGCTTGTCGGGGCCATTGGGACCTGGGAAAGTGTCGCCGCACTGCCTTCCATTGCAGGTACTAATCTGGAAAAAAATAAATAAAAATACCATGAATGAAATAATCGAGAAATTTGAGAGTAGATGAGAATATATCGAAATTCTTACAACATGGGGCGGGGCGTCTTTTTGCTTGCACATAACCCACGGTACGCCGTTGTATAGAGCGACGGCCAAATCTGCTGCCCACCTAACGTATTTTACGCCGCTTTCCCTATACGCTAATTGAACGTTGTTGTACTCGTTCTCTATCTGTTCGATCATATCATATCAATTTTCTGTTACTTTTAAAAGAAGAAAAAAAAAAAGAGGCATCTTTTTTCTTATAATATGTGATGATTTGCAGGGGTAAGAAGAAGAAGAAGGAATATGATATGCCTGTGCCATGATGATGGGTCCTCCTTGATCTGCAAAGAGCTTTTCTTTCTTCACCATGCTTATGATCATCTCAGAGTACTTCTTCATGTAGTTCTGAGCATCCATGTTATAAAAAACGAATCAAGAAACGTATCTACGGCGACGATTTTTTTTTTTCCTTTCGAAATTGGCCGTTTTTTTTTAAAAGAATTTACCATGTAAGGTTCGTTGTAGGAGCGGAATATTATCCCGGGAACCTCTTTTAACCAGTACGGAAATCCTCTGCTCATTCATATCATTACGAGGGAAAAAAATGTACGTAGTTAAGTTCATACTGTAGGGAACGAATCAATCCCGGCGCTCAACCACATAACCAATCGGCAATAGATGGAGTAACTCAAATGCTTTATACATCTCATAATTGATTCATTTATCAAATGTGAGATTGAATTCGATACTCTGACGTATACGTAAAAAGAAACACTTTTTACCCCATATTCCATTCAGATTCGATGTAAGGGCCGATCCTAAGAGTCACCCACAATCCGTGCTCGCCGATCAGCTTGATGAACTTGATGAAGTCGTATTTGCCCTCGAAGTTGTACTGCGATTGCAAAACGACAAGCTAATCAATAAGCCTCGGCGCGACAAACATTAGATTAAAGGAAAAAAAAAAGTAAAATCGAAAAGCACCGATTCGTTCGTTATTACCTTGCCTTCAACTGGCTCGTGTATGTTCCAGAAAATGTACGTCTGGATAAGATTTAAGCCTCCGTCCTTCGACTTCTTTATTACATCGCCCCACATCTGCGCCATGGAGAATAATCCATATAATCCATCGTTTGGAATAAAAGAAAAGAAAAAAAAAACATGCACAATATATTGTTATTACTACCTCGGGAGGCAAACGAGGATAGTGTATAGAACCCGAGAAAAGAAGCTCTCTGCTGCCATTGATGATCAGCGAGCGAGCGTCGTAAGTCACGACTGGCTCGTCTTTATTATTCCCTCCCTCGACGACCGTTGCGAGCAATGCGAACAGTATAAAGGGGATGATTCCGCTCGAATAATCAACCATTTGCGCGAATATGAATATTTTAATCGTATTTTTCGGGTGATATTCGTAATAAAGATCGATTCTTTTTTTTTTTTTTTCCCTTTTCGAGTTTTCGCACCGCGGTTAAGTTGAGCAATCCATTAGAAAAAAAACACTGGTAACTCAAAATGTTTGTGTGCTTAAACTGATTGTCATTAGTATAAGTAGTGAACTTTGCATGCATGGGAGCTATTTTCGGGCGTGAGTGTCTTAAACTTGGTTTAAGGCATAGTTTAGTGGATCTCAGTCTATAAGTGACGTCTAATAGTAGAGAATGGCTGTGTTTCCAACGCGTGGAATAAATTAATATCTATACTCTTATATTAATGTCGCGACCTTTAAAAAATTATCGTGATTTCATCAATTAGAGTTTAGACAATCATAATTTTTGACAATTAATAATTAGGGGGTCTTTACACATAAATACACCATCTGTAAAAAAAATTGTTATTTAGTACCCTGTCAGGATTTTTTTATATGTAGGTACCTAACAGAATAAATTTTTTACAGATAGGTACCCGATCCGCCACAGGTACGCCATACAACACATTCGGGTACCCTATATCAACACATTTGGGTACCCTATATAATAGAAAATGGTACGACGTATTAGCACATTTAGGTACGTCCTATTTAAAACATTGGTACTCCGTACGAACACAGTTACGTACCATATATCAACATGTTATGGTACGCTACACACACACAAGAAGGTACGTCATGACTGAACAAACTGGTAAAAATTAAATCGGGTACCTATCTGTAAAATTTTCTGACTTGGATACATGTGTGTAAAAAATTTATTCAATTAGCTATATATATGTAGATTTCCGTAATAATTATTCGAAAACACTTAAGTTAATAACCACCCACTACCTATTATTAGTATATTACAAAAAATATATTTTCAATACACATTAAATTTAAAATTAATTTTTATTTTTAATTGATTGATTAATATAGGAACACATTTTCTACATAAAAATAATTATAACACATATTCTTCTATATATATATATATATATATATTATAGCACATGCATGGAATGCACAAATATTACTAGTATAGATGAAGACTAATTTTCTTTTTTCACTTATAATGTTGGGTTTGGGTTTAACTGCTCTCACCTAATTGATGTTGTAAGTTGATTCCAAAATCCCCAACAGTGCGAAGGACAGCATTTTGCTATTATGTTTTTAGGTTTTGTTTACTTACGTAACATCATTGACTTCGATTAATTGAGAGTGTAATGCTTGAAGCAAAATCTTATGACTTCCTTTTAATTATTAGAGGTGTTTATTAATCCCCGAAACGAAATCCCCACCAGAAAGGGGAAGTCGTAGATGTCAAGAATTACAATTGCGTAATCATGCCAAAAAATGATTTTTAACAGTTGGGAAGTGTAATAGTTAATTTATGTAAGAAAAATACATTGGAAACCTTTCCTTTTTGTCCAATTGACATTGCCTAGAAGACAATGAGGATCATATGCAGAACTTAATCAAAGTAGTGGAATGTGATTAATTATTGAAGATAAGAATAGAAGGAGAACCGTTTCTTTAGGTCTAAGTCGAGGCATGGTAGACAAGAAATATAGTGACACTATTTTGAGATAATATTTTTGGCCATTCATTCAATTCAAGATTTGAAATTCGAAAATGGATAAAATAATAAATAAATTGATTCACGAGTACGAAAATGCAATAAATAAAGAGTTGTGGGGTTGGTCTTGTCATGTGATGGCGAATTGATAGTTTGTTTGTCCTATTATATATTGGGATTGGATCATAGCTGCTTGCTTGGCTCAACTCTCCCAAAGATTCAAACAATTTCAGTACTCTTCCTCACTCGTGAATCAAGCGGTAAGCTACGATGCTTTTTATCTCTTTCATCCAATTCCTCTTCTGTACGTATGTTTCTTAGAGAATGCAGCTGTTGACTTGGGTGCTCAATGATCATCCACAGCACTCATTTTACGATTAGGGTTGAAGTTTAAGCACGTTTTTAGTTTTGTATGTGTTAATCTAGTGCTAGATTTCTGTAATAGGAGCTGCCTGGTGCTTGATTTGTGACAAGACTTGGTTTTGCTGTCGAGGGACATCAGATCGAAGGCGAATTGCAGGCGGGGACCGTCTTAATCTTTTTTTTTTAAGGGTCGGCGTCGGCGGAGGATAGTCGCCGCCGACGAGATGAGCGCGTCGAGGTTCATAAAGTGCGTGACGGTCGGCGACGGAGCTGTGGGTAAAACTTGCCTGCTCATTTCGTACACCAGCAACACTTTCCCCACGGTGAGGATCCACCTTTGATTATGCTATCATCTCTATTTTTTTGTATTAAGTGGTTTATCTTTAGTCCTTCTTGCCCATGCGAGATCACTGTAGATTAGGGGGATCATCATATTTACTTCCCTAAACATGTCAGTGAGAACTAGTCTATGCAGGCTCTAGTTTTTCCCGAGAGGGAACTTACTTTGTTTCTAATAGGAAGAATCTTAGCGCTTGATTTCTGTAAATGGTCTTCTAATCCGCTGTTTACTGTTCCAAATAGGATTATGTTCCCACTGTGTTCGACAATTTCAGCGCCAATGTAGTGGTCGATGGCAGCACTGTTAATCTAGGATTGTGGGATACTGCTGGTAAAATACTTCAATATCAAGCCGATTTTCTTTTTCAATTAGATTTTTGCCCTTACTTGAACGTGCTTTGATGGAGCAGGTCAGGAAGATTACAACAGATTAAGGCCTCTGAGCTATCGTGGGGCTGATGTTTTCATCCTTGCCTTCTCGCTAATAAGCAAGGCTAGTTATGAGAATGTTCCCAAGAAGGTATTGGGTTCTTACCGAAATCTGAATTTGGACAGTTTCCTTTGAGGCCATTCTTTCTTGATTTTTAACTACAGTTGGCTTGTAACTTTTCATGTGCAGTGGATTCCTGAACTGAGACACTATGCTCCCGGCGTACCAATAATTCTCGTTGGGACAAAACTTGGTCAGAATCTCTTTCGATAATTCATTTTCTTCAATTTTCCTCGCCCATTCATTATTGTAAGATCGCCTGATTTTCTTGCAGATCTTCGGGAGGAAAAACAGTTTTTCATCGACCACCCCGGCGCTGTCCCAATATCAACGGCACAGGTATTTTGTCCAACTTAACAAGTCTCTTGTTTTGGTTGAAATTATTAGTATGTCTGCATCCCATTTAATCAACTGTTACGGAATCATTGGTTAGCCTAGCCCATAAGCTCAACAGACATCATCAGTTGATGGCATAATTACAGTCCCCTAATGCGTTTGTCTTTAATCATGCCCTTCTAAGCACGTTGAAACATAATATACCTCCCACCATACATTCCAATACATAATGACGATTGCACACTCCTCGAATTTGAAGGGTGAGGAGCTGAAGAAGATGATTGGGGCAGCTGCTTATGTTGAGTGCAGCGCCAAGACACAACAGGTAAAATGAACTTTCTTACGAAAATCAATCTATCTATCTACCATATAATATGGCTTGTAAGAGACAATTATCCAGTATTCTGGTTGCATGCTTACTACAGAACGTGAAAGCTGTGTTTGATGCTGCGATCAAATTCGTCCTTCAGCCGCCCAAGCGAGGGAAGAAGAAGAAAAGAAAGGGTCAGAAAGTCTGCACTATATTGTAACTTGCTAAGGTAAAGAAGAAGAAAGGATGACCCTACCCTTCCCTACCCAACTAAGCTTTTCTCATTTCTGTTTTAATGTTTGTTATCTTTGTCTGTAACCATTTTGGTTATAATGAACATGAATGTACTGTTGTTGTAATAGGGAACTCTATACAATCTGAATTGCTTGTTTCCCTTTCCTCCCATTACATTACCCAATTTGCTATATTAGTACACTGCTATGAGATTGAAATACTATGTTCACACCTCTTTAGTAGCTAGATGATTATAATTAGTTTAAAAAATAATAATCTTAACAAAAATAATTTTAAGTTAAAGGAGTGCAGTGAACGATTTCAATTTAATTAATTTACAAAATTAGGGTGAGAATAACGTTTAATTAAAAAGAAAGGTCTGTGCTTTTTTCGGATCAAGTCACCATGAAATAATCTTTTTAGCCGCTCGATCACAGTAGAAAGGGCAGTTTAGCTGACGCGAACAAATTTAAGCTTTGAAATGGCTGAAATGTCTAATCAATGTGCGGGCGTCGATTTCCGCCAGTGGTGAAACCTTTCCCAACTCCTTCTGGGATCCTTTTTTAGGGTTTGCTCTCCGTTCTGAGCAATTTACTTTTCCATTGGTAACTGTCTTTCGTCCTGGGCTTTCGCTTGTCGGCTATTTATGAACTCGATAACTGCGTAGCTGCGTCGTCAGATTTTGTTTCTGGGTTCTTGCGTGTTTCTTCTCTAAGGGCTCTCGTAGTTTATAGCTGGAGTGGGACATTGGTTATTGTTGATATAAATCATCAAGTCATACAAGTGCTGATAGTGATCGAATGTTATGTATGAAGAAGAGCAGCAAAGTCACTTGAAGACTAGGAGAAAGCGTACTGTGTCAAGGAACTTATTAAATTGCTTGTAGCAACAGCAATTTTCATTACTTGGTGGAATAAGCATCAGTAACCGTTAGTTGAAGTGAGGACAGCAAAACTGCTCCTATTACTTATTCGATCAGTTGCAGAATAGAGTGATCATCGTGTGTGTAACTTCTGTATCAAAGCAGAGAGAGTTGAAAACACATACTTGAGGGAAGATCTTACTCTGTAAACCTCAGAACATCAATGAAATCAATTGTTCTTGGCTCCGTGGACGTAGGATTTGTATAGAATCCGAACCACGTTATATCGTTGTCTTGAGTTTCTTTATTTCCGTTTTCGTGTCTAAGTTTGATCAACAAACAATATCCTCACAACACTCTCACTAAATTCAGTAAACTCGTCACACATTCCTTACAAGTGGTGCGGTGAGCGTGGGTCGTTCACGTGTAAGACAAGACGATGAGTTCGGCTAGATTTGAAGTGGAGAAATTTACGGGTCTGAACGATTTCAGCCTGTGGAGGATGAAGATGAAGGCGTTGTTGGTTCAACAGGGACTGATCGAGGCTCTGAAGGAAGAGAAATCGATGCCTGCTGAATTGAGTGCAATAGAGAAGAAAACGATGATCGAGAGGGCTCACAGCGTAATAATTCTAAGCCTGGGCGATAAGGTGTTGCGGCAAGTTTCTAAGGAGGACACGGCTGCTGCACTATGGTTGAAGCTAGAAAGCTTGTATATGACCAAGTCGTTGGCGAATAGATTGTATCTAAAGCAGTCTCTATATTCATTCAAGATGCATGATGACAAGCCACTCGAAGAACAGATTGATGAATTCAGCAAGTTAATTCTCGATCTAGAAAACATTGAAGTTGAGATAGAGGATGAGGATCAAGCATTGCTGCTTCTATGTGCTCTGCCGAGAAGTTTTCAGAACTTCAAAGATACGCTGCTTTACGGAAATGAAACCTTGTCACTCGAAGACGTGTTGTCCGCACTTCGTTCTAAACAGTTGAATAACAGAACTGAAGTAAAACCGCATGTCGCTGCAGAGAGTTTGCATGTGCGAGGTAGATGGGAAAAGCGTGATCCGAAGAAGGGTAAAAAATATCGATCTAAATCCAGGGACAAGTCGAAGACAAAGATGAAATGTTTTCACTGTCATGAGGAGGGACATATCAGACGGCTATGTCCCCAAAGAGCCAAAGAAAAATCAGAAAGAACAAATGAGCAAGGAGACACAAATGTAGCACTGGAAGGATATGAGTCAGCTGAGATACTCACTGTTTCAGACAAGAATAAAGTTTCAAATGATGGCTGGATTTTAGATTCAGCCTGTACGTTTCACATATCACCAAATAGATCCTGGATGGAAGATTTTCGAATGTACGATGGTGGAACTGTATTGCTTGGAAACAACGAGTCCTGTAAGGTTGTTGGCCTTGGGAACATACGGCTGAAATGTCAATCTGGTGAGGAAATTCTACTTAAAGATGTGAGATTTATTCCGAACATCAAAAGAAACCTTATTTCAGTAGGAGTGCTGGATGATCTTGGATACGAAACAAGAGTAAAATCTGGTTATCTCAAGGTATTGAAAGGATCACGAATGATTATGAAAGGTTTTAAGGAAAATGGGATTTATCATCTCCTTGGAGCAACTGGTATAGGTTCTGCTGATACTGTATGCAAACCACGAGATACAACCAAGTTGTGGCATCAAAGATTAGGCCATGTGAGTCTCAAAGGCTTGCAAGAGCTGTCTAAGCAGGGCATAATTGAGAAAGGCCAGATAAGAGAGTTGGAATTTTGTGAAAGCTGCACACTAGGAAAAGCTCACAGGCTAAGGTTCTCAGCTGGTATTCATTGCTCTAAAGGCCCGCTTGATTATATTCACAGCGACCTGTGGGGGCCAGCAAAGGTTCTATCACACTCGGGGGGTAGATATTTTATGTCTATTGTGGATGATTATTCACGGAAACTCTGGACTATGATCCTTAAATCTAAAGATGAGGCATTCGAAACTTTCAAGAATTGGAAGAGAAAGGTGGAGCTGCAAGTAGGAAGGAAAGTTAAATGGCTTAGAACCGACAACGGCTTAGAATTCTGTTCCAACGAGTTTGACAAATTCTGCCAAGGCGAGGGAATTACAAGGCACAGAACCGTACCTAGGACGCCTCAGCAGAATGGATTAGCAGAGAGGTTCAATCGAACCTTACTTGAGAGGACAAGATGCATGCTGTTAACTGCAGGTTTGCCGAAGTCATTCTGGGCTGAAACGATTGCTACTGCCACTTATCTGATAAATAGATGCCCGTCAAGTGCTTTAGAAATGGTTACTCCAGAAGAGAAATGGACAGGCATGAAGCCGGATTTGAAAAACTTGAAGGTATTCGGTTGTACGGCGTATGCTCATGCAAGTGGTGACAAACTGGAACCGCGAGCCATCAAGTGCATCTTTATTGGCTACCCCGAAGGAGTTAAAGGCTTTAAACTGTGGAGTTTGGAGCAGGGAATGAGAAAGAGCATCATATCGAAGGATGTAACCTTTAACGAAGATCAAATGGGTTATTTGCAGAAAGTTTCAAGTGCTGAAATCTCAAATGACGAATCTCAGAGATCTGAAATCACTGATAGTGTTGGCATTGAGGTGGAGTATTTAGATGAGGATTATAACAGTGCTAAAATTAATCAAGAATTTGGACAGCATGATGAGACACAAGCGTGGCTTGCTGAAAATTCTGCCTCATCAGATAAATATCATGATATACAGAACTACTCACTCTGTAGAGATCGAGAAAAGAGAATATCAAGACCTCCTAGTAGGTATGGGCAAGTCGATGCAATAGCTTTCGCTTTGTCAATTGCAGAAGACATGAATAATGAGCCAAAGTCTTTTACTGAAGCTATGAAAAGCGTAGAAAGCAGCAAGTGGCTCGAAGCAATGAGGGAAGAGATGGATTCCCTGAAAAGAAACCATACCTGGACTCTTGTTGATAGACCTAAAGATCAGAGGTTGATAACATGTAAGTGGCTATACAAGAAGAAATTCGAAGGAGCTGAAAATAAAACAAGGTATAAGGCAAGACTCGTGGCGAGGGGATTCACACAGATTGAAGGAATCGACTACCACGAGGTGTTCTCACCAGTTGTAAAATTTAGCTCAATTAGACTCATTCTGTCATTGGTAGCTCAGCACAATCTCGAATTGGAGCAGTTAGATGTGAAGACTGCATTCTTATACGGGGAATTAGATGAGAAGATATTCATGGAACAACCTCAAGGTTTTGAAGAACAATCAAAGATCAATAAGGTCTGCTTACTATCCAGATCATTGTATGGGCTGAAGCAAAGTCCTCGGCAATGGAACAAAAGATTTGATCTCTTTATGAACAAGATTGGATTCAAGAGGAGTGAGTACGATGCATGTATATATTACAGAAACTATTCTGACACGGAGATGAGCTACCTACTTATTTATGTAGATGACATGCTCGTAGCCTGCAAGGACAAATCTGAGATATTGAAAATCAAGCAGATGCTGAAATCAGAGTTTGAAATGAAAGACTTAGGGGCTGCTCGGAAAATTTTAGGAATGGAGATTGATAGAAACAGGGCTGAAAACATGCTGTTTTTATCACAGAAGAATTACCTAACTGAAGTGCTGAAGAGGTTTGAAATGTGTGATTCCAAGCCGGTTAGCACTCCATTAGCAGCTCATTTTAAACTCAAGATTGGGACAGAATCTGTTACAGCTGCAGAAGAAAACTTTATGAAGGGAATACCTTATGCAAATATTGTTGGCTCGATCATGTATGCCATGGTATGTACCAGACCGGATCTCGCATATGCAATGAGTATGGTTAGCAGATTCATGTCTGATCCGAGGCAAGAACATTGGAATGCTCTAAAGTGGGTGCTAAAGTATGTTAAGGGCACTGTAAATAGAGGTCTGTTATTCAGAAAGATCAAGACGGAATCAGTTTCTAATGGTGCTATAATCGGATATGTCGACTCAGATTATGCGGGATGTTTAGACACAAGGAGGTCACTTTCTGGGATTGTATTTACCTCATTTGGTACAGCGATTAGCTGGAAAGCCTCATTGCAGAAGGTAGTGGCTCTCTCAAGCACCGAAGCCGAGTACATTGCTCTAACAGAAGCTGTGAAAGAAGCTATTTGGTTAAGAGGTTTGGTTCATGAGCTGAGAATCGATCATTCAAATGTTGAAGTTTATTGTGACAATCAGGGAGCCATACACTTATCGAAAGATAGTGTGTATCATGAACGAACAAAGCATGTGGATGTGCGACTTCATTTCATCAGAAATGTGATCGAATCAGGCAAGGTAAAAGTCAGAAAGATCTCAACTGAGATGAACCCCGCTGATATGATTACGAAGCCAGTCCCGAGCAAGAAATTTGAGCTGTGCTTGGACGAGATTGGCTGTTTAACTGCACCTGGTTAGAGAGATGCATGCTGAGTCAAGAACAGAGTGAAAAGGTTGATGATTTAAGGTGGAGAATTGTTGATATAAATCATCAAGTCATACAAGTGCTGATAGTGATCGAATGTTATGTATGAAGAAGAGCAGCAAAGTCACTTGAAGACTAGGAGAAAGCGTACTGTGTCAAGGAACTTATTAAATTGCTTGTAGCAACAGCAATTTTCATTACTTGGTGGAATAAGCATCAGTAACCGTTAGTTGAAGTGAGGACAGCAAAACTGCTCCTATTACTTATTCGATCAGTTGCAGAATAGAGTGATCATCGTGTGTGTAACTTCTGTATCAAAGCAGAGAGAGTTGAAAACACATACTTGAGGGAAGATCTTACTCTGTAAACCTCAGAACATCAATGAAATCAATTGTTCTTGGCTCCGTGGACGTAGGATTTGTATAGAATCCGAACCACGTTATATCGTTGTCTTGAGTTTCTTTATTTCCGTTTTCGTGTCTAAGTTTGATCAACAAACAATATCCTCACAACACTCTCACTAAATTCAGTAAACTCGTCACACATTCCTTACAGTTATGCTTTTCAAACCTTTGGCGTAATTTCAGCGGGGTTTTCGGTCTTTCGTACTACAGTTGCCTTCAATATGGATGATGGAGAGCTTGAATTCCCAAGTGACGAAATGCTCTCTTGCTTGGACACGCCTAATGCTCAGAGCAGTTGCTCGTTCGACATAGACGAGTTTGTTGGTAGGACTCAGGCGTGTAATGACGCTCTTGGTCGAACTGAGGCTTTTACTGATAACAACGGTCGAACTCAAGCGTGCACTCATGCCCACGCTTGCAACCCATCGGGCCCCGACAAATCTCACACTCACACGTGTATTCACGTCCACACGCAGATTATGCCCTCGCCCAACGAAGTCCCAATCAACAGCGATGATGCCTCAGAGTCTGCGGATAAAAGTACGAAAAAAGAGGCCTTTGGGTAACCGTGAAGCTGTGAGGAAGTATAGGGAGAAGAAGAAAGCTAGAGCAGCTTCATTGGAGGATGAGGTTGTTAGATTGAGAGTTTTAAATCAGCAGTTGATCAAGAGATTGCAAGGGCAGGCTCTGTTAGAGGCTGAAATAGCTAGGTTGAAGTGTTTGCTCGTGGATATTAGAGGACGAATCGAAGGTGAAATTGGATCTTTTCCTTACGAAAAGCCCACAAGGACGGGAGAATTATACCCGAGTGCTGCTAATCCTATCGTTCCTGGCACTTATGTGATGAATCCGTGTAATATGCAGCAACGAAGGGATCAGCTTCACTGTCTTAATCGTGGATCAGAAACTGCTTTAAATGGCCAAGGCCTAGGGGATTGTGGATTTGACGATCTTCAGTGTTTGGGAAATGAAAATTCTGAGATGAAGGGTGGTGGTATTAGCAATGAGAATGTGCTGATGCCCGGTGGCTATAATCCTCACAAGAGAACAGGTGAGCCTATGCTTAGAATACATCTCTGTTAAAGAAACATAATAGTGAAAATGTGAGTACTGTTTTGCTCCCTCGTGGATCTGTTTGCCTCGTCTATTTCGGACATTTAGAATGAACCTGAACTTATTATGATCTTGCATTACCACTTTCTGTAATCATGCTCGTAATTTATAGCAGGAAAATTGCTGCAATGATGATATGTGGGGTTTTGCTGTCTTGGAGACAGTCTCTCTGCTTTCAAGAAAATCTCTCTCCCTCCCTCTCTCTCTCTCTCTCTCTCTCTCTGGGAATGAACTTCTTGCAGGGTTGTCCATATCATCGGTTCTTAGTATGCTGGTTTGTACACAATTCGTTATGTGATATCTTTGTTTGGTGAACTGGGGAAGACCATGTCTTGTCTGATGATGAGATCATCACATGACTACACATGCTCGATGAGCTTGTTTTGCTTTTTGGGAAGGGAAATGGGCATACTTTCTTATATTAATTAAAAAGAAAAAATAAAAGAGAGAAAATTACAGTACTTGAAGAAAAGAAAAAAGAAGAAAGAAAAAGAAAGGATTAGAAAGAGAACAAAAGATAGACGGTAAAAGAGCGAACGTTCTTCGGATACGGTTAAAAGAACAACTAAACGCGCGTTTCTTCACATCTCATAAGGTGGGCAGAGTTGGTTGGGAGGGGGCTGACCTTTATCCTTTCAACTCGCTCCTTTTGCGATCCCCAAATCTGACAATTTCTCTTGTTGGGGGGTTTTAGGGCTTCAATTTTCTCGAGGAGAAGTCAAAAAACAATATGGAGAGGCTCATCTATTCGAGTTCAATCCCTTCCAAAATCAGGAAAGGGTTCACAGCTCTGCCCCCTCTCAGCCGAGTTGGCTTGACCCGGCCGCTCGCCGGCGTGGCGCCGGTTAGCTCGGCGCCGAGGTCCGAGCTGGGTCGGTTCAAATCCGTGTCTTGCAGTATCAACGAACCATATATGGCTTTCCCTGAAGCAAGCAATGGTAGCCGCCCCGAAAAGGACAAGTCTTTACCTGTGTGTTCGGGTCAAGGGTCGGACCCGAAACCCCCTTTTCTGAAGATTGTTGCTGCCAAACTATCTCAGCAGCAGAAAGTAGTAACCCTTTTCCTTGCTTTATATGCCTCTGTTCTTTTCCGTGATTGCTCTTTATTGCTATGTTCCGTTAGAATTGTCTGGGATTTTTTATTGTTTAGATGATTACGATGTTCGTCTCTAAGCAACTCCATGAAACTAGGTGTCTGATTCTGAATTATATCTGTTCTAAATTCAGTCAAATCCTTTAGCGTGAAGATACATACTTCAGCTGGGGAAAGTGCTGCTTAGCTATTAGGCCCTTCATTTGACGAATGACAATACATCTTAAATGTAGATGATTGCAGGGGAGTTCATATATGCAAGGG
Source organism: Craterostigma plantagineum (assembly GCA_027422505.1). Classification (NCBI taxonomy): domain Eukaryota; kingdom Viridiplantae; phylum Streptophyta; class Magnoliopsida; order Lamiales; family Linderniaceae; genus Craterostigma; species Craterostigma plantagineum. The sequence continues at coordinate 96,183 of JAPQWV010000579.1, read as the reverse complement.
TTATTTCCTGAGACATAATTCTCGTTTGTTGGTTCCCCTATTCTCATCATTTGCACTAGTTACGATTCGATTGCTTAAGACATTTTCCTTAGCTAGCAATCGATTATCTATCTTACGTTTAACCAAATTATGTCAATATCCCATTCTTGAACTAATTATCTTGCTTTTATTTCTTCCTCTCCTACTACAGAAGATCAACGCAGGTGCAGTAATCCTACTATCAGCAATCCTCCTATCAACAATCCACCCATCGATCGTCTCCCCCGCCTTAGCAAAGGCCAGTGCGGGCCCAACCCTCCTCCGAGGCGAGCTGCTGACCAGCGCCTGGACTGGCTTCTTCGCCGGCTGCCTGCACACCCTCTCCGGCCCAGACCACCTAGCCGCCCTGGCTCCCCTCTCCATAGGACGAACAAAGATGGAAAGCCTAGCCGTAGGAGCCCTATGGGGCTGTGGCCACGACGCGGGCCAAGTCATCTTCGGCCTACTCTTCCTCCTCCTCAAAGACCGCCTGCACATCGAAATCATAAGGACTTGGGGCACGAGGGTCGTGGGCCTCACCCTTCTTGTAATTGGAGCCATGGGCATCAGAGAAGCCTCTGAAATTCCCGAGCCATGCGTGGCCTTGGAGAACGGCGAGGGCGGGCTCGACGAGCCCGCCTCGGCGGGTCCTTCTTTGGGAAAGAAGAAGATTGGGTTCGCTACGTTTGCAACTGGGATTGTTCACGGGCTTCAGCCCGATGCTCTGATGATGGTCTTGCCCGCCCTGGCCTTGCCGTCGAGGCTGGCAGGCGCTGCTTTCTTGGTTATGTTCTTGGTTGGGACGGTTGTTGCTATGGGAAGCTATACGGTTTTTATAGGTTCGTTTAGCGAGGCGCTCAAGGATAGGGTTCCGAGGATTACGGAGAAGCTTACGTGGGGTTCTTCGCTCGTGGCGATTGGATTGGGGCTTGCGATTATCGTTAGTCAGTATTTTGGATTGAGTCTTTATTGATGGATTTTTATCTGTGTTGTGATGGTGCTTCGTTTGTATTTTTTTTTTTTTTTTTGTGTTTTTGGCTAGTGTTGGTAGTGAGTTGAGAGGGAAGGAAAGATCTTGTGACTCTCTTATTGCCTTTTATGATATGAATTTTTATATACTCACTTGGAATTGGGAGAAGTAGACATTGGCATATGTTTTAGGAAAACCGTAACCGAAAGCGGTGGTCAACGATTCGGTTTTGGTTCAAGATGGATTGGAACCGTTATTCCTTCGGTTAGGGTTTATGGATTTTCGATCCACGAATTGCCAGTGTGAGTTTTTTTTTATGAAAATAGCCGTTGGGTCTATTTCCATTTGAACAAACGGATTTTTACCGTTAAAAGGTTTTTAATTTTTTTTTTTATGAAATTTTAGACAGTTATGTTTAGGTCCCGCCGATCTTCGATTTCAAAACAGTTTGTGAAATCTCGTAACGGTTCGAACACCTCTAGGGAGGATTCGCGGTTTTGATTCGGTCGACATTTTTCTGCCATTAAATTTCTCTAAAAAAATTTTCTTAGGTTTCCATTGATGGTTCCGTCGATCTCGAAATTCAAGTTGCACTGAAGTGGATTATTCCGTTGAAGCAATGGCTATTTCATAGCCGAAGTTGAGTTTCAAATTCATTTCAAAATGAACTTAGTCGGACTGCGAGGAGTACAAAAGCGTTGTGTGTAAATTGGAATACTACAGATCCCAAAAAAGAAGGCAGATACGCAACTTTTACGAATTAAAAAGCGCTTTTTCGTACGCGAGAGTCGCTAATGAGCTCACCCTATATATAAGTCAACCGCTTGGGCGTGATTAAGAGAGTAATATCAGCATTTGCAAAAAATCACTCTACATCGACTCCCCCAATTTTTATTAGGGTTTCCTTTTCTCCTTTCAATCGCTCGAAGAAACACCATGTCGTCTGCCGATAACGCTTCGTCTCCCAAGGTAATCGTTCTGAGGAGCTCCGACGGGGAGACCTTCGAGGTGGACGAAGCCGTCGCGGTCGAATCTCAGACCATAAAGCACATGATTGAGGACGGTTGCGCGGACACCACGATTCCTCTGCCCAACGTCAACTCCAAGATCTTGGCCAAGGTCATAGAGTACTGCAAGCGACACGTGGATGCTGCGGCCAAGGCTCCCTCTTCCGACGGCGCTGCGCCGTCTGCTGATAAGGTTTCGGAGGAGGAGTCGCTGAAGGCGTTTGACAACGATTTCGTCAAGGTTGACCAGGGGACGCTGTTCGATCTCATCTTGGTAATCTCAGCTACTGATTTCTCTACGTCAGGTTTCCTTATTCCGTTTTTGTTGATTTTAGCTTCCGTTCATGCGATTTAGCGACAATCAAGGGTTGCCTTCCCATCGTCCTCGTTAGGTTGATTACCTGTCTTTGTAATTTCCCTATCCTTGAGGTTGTTCAAGAAACACTCATGGATCTATTATTTCAGCTCCTCATGGATAGGGTAGATTTGCACCGCAATTTGTTGGTGCTATGTATCTGTTCTTGTCAATCTGTCGAATACTGATTACTTGATTCGGCTTTCATTGCCCAGGCTGCTAATTACCTGAACATCAAGAACCTTCTTGACCTCACATGCCAAACTGTAGCAGATATGATCAAAGGTAAGACTCCTGAGGAAATCCGCAAGACCTTTAACATCAAGAACGACTTCACCCCCGAGGAAGAAGAGGAGGTTCGCAGGGAAAACGCCTGGGCATTCGAGTGATGCGATGGGAGTCCGTTTATTATGCTATGTTATATTATATGTAGTAAATATTTGGTAACTTTCTGCTGAAGACATTTGTCGTCTGTTTTCGTATCAGTTCCAAACTTTTGCTTCGGCCATATGCGTTATTGTTCGGTTCTTTCCCTGTTGGATGAAATGAAACTATGGAGTAACTATGTACCATTAATAGTCTTATCCATCAATGTCCATTAATTAGTATAAGAACAAGTCTTTTCTCGAGTCCTTGAGACACGATGAACGTCTTGAAAACGTCGTTATCGATGGCGATTTAAGATACATAATGAATGAAGATTAAATAAGCTTAGCGTTCTGACCCCACAGAATATATAATACACGGTGGCCAATGAAACGTCTCCACGTATCATAGAGCAGTGTCCCTACATTTTCTCGGCTTTTTCATAGGAAAAAAAAGTCACCCTCCCTCGTCTTAGTTTAGACTCTGACGAGACGACTGATTAATTTTCTATTTTTTCTTCTTTTTTCCAGCTGCAGCTGCCTTAAAAAATTGTAGTGAATTGAGATTCAGATGAGGTAGGAGCTCGAGCAAGTTAGGCTCGGATTTTTCTTTTTCCTTTTTCGGTTTCTGCTTGCTCGTTAACGCGAAGTTGTCAATGGCGGAGATCGAGCCTCTGTTGCAGAGCGTTGATCGAAACGAGGTATCGTTATCTGAGCGTGAGGAACAAGCCGACGATTTTGTTGAGCAGAAGCCTGCTCGTGTTGCGTCACTCGATGTGTTTCGAGGCCTTTGTGTCGTTGTAAGCGTTTTTTCTTTTTCGTTTTCAGCTTCAGTGAGCATTTTGTGCGTAAACTTACTTAGATGAGCTCTTGATTTGTTTCGATTTACTTATGGGTGTAGAGATTGTTTGGTAAATGTAACTATTGAAGTTGGATGGACAAAGATTCGGCAGATTGTATGATGTACTGCTCAATGTGGCTGTGTACTTCGTTTCTCTACTGAGATACTGTTTATGGTGTCAAGTTTGACGTTGTATTTTACGAAATCTTGTTCAATGAATCATGGAACAATTTGGTCTTAAGTTTTGACTAATAAATGAAGAATCGGAGTCAGCTTATTTTTTTTTTTTATCTTTCCAGCTTATGACTCTTGTGGATTATGCTGGCTCTATTTTCCCAAATATTGCTCATTCTCCTTGGAATGGTGTTCACTTGGCAGACTTTGTTATGCCTTTCTTCCTTTTTGTTGCTGGAGTATCAGTAGCAATTGTTCACAAGGTAACTTCTAACTTTCTAGTGCAGCTGGAGATGTTCTAAGTCTAATTTCAAGAAGGGGTTATGAAATTCTCATTGTTTTTGTTCTTCTTTTTGATTGGTCATTCTTTGTAACTTCAGAGAGTTGTGGATAGAGTTGAAGCTACATGGAAGGTTATCCTTCGAGCGTCGAAGCTATTCCTTTTAGGTGTTTTCCTTCAAGGTATTTTAATGAGCTTGTCCATACGTCTTTTGGTACTACTTTGTTTTCCTTCATGGCTGCTGCTTCATATGAATTTCAAATACAAGGTTCTACTTCATCTCAGGTGGCTACTTCCACGGAGTTAATTCTTTGACATATGGTGTTGATCTTGACAACCTAAGAATCATGGGCATCTTGCAGGTTTATTGGTTACCCTGTTATTCCTCTCTATCTTTATATATTTGGTGTATATCTTTCTAAATTGTTCTATTTCAACGTAGAGGATAGCGATTGGATATATTGTTGCTGCATTGTGTGAAATATGGCTTACTTCTAGCAAGTGGAAAGAAGGTTTTCTGAAAAAGTATTCTTGGCAATGGTGAGCTGTTATACGATGATCTCCTTGCCTCATTCCTATACATCTAAGAATATATGATAAAGACGGCTATCATTAAGGGTTGAAATTCTGATATCTCTATCAGTTAAATGATTGTGTTACTCAATGTTCCTTTTTGTAGGTTTGTCACATTACTGATCTCTGTCGTATATATAGCTCTCTTATATGGCTTGTATGTTTCTGATTGGCAATTCTCTGTGGATCAACCAGATTCATCCCCGGTGATAGCGAGCTATGTCTACACGGTAAAATCAATATTTTTCCACTTCTAACTTCTGATTCTGTGTCTATAAGTAACTGTAGGGTGGAAATTAGTTGCTTACATTCAGCTAATATTTATAATTTGGATGCATGGTTGAGATTTGGATCTTGTTGATCCTCAGGTAAAATGTTCATTAAGGGGTGATCGATCTTGGGCCTGCTTGTAACTCTGCTGGAATGATAGACAGATACATTCTTGGAATTGATCATCTTTATCAAAAACCTGTTTACAGGAATCTGATGGTATATTTATCCTAAATGTTCCATTAAGCCTGTGCCGTATCCAATCCATTGCTGCTTTAATGCACCTCTCAATCATAGGAATGCAACATGTCCAACCATGGCCAAGTTCCACTTCGTTCTCCATCATGGTGCCATGCTCCTTTCGACCCTGAAGGCATTATGAGGTACTGTTTCCGAAAATCTAATTTCACCAATTTCCTTGGAACTAATTCTAAGAGAATGTGCTGACATATCTTTACCAGTTGTGATCTTTGCTTTACGAACTAATCTTATGCAGTCCATACATACATACAGTTCACTCACAGCTGCGGTTTCCTGCCTTATTGGACTTCAGTATGGCCACATCCTTGTACAGTTGAAGGTGGCACATCAAAATCTGGCCCTATTTTCCATTTTGGCTGTATTCATTCTCGAGCTAGAAGCTACTTCCACTTCCATGCTATAGAGTTTAACCTGATATTTCTGTGCTTTCCGATTTCTTCCTAATAGCATCACAAAGGGCGACTTTGTGGTTGGTCTGCGTTTTCAGCTGTGCTGATGGCTCTTGGTCTGATTCTTGCCTTCTTGGGTATATATCTCTTTTCTTCTTCCCATTCGAAGATTTCTAGTCTGTTTATCCAATGCTTTTAAACACCTGAGTGACCTTGTTTCCTTGCTTCAGGGATGCCACTAAATAAATCTTTATACACAATCAGCTATGTAATGGTTACATCTGCAGCAGCAGGAGTCACCTTTTGTCTACTGTATGCACTCGTAAGTCCAAATTCACTGCTGAAGCTGTATAAACATCTGTTCTGATGACCGAAGATTCACGCATGTTCTTCAACAATCTTATCTACTGCAGGTCGATGTGTATGGTTGGAGACGCCTGACTTTCGCGTTGGAGTGGATAGGAAAGCACTCGCTGAGTATTTATATCCTCGTAACGTCGAACATTGTCGTAATATTGGCTCAAGGGTTCTACCTCAAATCTCCACAGAACAACATCGTAAGTGCTTTGTTTGTTCCACTTTAGACGATTGTCCTTCTTTACTATAGTAAGACACCCCTTTGATTGTTTCACTTGCAGGTAAATTGGATCATCTCTCGTTTCAAGCACTCAGCATCAACACATGACTATATCCTCTGACAATCTGGGATTTTTGTTTTGCTCCGAGGTTTCATCATCAACATTTTAAGAAAAGTGATGGACTATTTTCATTAGGGGGACGTATTAATTTTCTTTTTTTCCTTTTTGTCGTTTTTGTTTATTTTACAAAATGGATTTGTTGGTTTCCGCTGGGATTTGCATATGCGAAAAGGAATTGTTCTGCACAATTCAGGCATCAAAACATCTCATCTAAAGGTTTGAGCATTGTGTAATGTGTAGTATAAGCATTAAATTTGTCTTTGATTCCTATTTCAATCAGTCACACGTTGTGTAATAAGTGGGACCATATTATAAGTAAACATAACACGTATGTGTCATTTGCTAGCGAGGTAAGGATGAAGCTTGTCTGCATGCGCAATTAAGCTTTGACCTTAGATGAATAGAAAAAAAGAATGCTAGCACATTATTTTAGACTAATTAAATAGGCAGGTCATTTTGGTCGGTTCGAAATTAATTTTAAATTACAGTGCTAAGTAGCCTTTCAAAGCCAAACGAGGTCATTTCATTTCACTCACTCTCCGCCACAAAACAAAAAAGGAACGGCAAAGATTTTGTAGCCGTTGCACCTATCAAGTCCAAGAAAACAATAATATACTTATCAACATCTCTATCAAGAACCCACTCAAGAAAACTAAAAAATCTCAACTGCTACGTGGCACGTTTTGCGTGGTTGGTTTTGTGCCCTTTAAGAATTGAAAAAAGATAACCGCATGATTAGCTTGTTCTTTTCATTTAAATTGTAAAGACAAAATAATAAGTGGTCCACAATGGATTATTTATCTTCCTTCTTATGATCTCAATCATCGAGACCCAAAACTGGCGATTCCAGCTGTTTCCCGTATAACCCATTAGTCCTGCTAAAAAGTTTGATATATAAATCAACGAAATAAAAAATAATATATATTATTACACACAAAAACGAGGTCCATCACTACCTAGGAACACATGTAATTGTAATTGTAATTGTAATTGTAATTAGTTTACCGGAAAACCTAACTAATGGATAATGTTCTTTATACGCTTCCCTAAGCATTATTGAATGAAGTTGATCATATTCGTATTCATCCGCTTGGGTTCAATGATTAAGAGTAGCTACGCCAAATTATTTACAATAGTGTCATTTTCAAATACTAAAGGATAATCTTATAAATAACCGACGAAATGATGTAAATCGCTAAAGCACATATATAAACAATATGCTAATGTCCAATGATGTAACGAAAGCATATTCGACCATATAAATAATTTGCTAATTTCACATACTCATTATTCGTATATCTGATAGTGGATTTCTGCCGTAGGTATTAATTAATTCACATGGATCATCACATCAAGCTTGGCTTTGGTTTTCTTTAAAATAAAGCATCATAATTATCTTTGCGTACATGCCATGAGTTTGTCACATTGAAGACATGGAGAGACTTCATTTCAAACCCACCAACTAGAGCAAAATGTTTTTCTTTTCCTTTTTCCCTGTTTTTAATGATTTCAAAATTAAAGTTCAATTAGGTGAAAAGAAAAGATGAGTAAGAATCCTCTCCTCATATACTTGTAAGAAAAACATAAAAAAAACAAATAATTATTATTAGAAAACGTCGTCAGATGATCTCATCACATGGTCATTGCTGTCTCAAGGACCCACCACCGCTTTGCTTTTTTTTTTTTTGTCTCGAGGTATCCCCACACAACCCGGCTATGGGCTAACCGCCACACACTCCAGACGTGGGACTAATCCCCGGGGTCAGATGGAAATGTCCCAAACCCACCCAACAACGATAGTCATGGGCATAGGCCCATAGGTCGCACGGCCCTTTTTATTATTATGGCGTTTCATTCTATCTATTCATTTCAAAATTTATAAAGAATACTCTATTTCTTTTGTTCGTTGCAAAATAAATATTTGGACATTGAATTTGAATGTAATTATATCCTAAATGATTGCATATATATTTTAATATGGTTTTCTTAGGGAATTTTACATAAAAATACCCATTAACATAAAAAAATTAGTAAGTCAGTACCTGCCATTATTTTTATATGCAGATACCTGTCAATAAATTTTTTGCACATGAGTATATGTCCGTCGCAAGGTACATCGTATGACACATTTAGGTATCATAGAGAAACGTATTGTGATACCATCATATAGTTAGTCGCAAGCTACAATATGGAACGTATATGGGTACCATATAAGTGCGTGTCATGGTACACAATACACGTATAAAAAGGTACGTCAAGATCGGGAAAATGGTACGCATAGTCGAACGGATAGTTATATAAAAAGTTTTCTGACATAGGGTACTAATATGCAAATTTTTTATTCAATTGTGTATTTTTATATAGTTTCACCTTTTTTTACGATAATAACATATTTAACTTTGTTTTCTGGACTATCTTTAGACAGGTGATTGATAATAAAATAATAATAAACAGACACAATTTGATTTCTTTTCCAAAATGCCACTCGCCCTTATCCAATAATCGAGCGCCAGCCTAACACACACACACACACACTTCACAAAATCACTATCCGTGATACTATTAAAGTCCTCTCTCATCTCCTCGTTCTTACACAAAAGAATAAACAAAAAAAATAAATTACAAAGCTAAATAATAAAGCTAAAGCGAAGATGGCGAAGGAACTGAGCGAAGAAGGGCAGCAGGTCCACCACGGCGGCAGAGACTACGTCGAGCCACCGCCGGCCCCATTCTTGGGCGTCGGCGAGCTCTCCCTGTGGTCCTTCTACAGAGCACTCATAGCAGAGTTCATCGCCACACTCCTCTTCCTCTACGTCACCGTCGCCACCGTCATCGGACACAAGGCGCTCAACGCCGCCGACCCGTGCAACGGCGTCGGACTCCTCGGCATCGCCTGGGCCTTCGGCGGAATGATCTTCATCCTCGTCTACTGCACCGCCGGAATCTCAGGTACTGTACTACTGTACTGCTAACGCCGTCCTAACACCGCCGCCCGCCGGAATCTCACCGCTGACTTTTTCAGGCGGACACATAAACCCGGCGGTGACCTTCGGCTTGTTCTTGGCGCGCAAAGTCTCTCTCATCCGCGCCGTCTCTTACATGATCGCCCAGTGCCTCGGCGCCATCTGCGGCGTCGGCCTTGTCAAAGCCTTCATGCACAATCCCTACAATAGGCTCGGCGGCGGCGCGAACACCGTCGCCCCCGGCTACAACAAGGGCACCGCCCTCGGAGCCGAAATCATCGGCACGTTCGTCCTCGTCTACACCGTCTTCTCCGCCACCGACCCAAAGAGGAGCGCGCGTGACTCTCACGTCCCCGTAAGCTCTCAAATAATTTCATTACATTAAAAACATCTCTTTGGAAAAGATCTGTCAAATCTGATAGATAGCTTAGCTTCTTCCATTACATCTAATTAATTTCATCGTCTGTTATAGGTGTTGGCGCCTCTCCCAATAGGGTTTGCGGTGTTCATGGTACACTTGGCAACTATTCCGATCACCGGCACCGGGATTAACCCGGCGAGGAGCTTCGGCGCCGCCGTGATCTTCAACAACGGAAAAGCTTGGGATGACCATGTAATAGTCTTTTATTATCTGAACCGAACTTCCGATGTTATTGCAGCGTATTTAATTAGGTTGGAGTTAACTGAACTAAACTCGATGATATGGTTTTGGTGCAGTGGATTTTCTGGGTTGGGCCATTCCTCGGCGCATTGGCGGCGGCGATTTACCATCAGTACATATTGAGGGCTCAAGCCGTGAAAGCTTTGGGATCATTTAGGAGCAACCCCACAAATTAAAACTGTGATTTGTGAATATTCTGCGCTTGTGATATGAGTACTCTACTGCTGCTTTGCTGTACTTGATAATTAATGATAGTAGTAATACTTTGATTTGCTTTGCTTGCTTTTGTGTGTGTGTATTATCAAGTATATTCAGAGGTTTATTTTCTTATTTATCTTCAAATTATGAGTTCTTCCTCTTTTCTTTGTAAATATACAAAAAAAAAAAAAATCAAATTTTATATTCCGTGGTTGTGAATGATTTTCTTTTTCAAAGCAGCTTAACTAGTGAGCCCCCGATGTCTATATCATCTATGAGGTATTTATTTATTTATTACCTAACCTTTACCGAACCTCAATTATTGCATGCTGCTGCAATAATCCAGAGTTTATTCATCAATAATCAAACCGCTTTTATTTACATACATGCTTCTCGCGAAATAAAAGATTTATGGGTCACGGGCTTTTGGTGCATCATCGTTCGATGTCAATTCCTAAAATGCAAAGAGAGAAAAAGCGTCCCACGTAATTTAATTCAAATTCCTTGTGGAACGATCACTATAGACGTGAAATAAAGAAGCCAATATAGGGAGGATCCAAAGAACGTCGCCGACCTGATAATTATTAAGCAGTCTATTACACACATCTCATTCGCATGATGTTGATGATACATCATATCATAGAGAGATATATTAAGACAATTATATGCCACTCTGTTATCAATTCGTTGGTCCCACATGGACGGTGCTGATTGTCATAAAAAAACATATGCCTAGCAAAGCAAATAAGGCGTGTTGTTCTTGATCATGAATGGATTGTTGTGGATTGCAGTAATCTGTGTGGGCCCACATTCAATATCTTGCTATCCATCCCTAAAAAGTAAAGAATGTGAAACCACATAACATGACGGATCGGGTCGGGCACGCCTTATGGCCTGTATGGTCCGGGTTGTATATTGCTCCATATCTGCGGAAGTGAAGAAAAATATTTTAATTGGGCTTTATGGGCTGAAAATATTCTAAATGGGCTTTACTATCAATAGTTGTATTTAGGAGAGGCATTATCAAATGCGTTACTATTTTGCAATGTTTTAAAAAGCCCGCCACGTAGCCCGCTATAGCGTGTTTTAACTCAAAAACGCATCAAAGCGTATTACATATAGCGCTTTGCCCGAATAGAGCACGCTATTTATGATGTGGCACGCTATAACTGCGCTAAATTGCGTTATTCACGCTAATTTGTGCTATTCACGTGATAACCCGCGCTTTTTTGGTAATACTGAACAATGTTGTAAAATTCGGTCAACTATTTGGGTTAATTGGCCTAATTATTTAAGCCCATTACAAGCCCAAAAAAAATTTACTAGCTCAAAGCCCACAAAGGTAGGCATACCACTTAAATGTGGCGCTGAAGTGAGTTGATGCGAACAAAGCATATATATATATATATAGAAGATTTATCAGTTTTCTCACTGATACTAATGCATTGATTTGATTTATATAAGACAACAAATTAACTGAAATAAAACTATATTTAAAAACTGAACTAAAATGTTTTAACAGTGGAATATTATATACTAACATATATAAATGGAACTATAAAAAACTGAAATAACAATTATTTAAACTCAAATCTTTTATCTTTTCTTTATTTATTATTTTTTCAATATTTTTTATTTCAATTTTTAATTGTAATTATCGTTATTTTTTTCCAGAAACTTAAGTGTGGTTTAGTATATCTGATTGCCAATTATTTGGATAATTTATTTAATCTACTGATGATAATTAATTAATATCATATTAGTTAATTTAACTAGTCTATTCATAATTATCATATATTATAATTTTTTTATTATAAGTGGATTGCTCGAAATACTCGCGCTATGCGCCACAAAACACGACGCGACACGCTATACGCTTTTTAAACACTTGTATTGTTATTTGTATATATGTGATATTATTTATTTAGATCTGAGTTTCTTACTTGAGCTGTCCATTTCTTAATCTCCATCAAAACTGTCCACGCTCTCCTCCTTTGTGGTCTCTAATAGTTGGGATTGAAGATAAGGTACGTAAGATTCCAGATCTAATTCGTGAATCTCCAGCTCTTTAGATGCATTTTTGCCTTGTTTCTGTTATATATATGCCAGATTTCTGTCTTTCGATTGATTGAAATTTGAAGCTGTTTGTCATCATCGTTATGTTGCTGTTCATCTCGTTCCCAAGGATATTAGATTTATGTGTCTGCCGCGGCAACTTACTGTGATGGTATATGATGTTTGTTTCAACCATTTGTGCTTTCTGTATTCTGGGTAGTATGGAAATTGAATGATCTTCGTGGAAAAATATTGATTCGTGCAGTTGTTATTGTTATCCTCTTTTTATTGTGCCGCTCTTAGGTTGATCTAGTTTCTATGTTGACTTGGAATGAAAATTAGGGAGCTAGCTAAAGATGATTCCGCTGATACATCTTTTTAGTACTATCCACCAAGTATTATTTGCTTTTTTTTTTTTTTGTTATTGATACTATCTGCAAATAAGTAGGTAACTTCAAGTGACATTCTGTTAGCTATTCTTTACTTTACTGTTTCATCTTGGGTATATTGGATTTTATAGGTCGAATATGGTTGCTGAAAAGAACATTGATGTGGAGGAAGGGACTTTGGAAATTGGAATTGGTATGACCACTTTTATCTTCATTTCCCTCAGTTTGAAGATTGATGGTTATGCAGAAACTTATGTTTTTGAGGCCATCTTGTCCGACTTCGTGTGATTTTAATTTGTTAGTCGTTTTGTCTTATGGCTTATGGTTTGGAATGAGATCCAGACCCAGTGTAGAGTATCAGTATAGTGATGGGTGGAGATACTTAATATATGCTTTTCCTTGAATGAATTCTGTTGCTTGAATATTTCTCTCACTGGTAATGAGGACTACAATTCAATTATCATAAACGTTTTCAGAGTACAGAACTGTATCTGGAGTGGCTGGCCCTCTAGTTATTCTTGATAAAGTAAAGGTGAAAATTTTTATCTCGTTTGTCAGTTATTTCCAAAAGTTATTCTCTATGTTGTCGAGAGTATAGACACTGGAAAAGGATCGTTTTAATGTACTTCTAAAATGACCAGGGACCCAAGTTTCAGGAAATTGTTAACATCCGCCTAGGGGATGGAACTACCCGGCGTGGACAAGTTTTGGAAGTAGATGGAGAGAAAGCTGTTGTTCAGGTGATCATGTAGAAAATATCCACGTGATTATTATCTAATGAGTTTGGGTTAGTTATTGATGCATCGACTGTGATATTTTTTTTCACCTTGTATATTAATAACCAATACATAGTCGCTTATATATGGACACAAGGTTCATGCCTCTTCTTACTTCTCTAGGCACCCGTTGCTCCTAATAAATTCCTGTAATACCAACCTCTTTTACTCCATATTTATGACCAGGTCTTCGAAGGAACGTCTGGAATTGACAACAAATACACGACTGTCCAGTTTACCGGGGAGGTAACGCAATTCTCACTCTTTAAAGATTGTCTTGAATACATGCTATATTAGTCTAATACAATTTGAAGGTCGAGGATGCATGATCCATCCGTTTTTATCCTTCTATTCTGTCCCTCCTTGCTATTCAGGTTTTAAAAACTCCTGTCTCTTTGGACATGCTTGGCCGCATATTCGATGGTTCTGGGAAGCCCATTGACAACGGTCCTCCTATTCTTCCAGAGGCTTACTTGGATATATCTGGCAAGTGTTAATGAATCGTCATTTACATTCCATATCTCATCATTTGATATATATTCTTTAACTGTTTATTTCAGGGAGTTCCATCAATCCCAGTGAGAGAACCTATCCTGAAGAAATGATACAGACAGGAATTTCTACCATTGACGTGATGAACTCAATTGCCCGCGGACAAAAAATCCCTCTTTTCTCTGCTGCTGGTCTTCCTCACAATGAAATTGCTGCCCAGATCTGCCGTCAGGCTGGTTTGGTGAAGCGATTGGAAAAATCTGATAACCTTCTTCAGGTATTTAAGTTGGGTCTTTGATGTCATTACGATTGCTAATAGCTTTCATCTGTTCAAACAAAGAGATCTAGTCCTGCTAGCTTAGGGTTCCATTTGGACTCTGTTTCTTCCGTAAAAATCATCTGCATGAATTTTTGAATGAATTATTCCTGCAATTTGTTGTGTCCGACAGGATGGTGAAGAGGACAATTTTGCTATAGTATTTGCAGCTATGGGAGTCAACATGGAGACTGCTCAGTTCTTCAAACGTGATTTTGAAGAAAATGGATCGATGGAAAGAGTGACCCTTTTTCTGAATTTGGTAATCATCGCCCTAGTAGACACCATCAAAGACCACATGTCGTGCTAAAAAATGTCTCTTCGTTTCCATTAGTCAGTAATCAACATCATTTTTTTCGGCAGGCCAATGACCCCACAATTGAACGTATCATTACTCCTCGCATTGCTTTGACAACTGCGGAATATCTTGCATATGTATGTGGGAAGCATGTTCTCGTCATATTGACAGATATGAGTTCTTATGCTGATGCTCTCCGCGAGGTAATATTCGCATAACTGATCATTATTAAGAAACTACTCTTCTCTTAATCATGTAATGAATTAGTTTCCTGGAGTTTCTTCCGTCCAAGTTATAATCAAGAATAGTCTCTGTTTATTCACTCTTCCGTTACTATACTGTTATGTAATTTCTAGTAAATATATATCCTATTACATTTCTAATATAGTTATATATGCTTTAGGTGTCTGCTGCTCGAGAGGAGGTGCCTGGGAGACGTGGATATCCTGGTTATATGTACACTGATCTGGCAACTATCTACGAGCGAGCTGGACGTATTGAAGGACGAAAAGGATCAATCACGCAGATTCCTATATTGACCATGCCTAATGATGGTAATGTTCGAAATAAGCGTAAACTTTAATCCTAATTTTGTGGTGGTTTATCTTTTGGTTTTTGCGATCCGAACTTTTTTTTTCCTTTCGTTTTCAGATATCACCCATCCAACTCCAGATCTTACAGGCTATATTACGGAAGGGCAGATATACATTGACCGACAGCTCCACAATAGGCAGGTAAGGCCGGTTACAGTTTGATAGGTCATACAAAAACATGTGACGGTTAGCATTACTACATGGCTAATTGAACGTGTCTCTTGCCTGATTTTGTAGATCTATCCTCCAATCAATGTGTTGCCTTCCTTGTCTCGTCTGATGAAGGTAGTTTCATATAATAGCTCATGATACCTGTGTTTTGACTCCTTAAGAATGCTTATCATTAAATAATGAAATTTCAACACTTTGGCAGAGTGCTATTGGTGAGGGTATGACCCGTAGGGACCACTCTGACGTGTCTAACCAGGTATTATCTAATATTTTTCGCTGGGAAAAAAGTCGAAGTGTGATTTTCCAGTCTTGCTATCATCCTCTTCGCTTCGTGAAATATTGATCAACCGAATCCCAGCTTTATGCAAACTACGCCATTGGGAAGGATGTTCAGGCCATGAAAGCTGTGGTGGGAGAAGAGGCACTTTCCTCAGAAGATCTGGTATGTGATTTGTGCACACGCATTCGTTTTATTTCACTTTTTTTAAAGCTGAACAAGATAAAAAACTAACATCTAAAATCTGCTACGGTACTATGTATGCAGCTGTATCTCGAATTCCTCGATAAATTCGAGAGGAAATTTGTGGCACAAGGGGCCTACGACACTCGCAACATCTTCCAATCGCTCGACTTGGCATGGACACTGCTGAGGATCTTTCCCCGTGAACTTCTTCATCGTATCCCAGCCAAGACACTCGATCAGTACTACAGCAGAGATTCATCTAATTGATCTGTTCAAGTATGTTCCTTGCCCAAGTGTTTTGCAGTGTTCGTGTGCATTTTTTTACTTATTCGTCAATGTCCTTTTCAGAATAAAACTGTCGAGCTTGATATATCTTTATGAAGCCGAAGGTGCTTAACTTACGGCCTCAACACATGTTTGATATTCTTTCGAAATGCAGACGCACATTGAACAGCTTTGTAATGGATTTTATATTCGTGTGTAACTTCGAGTGAAATAAGGCTCTGCTTCTTGCCCTCTGAAATCGAAGCTGTTTCAGTTTTCGTCGTGAACAGAAAATTAGTGATCCGAGTTTTCTTCGTAAAAGGTACAACCTTCTCGATTTTCATGAAATATTACAACCGCGGAACAACGTTGTAGGAAATCTGCAAGAATTTTGAGTAGCTCTGATATATTTACATTTCGCAAACATGTAACAAGCGCAGAAACAAAGTCAATGGGAATCAATCACCAATATTCGACGCAAGAACACCGCCCATCCTTGAAATGGTGATATAGTTTCGAATCTCCCACGACTATCTCTCTCTTTACATAGCCCGAAATCTTCTTCAGAGCAGAATGACAATCTTCGCATATTCTCACGTTCTTCCTTACAAGAACGGGCTCTCCGATCGGCGTACTAATCAGCCCAAAACAAACAGCTAACCTTACGCTGTGCAACATTGGAGAACTGCCGTCTCTTGCCCTGATCAAATCCAATGGCCCGAACTTGGACACACTTTCAACGCACCCCTTCTCATCTATCTTCCTCGACAGAATATCAAGAACGTCGTATACGATTTTGAGCTTGGACTTTGATTTTTCATGATTAGCGAACTTGTATGTTTCACCACTGTGATCGACTATGCTCAGAGCAGCAGTTCTCTGAACTCCTTTCTCTTTCATCAGGCGTTTAATACGCTCCACTCTGTCCCATTTCCCAGCTTCAGCGTACATGTTAGACAGCAAGACATAGCAACCCGTGTTGTCATTGTCATCCATAGATAGAATCTGCTTCGACGCAAACTCAGCCATTTCAATGTTTCCATGATATCTGCTTGCGGACAGTAAAGATCCCCATACTCGTGGGGTTGGCGTCAAAGGCATTTCATCTATGAACTGTTTGGCTCGTTCGAGTTCACCAGCTCGACCGAGCAGATCAAGTATACATCCGTAATGTTCTATCCCGGGATCAATACCATGGTCCCTCTGCATCGAATTGAAATACTTCCAGCCTTCGTCTATGTATCCACCAATGCTGCAAGCTGATAGAAGGGAGACAAAAGTGCTATCGTTGGGTAAATTTCCTTCTGCTACCATGTCATTGAATGAGCTGATCGCGTGTGTTGCACAGCCATGAATAGCGTAAGATCCTATCATAGTGTTCCATGATATCACATCCTTACACAAGATGCTGTCAAAGACTTTCCTTGCTGCCTTGAGATCGCCACATTTTGCATACATGTGAACTAATGCATTTGATACACTAGTGCTCCGAGCAATTCCCAGTTTGTAAACTTGACAGTGTACTTGTTTTCCTTCTCTCGGCAGAGCGATTTC
Organism: Craterostigma plantagineum; assembly: GCA_027422505.1. Taxonomy (NCBI): domain Eukaryota; kingdom Viridiplantae; phylum Streptophyta; class Magnoliopsida; order Lamiales; family Linderniaceae; genus Craterostigma; species Craterostigma plantagineum. Next base: position 78,789 of record JAPQWV010000579.1, on the reverse strand, counting down.
GGCGTAGGCTGGAAGGATGCTCAAGAATGTCATGTCGTCGGGGACAAAAGGCAAAGTTTGAAACTTTTTTATGGCTTCCTTGTGATGATTGTTCTGAGCGTAAGCGGCAATCATAGCATTCCATGATACTAAGTTTCTTTCCCTCATTTGGGAAAACACTCTCTCAGCGTGTGCTACGCACCCAAACTTACCATGAACGTCGAGCAGAGTTGTCTCCAACACTAAATGAGGTAAGAATGCCTTTCTAATTGAATGGCCATGAATCATTTTTCCTTGCTTGAATGCTCCGAGTTTGGCGCAAGAGTGTAACAAGTGAATAAATGTGATGGCATCTGGGGTTACCTTGTCAACATTCATCATTTTATCCAAGCAAGCAAATGATTCCATGGGCTTATCGTTCAATCTGTAGGCACCAAGCATTGAATTCCATACAACCACATTCTTTTCTAAGACAGTGTTGCAAAACCTTTCAGCATAGTCCACCTTGCCACACTTGCCAAACATGTCGATCAGCGAGCTTTGAATCATTGGATCCATGTCGATCCCGTTTCTGAACATTTGGCCAAAGATTTCTTTTCCACTCGTCAAACATCGCTCGAGACAACAAGCACCCAAAGCACTGATGAAACTGAACCTATCATGTCTGACACCAAATTCTATCATTTCACGAAAGTAGGTCAGGGATATCAATCCATCCCCGTGAGCAGCGTATCCACTGATCATTGAGTTCCAAGACGCCACATCTCTTATGGGCATCTGAGCAAAAATCTTTTCAGAAGCTTCAATCCACCCAAGCTTTGCATACATTATAATAAGCGCATTGCACGTGTAAACATCAGCAGCAAATCCAAGCTTGATAATGGTGTTGTGAACCATTTGTCCAGCTATAAAACCACAAACTTCTCCACACGCTTTGATCACTGAAGGAAAAGTAAATCTATCAGGTTTTTGCCCTTCGTGTCTCATTCTACTGTACACGAAAATGGCCTGTTCAAACAACCCAGAATCAACCAGTCCCCTGATCATCACATTCCACAGGAAACTGCTTCTCTTATCCATTTGTTCAAACAGCTTGAGTGCGTCATCCACATAACCCGATTCCACGCAGGCAACGAGCTTTTCAGCGGTGGAAACTGATTTTTCAACTCTCCTAACCAGCCTCCTTCTGACGTAGGTAGTTCCGAGCTTGCGTTTGACCGTCGTTTCGTGGTTTTGGATTTTCCTCGATGTTTGAGCGTTTGCATGAACCATGCGATGATGGGAAACCGTACGTTCGATGTAAAGCTGAACGCTTAACGCCATAATTTTCCCGAAACAACGATGAGAAGAAGCTGGGTTTAGGAGCTACATATAGCGACAGTTAACTTCGTTACATTTTTTTCCCACCATATTTGTCCCAACTCCCAACTGTGGTATAAGATGCATGAAGATGATTGATTAAAGAGCTTTTCCTATTTGTAGTGATAATGATGTGGGCTTAACTATTGGGCCTGCCAATTAAAATATTCACAAGCCCAATAAATGGCCCAATTAAACTTGGCATTTCACCTTATTGCATGCATCTAATCATCAGTCAACCAATAAACTCGGGGGAAAAAGAATTCATGTCGATAAACACGCAATTAATGCTTGGTTTGGTTTGGTACGAAAATGAATGTGAGAATTCTATGGTTTTGACTATTGCATCTTCCAAACAATCATAAACAGCACCATGACTTCTATATATCAACGGTAATATAAAATTTATTTATTTGTCAGTCAATAACTTGTATATATGCATGTGAGTTGGTGGGTCTAAATCACTATTTTTGGTCGTCTTTAAGAAGGCAGAACGAATCTGAGTTAGAGTGTACAGCAGCACTTTTGATTTTATGGTCTTTATTTATCTCAATCGCTTTCTTAATATGGATTGGGATGAATTTTTCAAAGATGCTAACTCGGGTTTTTGTTTGAATCAAAGAAAACTAATGGATTAATAATGTTGAATATAATAATATTATGTGACATCTATAATATTATTTCCTCCACTATTTTCTCTGGTGTTTTTAAATGTTAATTTCAGTTGAAATTATTGCAAAGGACCTCAATAATATAGACCTTGCGACATATCAATATCAAACATTTAAAATGAAAATTCTAAGTCAACCCTAAGATTCTTGATTCAACGTTGTACCAACCCTTTTACTTACATAAATTCTCCCTAAAATATCAAATACTCGACTTGTGATTAATTAAGTCGTCTCTACGACACATTTCGTTTTATGAAGATTCTATATATTTAACTTCAGTAATAGAATATTTTCTAGTTTTCCTTTTTCAAATTTGGTAGGTAATAGTCGTTGTTCGAATCACAGCTGTAATCCGAAGTGGGTCCACTTTTATTGGGCTTCTAAATGGGCCGACCGAGGTGCAGTTAAGAACCTTCGTCTCCATTACCTTTATCAATTAATCAATTAATAAATTTACCTTAAGTGGGTAGATAACATAAAGAGGGAAATAAAAATATACTGAATCAAGTCTTCAATGATCATTTAAAACATGCTCAAAAAATATACGGCTGCTTTTGCTTAAAAATGTATCTGATGTAATCAAAGTTGAGTAATTCTCGTCAAACCAGCTTTTACCTAATTCTGGATAGAATTTTTTTTTTTTTTCATTTTCGTCTTTTCTCCAAATCTGCCGAATAATTTGAAAATTTATATACGAATGGATTGATGTGTTATTTTACCAACTTAAACGGTAGGTGGTGAGTTACGTAATTGATAGAATCTAAATTAAAGTATAATACAATTTTTTTTTATTTCTTGGGCTTATATCAACCTTATATAGTATATAATATCAATGTGTTACTACACTAGGGTGTCCTTGCTTTGGTGGCCTTTCAATCTCAAGTAATATTTTATAAGTAGCAATTTATGTTGCTACTTACCCATTAACAAGATTCGTCCCACTCCTTTTTAAATCCGAATAATTAATGATATATGTTATTCAAAAGTCATTAAATTACGATGGATGCACTATTACAGCCGCGTATTCAAATCCCGCCTTGATTTTTTTGTATTGCTAGCTAATTACCTGCTAAATATCTATGTAACTAAAGAAAATTACAAGAACGCTTTGAAAATTTCTCCTTCGCCTCGTCTTCGTGTGTGTACATTAAATGTACATAGAATCAAGAAAAAGAATTCCAAGTTGGGCATATTAGATAAACAAAACACGATATTGCTAATATTAAAAGAAGAGTTAATCTTCTCACCAACCACGAAAATGATAAATAAAAAGTGGCCAAAACAGCAAATAAATTAAATCGGGCGACGTCAGCAAAGCGTCACGCGTTATCAAGACTTGGCTTTAATGCTATGACGAAAATATATAATAAATGACTATCCTACGTGTACATAAGTAAGATCGATCGTCGAACCTTCAACGACCCTATATCTATATATGTCTAATATGCGTATTTAGGAACTCAGTGCTTCAAATTCACAATTACAAATCTCTTTATTGAACCATCGTTCATTACACTGCTGAATTGATTGATTTCCTTTAAATATTTGAGAGAGAGAGAGAGAGTTCACAAAAAAGAAAAGGAAAATAAAGAATTTAGACGAAGAGAACAGAGAGATGATGGAGAAAACTTGGAAGAATGTGATGCACATATTCGTAACTGTGTTCCTATCGAATTTCGCTTCTTTGGTTGTGAATCCTACCATTGCTGACGTCACCATGGAGGCCGTTTGTCCTGGACAAGACGAATGCTCTCTCGCCATTTACCTCACTGGCTTCCAACAAGCAGTACGTATAATATATATATATATATATATATATATTAATCTCTCTCTCTCTCTCTCTCTATATATATATATATATCTGTATATATGTGTGTGTGTGTGTTATTACGTTCTTGAAAACACGAACATATATGTCAGAGAGTTGGAAATGGAAGCCTTGTCTGAATATGATGGTCAATAACACAGTTAGATACTCACTTTGGTTGAAGTAAAGTTGATTCTAATTCTAAAGCAGCATACATACATATACATTGATCGATAATAATACATGATTACAAGTCTTCTATATTTCTTTCTTTTTTTTTTCCTTTCATATTTCACTCTAGATTATCTGTTTAATTTCTGTTTGCGATGAGCTATGGAAACAATCGTAACAATTTGTTTGTATGCGTAGACTCAGAGATAGCCGATCGCGATGATTACGAGGATTTTGAATAATACAAATAGATATTTAAATAGTTCCAATTAATTCCGCGTCAGCTTATATATACTTCCAACATCTTCTTTGTATGCATATGCATGCTGGTAATTACTACGGCCTTATATTACTCGTTCTTTATAGAAAGTTTGAATTTAGTTGCTCCGGGAAAAGAACGATCTGACTTTCATATGAATTTAAGTTTTATTGCTTTTAATAAAAATATGGAAATCTTTTAACATGGGGTGATTTTCTTTGTAATAGATTAATGTCTTGGACCAGGTCAACTTTGTACGAGTAAAAATGATTCTTTTTCACATTTAATCTTATAGCTTGAATTGACGAATTCTTACAAGTTAGGTGGTGGAGAATTGTTGTCGTGAGTAGACACGTGTCAACCTACTTTTACGTTTTACTAAGGGTGTCCACAATAATAACACACTCATAATACTGCCACATCAGCTTTTGCTATATTTTTCTATATTTTATTCTATAACACTTTTATTCTACTTTTTTTCACAATAATAACAATACTATAACACGGACCCACAACTATAAATAAATAATTTCTTTTTCTTTCTTCCACCTTCTCTCTCCTTTTAATTCCTATAACACCGTGTCATAAATATGACACAATGTCATACTCATGACACATCCACAATGGTGGTGTGTCATATAAAGTGCCAAATAAGCACATATGACACACCTATAACCACCATTGTGGTTACCCTAAATGTTTGATTAAAACATGTTACGCACATAGTTAAAATTTCCCGTACTACATTATTGGGAGTGATTAGCATGTTTATCCTTAAAACATAATTTATATTATATCACCTACCTAACACACTCGGACTTAAGTTGGGAATTGCTATATCTTTCTAATATACTAATTAGGATTATTATATCATAAAAGTGCCTGCTAATCATCTTCGGTCTTCTCTAACACTATCTAATCATATATCTGTATTATAATACTTAAACGATACTATATATTCACGTCTTGATCGCCAAACTTTATATAATTACTAGTACTTTAAATTTTATATCACGTCTTGATCGCCAAACTTTATAAAATAAGTATAACATACTATTATTACTAATACTTTCATGGCGTCTTCGTCGCCGTAATACATTTACAGTTTAAATAATAAGTATTAGTTTTCTGGAACCAATTGATTATTGAATAATAGTTCAAACACCTTTCAAACGCCATATATTATAAACAGGAGAAATTAATCAACTTTTATGTACGAAAATGGTTCCGTCAGTGTGTTTCTTGAAAACTATTCTTGCCCGAAAAAACACTATTTTTAATTAATTTGTAATTAAAATTTAATTAATTTTGCGTGGTTATTTCTTGTCTATGCATGGCAGATAGCAGGCATAGGTTCTGTGATAATGATGCCATTGATTGGAAATATGTCCGATAAATACGGTCGGAAAGTCATGCTCACCATTCCGTTAACACTTGCCGTCATCCCTTTTGGTAATAAATAGTGATAATCATCGTTTATATACACCATTGATATATATACACACACATACACTATATATAATAACTGTGTGTATGTGCAGTGATATTGGCGGTGAGGAGGACGACAGAGTTCTTTTACATTTACTACGTAGTGAAGACTTTCACCGCCATGGTTACTGAAGGAGGTGTCATCTGTCTCTCACTCAGTTACTTGGTAATAATGACGACGTACTACACGGATATATTTCCCTTAATCATCTCTTCACTCGATTCAACAGAGAAGAAGAATGAATCCTTCGCTTTCTCCTTTTTCAGGCCGACAATGTGTCTGAAGGAAAGCGAGTGTCTGCGTTTGGGCTATTGTCCGGCGTTGTGTCCGCCGCCACAGTTTGTGGGACTTTAGCCGCTCGGTTGCTTCCCACAGCTCGTATCTATCAGGTGTTCGACAAATTGCTTCTTCCATCTTTTTTCCCCCCTTCTTCTATCGCCGTTCTTTCTGTGAAAGTAGCGTTGATTTCTCGAGTTTTTCTGATAGTTGTTTTATCATCTGATCATATATATATAGGTCGCAGCTGTTTTGGCCGTCATTGCAGCAATTTACATGAAAGTCTTCCTCAGGGACGACAGTTCACGCAATGACGAAGATTCGATGTTAGAGCAGCCCATTCTTAAACCGTCGCCCGAGACGAAGGAAAATAATAAAGAAGAGTCGGCCGAAAACACGGATTTGGTGATCAAGAAAATTTCACTGCCGAGGGAGATCGTTAGGCTTCTAAGGAGCAGGTATGAAAGTCATCGACGTGTACCTAAAGACTTCTCTTGCAATATAAACCTTTGTTGATTTTGTTTTGCTGGTCTTACGTGTAAACTATGCAGCTTCATTGTATCGTTGGCGTCGATTGTGGCCTTCTTCAACAGCCTCGCCGAGGCAGGAATTCAGGCCTTCTTAATGGTATGTTTCTTGCATTCTTGGCTCGAAACTAAGATTACTTTTTTTTTAAAAATTTCGTTGGTTATTTGATTGATTACCTCTGTGAACTGTGCAGTACTACTTGAAAGCAAGGTTCCACTTTCAGAAAGACCAATTTGCTGATATATGGCTTATCACATACATAGCAGCAACTATATCGAACGTATGCCTCTTCAACATCGTTTTTTTTTCGTTCTTCGTCGATTTTTCTGCGTAGTGTTTCGGAATATCTTTTCTTATTACAGCTGCTGACATGAACATTGCAGATGGTCCTAATGCCCTCGCTTGGTCCGATTCTTGGAGAGGAGACATTGCTCTGCGTAGGCCTCTTTGCTGGATTCTTGAATGTATGTATATATATACATGCAATAAACGCCTCTTCATTCCCTTAATTCGATCAATCGGCGAATGGATTTTTCATGGGTTTTTTTTTTTTCTGGGGGCGCAGATGCTGCTCGACAGCATAGCTTGGGCGCCATGGGTGCCTTACGCCTCTGCTTTTCTCGGAGTATTCCTCTTCCTCGCGAGCCCTAGCGTGAGTAACACGCAAAAGCTTAAGAACGATCCTAAATTTTCACACGAGACAGTTTCTGATATACGCAATCGTTTCGAAATTGCAGATAAGATGCATCATTTCAAAGCACGTGGGACCTTCGGAACAGGTAAAAACACTGTCTTTCTACCTCGAAGAAGGACATCTCCTTCCTTCGATTCATTCGAACCTTCCAATATGCAACGTAATCTTGTAACACTATAATATGACTGCAGGGAATTGCACAAGGATGTCTGATGGGCATCTCCTCGTTCGCCAACGTCATCTCGCCTCTGATCTACAGCCCTCTTTCTGCCTTATTCTTGTCAGATGGAGCTCCATTTTATTTCCCAGGCTTCAGCATTCTCTGCGTCGGCCTTGCATGGGTAAGCGCTGATGCTTCAAATTTTACTGCTTTTCGATCCTTTTAACAGTAAGCAAATCTAATTCCTGGGAATTGACGGGTCGATGCAGTTCATAGGCTTCGTTCTGAGCACGGCGATAAAGATTCGACCCCTTTTGCTGCGCGGCAGAGGACCAAGCGAGCCCTGCCTATTGGCATGATGAACGAACGAACCAGCACAGCAGAAAACAACAAACGCATTTTCTGCAAACTCCAAAGTGTAAACAGAAAAAAGGTTCTTTTTTTTTCTTTTTATTTTTCTGATGAAATTTCTCCACGTGTTGTAGAAAAATCAAACGTACGCTACTGCATAAATCGAAAGACAAGAACTTGTTCCCATATACATCGTAAAATAACCGTGTGGTATATATATTCACATAAAATCCTTGGGCACGGCTCGAACGTTGACGTCGAGAGGATACAGACGGTACTCAACGTCGAGCTCTTTGAAAATCTGAACCATCTCTTCGACCAAAAGGGCTCTCCTCTTCCACCTCTCTGCCATGTTCTGATGGTTCATTCTGTGCCTCAACCAAACCGAAAGCTTAAGAGCGCTCAGCGTCTCTAACTCCATCACCACTACCGAAGGGTCGGCGTACCAATGTTCGCCCTTCTTCTCCACCCAGCTACGAAATCACAACGAGAGAAAAAAAAAAGAAAAATAATCCCGCGAAAAGAAAGGAAAAAAAAAAAAAAAACCCGAAAGTTTTTTACCTTACTATCCTCTGCTTAACGGCGTTGATCTTCTCGGCCGGCGTGGCTATGTGTGCGTAGAAGTCGATGGAATCTCCCATGTCGGGACTTCTGTAGTAGTTGCTGATGGGCTTCGTCGCGAGGGTCACGTTTGGGTAAGTTATCCTAAGGTTGTCGAATCTCAGGAAGACGGTAGTTAGTATGTTCATCTCTTCCACGACCATCTGACGAAAAAAAACAGATCATAGAAATACGGTAACATTCAGACACAAAAGGTTCATCCTTTCCACACCGAAAACTTGTACGGCTGCTGCGTTGATGACCACTTCACCTAAAAGCTTAATTTTCTAGGAAGTATGCATATTATGACCTGACTTTTCTACTCCCATCCGTGTTTAAACACCCAATTCGCTCGTTGCATTTAAATTAATATGTCACATGTCAAATTATAATTAGACTTAGGTTGGAAGACAAGGCCTATATTAAGTTCCAACATTCCATATATGACCCTCTGACCTCTGATGCCATGCCGATGACCATGTCCACTTCCGGTTGGGATCATCCATTCCACTTTCTGTATTCCACTCCGTATTCCAACGAACGAAAATCGTTACACCTCCCCCCGACAAGTGTTAAAACACACGTAAACATCATCACACCTATGAATTTCATTACAACGTGTTTAAACAAAAAAAAAACCTCATTATTACGTTTTTTCTATTTTAATATATAATACGATTTTTTCTACTCCATATTAGAAAAATACGTAATAATGAGGTTTTTTTTTTGTTTAAACACTTGTTGTAATGATGTTTACGTGTGTTTTAACACTTGTCGGGGGGAGGTGTAACGATTTTCGTTCGTTGGAATACAGAGTGGAATACAGAAAGTGGAATAGAGGCCACTTCATATAAAAACTTAAAGCTTTTTTTTTGAAGCGCATCGTGCTATATTTTTATTCCAACGCTTTTCGACGTACGTTATAAGTAAGCATTCGTGATCATATAATTACGTGCCTGAACTCCGTCGACCTCGCACCGATCTCCGACGTCGAAGGGGTGGATTACGAAAACGAAGATGATGGCTTCGAAGATGGTCTTGAGAGTGTTGCCGAATATGAAGGCCACGATTACGACCTGAGAGCTGAGGTAGAGAAGGAATTTGCTCGAAGCAATGTCGAGGATTACGAGGCAGACGAGCAGTATTGCTACGCCTACTATTACGTCCACCATTCGATGGAGCTTGTCCACCGCCGTCTTCGTATCGTTTAGAGTCAACGACAGAGCTTTTCGTTCCACGAAGGCGCTTACCTAATTTTACCACCGAATAAAAAAAGTTCTCTATTTTAGTATTTTATTCTGGGTAGTTTGGACGTATATACTATAGTGATACTGACCACCCAGTTTTTGAGGGATGATTTGCTTATTTTCTCGGCTTCGGCGGATTCGATTAGGGTTAGGGTTTTTACAGCTTCGTCTTCTGGTAAGAAGCGCATCAGATCGTCGAGGTATATGAACCTGTAAGAATTTAATTAATCCGTGAAAGGTTTTTTCTTTTAAATTCTGCGATGGGATTGATGGAATTAAAAGGGCGAAGAGAGCTTACTTGGCGCCAGGTTTTGCGACGTTGCTGAGTATTTTCCTGGCGGCGCACTTGGCCTCGTGCTCGCTCTTAATCTGCTTGGAAGCCTCGTCGCCGCCGCCGCCGCCGCCGCCCAGCACTTGTTCGTCCAGCGTGGTGAGAAGGCCGTTCCTGACGATTTTGATAAGCCTCTTCATATTCCAGGCGGAGACGTTCTTGGGATTCAGTTTGTGGAGCTGATCGATCGATATTCCCTGCTGCTGGCGATCGTCCGCGCTCTTGCTCGACAGCTGCCCGGAGAATTTGAAGCTCGGAGGCTTCGGCGGAGGCAGCAGCCCTCCGCCGCCGCCGCTCGGGCTGATACCTTCTTCCCCGCGGCGGTGGTTCCTTACCTCGAGCGCCGTCGGCTGGCCGGAGAGGGTCTCGATGACGTACTGATTGAAGAGCGACTCTTGGATGCGGTCGAAGAAGGTGCTGACGTGGAAGGAAGAGGCGAGGACTTTGACCATTAGGGTTTTCACCAGCCATAGAAGCGTGCCCACGAGCAGGCAGACCATGAGCTTGTTGACGAAGCATAAAAACTCGCCGTCGTTCATCATCCCCTCGTCGGCGGAGGCCTTCCGATCGCCGCCGCCGTCGAACATGGATCGCCAGGCGGTTAAGACGAGCCCGAGCCATATGCAGTTCTGCACGGCCCTCTTTATGCCGTAGACGAAGTAGAGTATCCTCTTCCTCATGAAGAAGTTCCTTTCGATCAAGAAAACGACGACCCTCACCGCCCAGCCGGCGACCAAGCTGCCGCAGATCAAGACGAGGAGCAAAACCTCCCATTTCCATAAGCTCAACCCTCTCGCCTTCTTACCCTTCCACTCGCCGATCGAAAGCGTGCAGGCCAACGCCGTCACGATTAGGACGAGGCTGACCCATTCTGCAATAACTAAAGCGTCGAACTTATCTCCCTTAGTGTAATAATACTCGTCTGGGAAGTCCTCGTCGATGAATGGATCGTCTTCGTCTTCTTCTTCGCCGCCTGTAAGAGTGCCAGAAGCTCGTGGTGGGCCCGACTTGTAGACCAACCCAGATGGTTTTTCGGAGCTCCGATCAGGCGGAGGGTCGGCTAACCTCGACTGAGTCTTGAGCTTGCCGCCGACGATGTTGCTGAACCTTCTCTGCACAGAACTGCACCTCAGCACTTGGCCATCGATATTGGGCGCATTCGCTGACAGATTCGAATATCTTTTTCTCCTGTTGTGAATCATCCTTTGGCTGACGCCGCCCTCTTCGTCGTCGGAAGAAGAGTTAACGTCGTCGTTTCTTCTGCTCATTGTTGCTCGTTCGTCTGTTCTGATGTCCACGACGGTGCTTGAAGAAATATACGGAGAGTGGAAAGAAATACCCAAATCCTTAGACGTAGAAGTTGAACTGCTGTTTCTTCTGATCGTACTGTTGTCGTAAGAAGGTCTGGGAGGTGGGAAACTTCGAGGGCCGTCGTCGTCGTCGTCCGTGCGCAGCTCCTCCATTTCCAAATCGACGTCGAGGGTGACGTCGCCGCCGCTGGCCTTCTGCTTGTTCAAGAACTGTTCGATGAGTTTCGAGGGTGGGTCTTCGTGGACGTCGCGCTGCATGGCGGAGGTGTATCTGGCGCCGCCGCCGTCGACTTCCATTGTAACGGTTACGTCCTGGGGTAGAATCGAAGAAATAGATGAAGAGATTTCATGACTTTTAACGTCCGTCGCCGTTTGCTGGCGTCGGTCAAGGTGAAATCTTTCTTCTGAAACGTTGCCCGGCGGCGAACCTCGCCGTTCTTGTCTGTTGGAATTGTTGCGGGATATGAAAGATTTCCTCGGCGGTGGTGATGATGATGAGAGGTCCATAAATGCCACCTATTTCACATACATATGTGAAGAACGAAGCAGTCAAGAACCTCGATTGACGAGGAAATATCACCTATCCAAGGTTAAAGGTTTTCTTCTTTTTTTTTTTTCTTTTTTTCTTTTTGTTTTGTTTATAGAGAAGAGAGATTTTAGGATAGGGAAAGCATTTCTCGTCGGTTAATATTCCTAAAAAATGGCACCAAACGATACACAACATAATGACTGTATAATGACTATCGATGGAATATACATTATGATTGTATTAAGACTAACATCTTTTCTTATCTGGTAATCAGTGCATGTGCAACAGCTAATTCCAATCTGACTATGATCGTATTAATGAATGATTGGAGGACTTCTATGGAAGACCCATAAGTTAATTGCAGTTCCTGTGTGATTATCAATGATTATTACCATCCTAGAATGAACTGTGTTCCATTCCATTAATGACCTCATTTCCTACTTCCGATGCAATGCAATGCAACGCGACTTCGACCTAGTTTTGGCAAGATACATTATAATTCTGTAGGAATGCAAGAAATGAAACACACTTGGAATAACAGATAAATTTTTGAAAGATAATGTTTACAATTATATAATTGGAGAGGGGTAGATAAAAACTGCCACAGTTCGGTCTGTAAATTATTTGTAATTTAGTCCCTCATTTATAATTTAATTAACTAAGTAATTTTCATATCACTCCTAATTTTTTTATTTACCGTACTTATGCCTCTAAAATTAAGTTTTTTTTATATATTTAAAATTTATATTTCATCTTAAACAGTAAAAATTATGATTTTAAAATTTAAATATTACAATATAATTATATTTTAAGCACACAGTCGGGTGTGCAACTGACGGTCGTAAAAAACCTTCCTTTCAATCAAGTACGGTATAGATTTGATGAGAGGATGCTGTACAGACAAAAAAAAAAGGAAAAAAAAAATCCGAAGCAAAGAAAAAAAAAATGAAGAAAAACAAACTGAGCTTAGGACTGCTTGCTATTGAAGGAAGAAAGTGTCTCTCTCTCTCCATTGCCTTTTTTCCTTACCGATATATCTTAGTAGTTGTTTGTCCTAGTGCCCACGTCTAAGGGAGGAGAAGAAACCCCCAGATTTCTCCTTATGTCTTTTATTATCTACGCCATCATCTCCCACCTGAGATCAGATAACCTTATATGAAAAATGTCTAAGCAGTTATCTCAAAGTTCATTAGGGTTTTCTATCAATAAAGAAAAAAGATTGTGTTGTGTTGGTGGATCTTTTCAAGCTAGCTAGCTATGGCTAAAGGAAGGAAGGAAGCATAATGTTACCTCCTTTGCAAATTCCTGAAAGATGTCTAATATTTCAGAAAAGTCAGGTCTCAAAGCTGGGTCTTGCTGCCAGCATTTCTCAAGCAGCTCAACAAGCTTTGGATGAGTGTTCTTGGGAATGGTTGGACGAAGACCCTGAAAAATCATAGTACGCATTTATTAGAAAAAGTTGTACTCTAAAGTTGCTGTGGAAATCTATAACCCAAAGAGAAGAGATCAACCTTTTGAACTACCCCAACTGCAGCTTGTAGAGGAGTCAGATACTCGTACGGAATCTAAGATAAAAAAAGGGGAACACATTTTTAGAGAGATACCAAAAGCATCTTAATTAAAGTTCCAAAATATATCCGAGAGCAACGAGATAGATACCTTTCCTGTTAGCAATTCCCATAAAACCACACCGAAACTGAAAACGTCCGCCTTATGATCGTATGGTTTATGTTCGATAACCTAACAGTTAACAACTAGTACTTGTGAGAAGCTCGTTCGAAACGTTCATTGTAGAAGAGAAGCCTCGATCCTCAGGTTCAGAGAGCACACGGCTTTATTTAATCAAACTAAATCGATACAACAGTTCATATATATACCTCTGGGGCCATCCACCTATAAGTCCCTGTCTCAGCTGTCATCACACCTGTCTGTGCTTTAACTCTGGCCACTCCAAAATCAGCAACTTTGACAACCTAAAGAGGAGTAACTTTGAGATCGTTGAAACAATAATATAAATTGCAGGAAAACCATAGTCAAGAATGGTGGTGCACACTACACAGGTAGGAAAAGGGATAATGTACTAGTTTAAGAGTCCACATCCATCTATCTAAAGATGAAATACTAGAACCATGCATCCAAAGCAAGATCACCGATTTGGCAATGGTAAAAACAATTCATAAAATTTAACTCTCACTTCATTCTCATCCATCAAAAGATTTGCAGCTTTCAGATCCCTGTGAATTATATTGTTCTGATGCAAATAGCTCATTCCCCTCGCTACGTCAATAGCCACTTTAATCAAAGTTGGAAGCTTAAATGTAGCCTTTTGCTTGTGTAGGTAGTCATAGACACTCCCACCAGACATGAATTCTGCATTTAAGAAATCAAGAATAAAATATCTGAAAAACATAAGCATAAACACAGCAGAGCTCCATTTTAACATATATCCCCAATCTTAACTTTAACCATCTGACACTTTATGTACATTACCTGTCACTATGCACAAATTGGGAGGCCTGGTACACGCTCCTATGAACTGGACAACATTTTTGTGCCTTACTTTTCTGCATAAAAGCAAATCAATCAGCTCATGGAGCACAGGCGTAGGGCTGAAAGTTATTAGCTGAGTATTATCTTCATCTTATCATTTTATAAATCCGAAGAATGGATAAATTCACCTCATTATATATACTTCTTGGCCAAATTCCTTTTGCAATTCTGAATTTAAGCGCTCCGCCTTGAGAATCTTGATTGCTACTTCCTGACTGCAGTAAGTGCCTTTGTATCTGAACAAACAAGTCATCGAGTAAGTAGAGAATTCAACGGCACGAACAAGCTACAAAGCTAGCATTCCTAGTACTTACAAATCACCGTATGATCCCGATGCTAATTTGGACTCAAATTTCAAAAGGTGGGGATCAATCTCCCAGACATCAGTACCATCGTTGGGAATTTTTAGATGATCAGATTCACGTTTTATTTCAATCTGCTCATGTTCACTGACAGAAGGCAGAGAATGTGGATTTGGCCAAGAATGGTTCTGCACAAAGTTATAATTTTGAATCTCACAGGATTACAAAGGAATAACAGCAAAAAGTAGATAATAAAAATCAGAAAAATATCAACTAAACTGGCTAACGTCCTTCCTGAAATCAACATCCGAAACTAGCACATCACATTGAATCTTCAGAAATCCAAATATATAAAATTAACAGCTGAATAGAGAAGTAAAGCTCTTGATCATATCCACAACAGGCAGCCATATCGTGATAACAACAATATTGGACTTGAATCCTATGATCAAGCCTGAACTGTTTTATCATAAAAGAAAAACAAAACAGTACCTCAAACTTTACAACTTGTTTCTCCAGTGCTATTCGAAGCTGTTCCACCTCCTACAAATTGGAAGCACCAAGAAATTCTTCAGTGATACAAAAAGGGCATTCAATGTAAAAATCTTGCTAACCTCTGGACAAAGTCTTCGATAGCTTTGTTCAATCGACAAATGACATTACAATGATTAGGACTAACGTAAACAAGCTAAAAAGCAGTGTAACCCTAAATCAAATATACCTCGAAAGGCCAGCCATCAACAACAAAAACATCCAACGAATAGCCATCAACAGTAGAAAAAGCATGTGCTTCCTGGATGTTCAGCCCAACCTCAGATAATAACGAAGTCAACTGCACAATGAAGTATACTATTAGAGTTTCTATTAAGCATGAAATGGTCTACGTGCCAATGCCATACTAAATTCTAATACACAAGCATGTACCTGACTAAGGAGCTTTGGCTTGTCATCTGCCGAGAACGTAATCTCATGCATTGGCCTGCATAAATGAGATTCATAGAGAACACCTTTTATATGATTTTCAACGATGGCATGCTATATTTATGAGGATAAGTCAATGTGACGAGTCAAAAGAAACAATGCAGTAGAAATATAACAATCGCAGAGGAACGAGAAAAAAACTTTTTTCGATACACAAATTTCAATTGATAACTCTTAGTGACATGAACAAATGTGTGTATTCCCCCTTCAAGGGAGTGATAACGAAAATATAAAACCTTCACCTTTGATATTTAAAGCTATTCCAGTAAAAGTTATCCCATGAAAGTTCAATATAAAATATCATGGCATCTCAGTACAGACCTTGGAATCTTGGAATTGTCATGCACAGCACTGTCACCATCATTAACTTCTGACTTGCCAACTTCAAGGGCAAGTGCTTCAAGGTTAGGAGAAGAACCAAAGGCAGGTGGAGGATGGATGCTGGGTAAAAGAAATAGGTTTGACACTCTCAGAAGTCACCAAATCATAGAAACTCAATGACTAATTTTGAAAAATGACACTGATCTAATAAGCAGATAATAAAAATATAAGAAGTGAATAAACTGTCACAAAACCAAAAAGTAACTTCAAGTCTATTTTATCAAAAAAAGATCGGCAGTACCTTCCCCTTTTAGGTAAATGTGAGTGTACCGAGTCTCCTCCATTCCCATCCAGAGATGGAACAACCTATGCGTAGAATTGACATCATAATATGCTGAGATGAACCAAACAAGAAAATCCCAAATTATCGAGCGACGAAAATGGGGGGAAATGCATATAATATAACTCAAGTAACGGTAATGGTAAATCATGAAAAAGGTTCTCCAGCAGCATCAATCAAGAAAATATGAGAGACATAATCATGTGTAAAGATATGTTATAATGTTTCTGAAGCAGCCAAAAAATATCTGAGACATGATATATAAACAAATATTTACAACAATATCATTCCAAACTCTAATTCCATATTATTTCTCAATGGCAAAATGCAGCCACCTAAACAAGCATTACGAGATATCTTTGTCCAAGAGAGGCAACTATTCCTAGAGCCTGTTGCTGATAATTTAATTTGTCATCAACTGTCTCTCTTGAAACTGTGATCTAGTCCATGATAACTCATTACCGGAAGATGAGGATATCATCATTTAGGGTTTTCAACTTTCCCAGAAGAATTTGATTAGGGACTGCTAAACGAAATAGTATTGTTAGCTAGTTTCTTCTTTGTCGAAACATCTTACTGATAATACCTATCAATACCCCATCAATACAAAAAAGGTCCAATGGTGACTTCAATTCTGATAGAGACGCACACATCTCAAACTACAACTCCTCACACTGAAAATCATATCACAAGCACAATAACCAACTGATGCTGAAAGAAAGGAACAAACAACTCTACCTGTACAAGTCGAACTTCAAATACCGGCCAGTTGTTCGGATCACGAGCCAGGTGCAGCAATCTCTTGTGAGTCAACACATCTTCAGCTCTCTCCACATTCACATCCATTGCATACCTTGAACCACAACAAGTACATCAAAAGATCAACATCGTATTCCAACAATCATAGAGATCAACAGTACCTCACTTCGCAAAACACTTGATATTATCATACGACGCGAAATAAAGACATGCAGTAAAAATCAATTTCTCCTGTTCACTCCGTCAACACGCGAAAAACGTGAAGATGAACAATATCTCAAAAAAGTCGACGGCCATAACAGCCACTTCAAAGAGATGTGACAGCTCGGCAGACAAAACGAGCAAAATTGGTCGAAAAAGATAAAACTTGGTTGGGGGGGGTTTCGGTACGAAACCTGGCAGGAAGTCGATTGAAATGAGCCCAAAGCTGATCGTCGAAATCAGGCTCTCGAGCCTCGGCGTTCTCTTCCTCTTTGAGGCGCCGCAGAACCTCATTGTACACTTCAACCTTCTTCTGCTCTTGTCTGTTCTTCGAAGCAGACGACTCGACTGCCTTACTCCCGCAACTCTCGTTATCCTCCAACACCATCTGCGATTTGATGGGACAACACTTAGCACATACGATCGCAAAATCGAGCAAGATTCCGATCCCTGGGGATACGCAGAACGAAAGAGAAAAAGGGAAAAAAAAAAGACTGAGATGCAGATAAAAGATGGCGTGAATTGGGGCGTGTCGATTTATAGCATATATTATTACATTACAACTTCCAAGTGGCGAATGGAGATGGTGGAGTGGAGGAACAAAATTAATAAATTATTAGGGATTAAGAGATTTTGGATTTGAACTCTCTCTCTCTCTCTCTCTCTCTCTCTCGCTGTAAAAGAAATAGTTTTCTGCCGGCGTTAACGAAGTTTAATTTCAGTAACGGAGGAGAGACGGCGTGAGAAAAAGGAACTGAATTTTCTAAAATTAAAACTAAGTATCATTGCGTTAAATGTTAAAATATTGGATGCCTTTTATATTTTTTGTACATTTGATCTTAAGCCAAGCTAGCAATTATTTAATTGTGGCATATTCTCGGGCATATGTATATATATCCCTGCCGATTTGGGTAAGTCCTAGGCTCTCTCTATATTTTGATTAAGATTGATTTACTAATATTTTAATTAGGTGATGAATAAACGAATAAATTAGGTTATTTAATGGGTTGGCTGAGTAGATGTGCCCTCTTATTCAACTTGGCGTCCAAGTTTGTCACCTTTTTTAGTATTTATATGAAGCAGTGTATTAGCTAATTTCTCCGGCTTATGTGTATAGCTAATTTCATGACATCCTTACATAGATCGCCTTAATTAATGAATTAATTGACGTCCTAATCGCTTATGTGATATGAATAACGAGATAGGTCGTGTCATATGAATAGTTGAGATAAGATGACGTTTCCCACTTCGGTGTGTTGGGAAGAAAAACAAAAAGATGAAAGCACCATTAATTTAAATTCGGACAAATGTAATTTTCCTCTTTTATTGCGCAAGGAGATGAAAATATCAGAAAAAGAGAGAGGAAAACATATAGATGTAGATATTATAAAAACTATTCCATAAATAAAACGTTAATTTTTTCATACAAATGTACCCCTATGAGTTTTTTACGAGTGCATGCATACCAAACCCTATTCGCATTTAATTTTGTTTTGATAATCCAAACCAAAGCATGCAATTGCGCAAATCATGTCGTACCAAAATAGCCGCCGTTGACATCGACGATCTAACGCCTTCAATATATTATTGAAATGTGCGATGTGCCACCGAGAACATACGAAATACATGACGTCATTGGTTAGTATTTCTTAATATTTTTGGTGGTATTTAAATCTATTGCTAAATTTCAATACATGTCCTCATAGTGAGGAAATTAGAGCTCATCCACAACGAGGATTAGGATAGGAGGCCACGTAGATCGATGTTGTATTTAACTTGTTAACCTTTGGGTTCCTCGAAGGGACATTTCAACGAACATTTGAATATAGTATAAACATAGATAAGCGGCGACTCGACGACGTTCATTTCAAAGAATATGCCGATCCTATGTCTATTAATTAAATACAACAATCTTTCCCTAGTTGACCATCTTTTAAATATGTGCGAGATAAGATACAATACGTACAGCGCACATTTGCCAGCGAGGCAATATTCCGCTGTGAGTGCGACCACCATAACGTATTGTCGACTAATCCTATACCACGACACGACGAAGGAAGAAGTTTGAGTCGCTCAAAACCTTATCCCCATAAACAAGTTTTACTATAATGCATAGACAGTGAATTGCAAAGAAAAGTGCTTTTTTTAGTAGATATTCTTTTTAATAGTTTTTATTTATTCTTTTCTTTTTTATATGACAAGCCAATGGTGAAGGTGGATTATTACGACGAAGTCACGACGACACTAAGAAGATAAGACAGATTTGAAAAAGAAAATTCACAGCATTCACGGGAAAAAAAAGGGACCCCCACTTTAGTGATTATGAAAAATAAATGCATATATTTACATGTTGTTATATGTCCAGCTCCGACATGTGAGGAGACTAGCGAAGCTACGAGAATTCCGTTTTCTGTAAATCTTCTATATGAAAAAGAAAATATAAAGAAATAAATACTAGAGCGAGATTAGGACTGGCTAGCTGCACTCTCTTTGTTTTTATTATTTCTTGTGCAGACAGAGAAAATAGCTCGACAATATTGCGTCAACCGCCACACAATACGATATACTTATTTAATCGATTAAGTATATTACAAGATGAGGGCTGTTGACTTCGTTTTAGGCTGTACCTGGACACGATATAGCGAGGCATGAATGATGAATCTAGACGCATTTTTGCCAAGTCGATGAATGAACTGCCAAGTTCGTTCATCGTTATTACTTCAATTCATTATTCAGTCATCCCCCATGCCAGGCATAGATCGGCTTCTTCTACTCAAAGCTTGGGCCTTAAGTTAAGTACTTACGAACCTATTCTTAAACCATTCAATGGAATGGACAATTAGCCCATTTTAGCCTTGAATTGTATACTAGTTTTGAACTTTCTTATCATTGATTACCAAGACCGAGTTTAAATACTCACATTTCTGCTATCTATGGTTGCAAACGAGCCCATATTCGATATTCAATTCTTACACGAATCATAAATTTAATTAGATTCGATAATGATATTCGAAACGATTCGCGAATATTCAATTTTTTTTAATTATTTTTTTTCAAAAAATACCTGTTAATTATATAATATATTATTCTGCATGAAAATGAACCATGTAAGAAAATTCTCATTGGATCTAATACATAGTGGGCCTAACTAGTATCTATGTACGTATACTATATTATTCTGCATCATATAATTCAAATCGAATCGAATATTCGATAACTATACGAATCGAATAACGATATACTCGTATTCATATTCGGTAACTACTCGAATCGAAAAACATATTTGTATTCGTATTCAGTCGACATGAGACGCACGAGGACTAGGGTTGTCTTCCTTGACAACAGATACAGTAAAATTTACATACCTGAGAACACAGAGTAATTCCTGCTGGGGTAAGAACAACACACATGGAATTCTTCTAACACAAACCCTCAAACGCCGGAAAGCTGATCACCAATCCCAAACCCCCTCTCAGCAGCATAATCCACAAAGCTATACAACGGCAAAACCCTATCTCCGCCATACTTCTCCTCCAAAGCAGCCAACTCCCTCTTCGCCTGAGCCCTTAAATCCTCGGCAACCTCCATAGCCTTCTCCACCCCATAGAGCGACACGTAGCTCTTCCCCTTCTTTTCCCCGCCCTCCTTAGCCTCGAGGATATCGTCCACCACCTGATAAAGAACGCCCACGGCCCTTCCGTAGTTCCTCAGCCTCTCCACCTCCTCGTCGGCGGCCCCCGCCAGGAGGGCACCGCACACGGCCGAGCACTGCCCCATCTCCCCGAACTTCTTCTCCTGGACGAAGTCGACCGCGTTGGGAGTGGGCCCGCCCTCGAGGTCGACAAACTGGCCCGCTGCCATGCCCGTGGACCCCACTGCCCGGGCGATCTCGGAGATGACCCTTAGGAGTCGGGATTCTGGGACGAGGTCTGTTGGGGTGTGGGAGACTATGTGGCGGAAGCCCAAGGGGAAGAGGGCGTCGCCGGCGAGTATGGCCATGTCTACGCCGTAGACCGTGTGGTTGGAGGGCTTTCCCCTTCTTGAGGGGTCGTCGTCCATGCATGGGAGGTCGTCGTGGATCAGAGAGGCGGCGTGGACCTGTTTTTGAAAAGATGGAGAAACAAGGGATTGGGAAAAAACGTTCGAGGAAGAATCTCAAACCTCCAAATTATCAGCTACGATATTTCAGATCAGTAAGAGGTTTAAGCAATGAAGCTTTGCATACCCAGTTTGAAGCAAAGGTTAAGATGCCACAGTAATCACCTCCTTATTAGCCTAATTTCGGCCGGGAAACAAAAAGCCATTCAAGAAAGAAGCTCGAACTTCCAAATTATCAGCTGAATTCAACTGGTTTTTGTCATGATAATGCATTTTTGGAATGGAATCCATGGCCATTTCAGTTCGGAAAAGGGTTTTAAGCAAAGAAGCTTTTAGATGCTCAATTTCAAGCTAAAGATTCAGATGCATGTCGCGGTAATCACCTCATCATAATGCCTAATTTTCAACCACAAGATAAGAACTTCCAAGTGCTGGAAATTGTCATAAGAAGTGATAATAACAAGAGCATCATCGGATATTCATCAATTCGTGACCAGCTTATGACTAAGGATGGGAACAGAAAGCAATTTCAAAAAAACGAACCATTTCAAGGGCGCAGGCGGTGGGGAAAGCGGCGGCCCTGTCGCCTCCGAACAATTCGCAGGCGGCGACGCACATAACGGGGGGCGCCCTCTTCGCTCCCTTGGCCAACACGGAGTACCGCATCGCTTCGTAGATCTGCTGGGGGTACTTCACGGGTATCGCTTCGTTGAGCTTTTCGTCGATTTCTTTGATCAACGCCGTCCAATAAGTCTTCAGATCGAATTGAGCGGCGGATGGCTGTACGGCTGCGCAGCACCTTATCGTCCGCCGAGGGACGGCGACCGCCTTGGGGAACGGAACGGAGAGAGATGGAGACTTGAGCACCGTCGATGGAAACATAATTTACCGTCGATCAAGGTGGTGGCCGGCGATAATGAGCTGAGCTGAGCTGAGCTGAGAGGAAAGAGATAACGTTTATAGTTGTGGAGCCAACTAAAGCGCTTTTATTTCTTTATCCGCTTGTTGGATGGTTGGTATGGTATGGTAGTGCTTTAATCATAATTAATTGGTTAATAGCGCGCTATTACACTTAAATGACTAGGAAAGTGGAAAAACCTCAACAGATCAGCACAAGTCGTTGGCAATGGTTTCACAATATATAGACTATAGACATACACCCCAACTGCTGGCCCAAAATTCTAACAAGAACACAAAAACTACGCCAAGAAAAGCACATAAATGCCAATCAATTGCGTTCCAGGGCATCGCCCGACACTCGCCTGGAGCTGAGATTACCGTTGGTATAAGACCAAAGCTTGTCCAAGTCCGAGGGCACCACTTTGTCCAGCTTATGAGCGGCGAGGCTGCTTTTGTTCAATGGAGTAACCGTCCTCTTTGGGCTGCTTGGCTGAGGAGGCGAAGAAACCATCGTAGGCGTGGCGAAGGGGGATGTGTACGGTGTGTGCTGAATGGAGAAGGGACTCGGCGACATTTTCTTCTGCAGAGGAAGGCCGTTGAAGCCACCTCCGCGGTTAAAGATCGACATGTTTTCTGCAGCAGCACAGCGCTTGGTTGCATCGTCGACGTACACGACGTCGTCGATCCTTGCGATTATGTTGAACGCTAGGCTCTCCATTACCCTCGAGTAGCTCTCAAGAATTGCATGGCCAACGTCCTGCGAACAAATGAAATTAAATTCACAGTTCAGAACTGAATGTGGAATTGGGGAAGATTGAATTACAATGATTTGTGGCGGGGTGCGTAAGGAAAGGAAAGGACCTTGTTGTACTGAATTTTGCACATGTCTAGAGCAGTTTGTGGCAAACCAGGGAATCGGATTTTGAGGCTGTGCAATAGGGTTTCGGCGCGCTGTGCCAGGAATTGATTCTTGTCCCCGTCGGTAACGAGGCCCATTACTTTACCACCCCAAGACATTCGTTTCGGAGGTTTCTGAAGATTGGGATGTTTCTTTCTGTCCTTCAGCTTCCAGGCATGCACGGCTGACTCGATTTTGTTTGCCACGTCTAGAGTGTGATGCTCTGAGGAGAGGTCGAGGCAGTCGAGTAGGCATTCTGGCAAGAACTGATCCGATGTAATGCATCGGTAGATGATGTCACCTAGGCAATCTCTTCCATTCTGTAAAGGGGCAATGGACGAAATTGACGTCAAGAAACACATTAATCACATTCCTCGACAAGGTCTATGGAAATACCACATAAATGTATAAAGAGGGAGGACGAGCGGAAAAAGATAACTCGCCTTGGGTAAGGTCTCAATGTAGGCAGTGGGAATGTCCATCTCAGCAAGCACATTAGCATTTATGGCCAAAGCAGCTTTCAGTATCTGGTTTGTGCAATCTCTGCACTGCTGCAGCCTCTTCCTCGATTCTTCAGACAAACCTTTTCCAGGAACTTTCGGGAACGGAAGCCACCACTTCTCTTCTTGTCTAACCGAAGGCCTCCCAGACAACAAGCCCGACGTAAACTTATCTCCATCCTCCACTGAAATTCCACGGTCAACATACCAAAATTCTGTATCACGAAACCCATCGAGAATGCTTATCAACATCGCATCGAGCTTCTTGAGTGCTGGCAAGTTCATACACAGATCAGAACGTGGCCTTGTTGCCATTACTTCATAAGTACCACCGCCAGGAAACTGCTGTATTGAAGGCACGAGCTCAACGATTGAGTCGCTAACGGATAGCAGCCATTCCATCTCTCTGCACCACATTGCCTTCTTTTGAGGAGCAAGTGGCTCCAGCCTCCACAGCTCTCCAAACACGGTTGCTGCAATTCGAAAAAGAAAAAATCAGAGACAACAATTGGTCAACAAGACTTGTACCTACGATCTCATTTGCAACACATAAAACTCTGAGAAGGAAATTACCTGACAGATTGGTAATGGCATTTGAAATTGCTAGTGCAGTACAAACTCCTTTACCACCTCCAGACATGTCCTCACCAAGAAGCAGCTTAGCAAATCTTTCCTTCATCATTTCGATTTCTGGGAAAATATCTCAAAACAAGCCAAACCAGAGCAAGTCATGAGACAGTGATGGCTTTCTAGACATCAAAACCAAGACAAGCACCAGAATATCCCCTCACAAGGGACAACTTATCACACCACCGACACTATGCATCGGGGCAGCGATCCATAAATTTTGAACCACACAGTACAAACATGCGCAAAGAAAGAAATAACAAAAGTCAAGCATCGCAATCATGGGGACACTACACCAAAACACTCAAGTGACGCTGATGCCATTTCTTCAGCAGCTAAGTGAAAAAGGAGAAAAAAAATTGAAAAAAATAAGGACAAGGTGAAGTCGTAATCACAAACCAGATGTCTCGGTGCAGGTACTTCTCGGATTCTCATCCCAAATGAGGACATCCTTGCCTCCAATCACAGGAAAACTAAACGTCGGCGTCAGCGGCGCCGAACTTCCGGCGGCGAAGGGAGAGAAGCCGGAAGAACTGGATGCGCCGCCGCATCCGCGGACGTCATCCTCGGATGAGCTCTCCGACTCGCTGACGTCGGCACTAGGGCTGTAGCTGCCGCACCTCTCTTCGCTTCCTTCCTCCGACGATACACTGCCCACCATTTCCCTTTCTCCTAAAATCAAAACACCTGAGAGCTCAATGCACCAGCAAATACAGATCTGAAACGACTCATACAAGTGGGGCATTTACGAAGCCAAAACGTGGTGGTGGTACCATTACCTTGAAAAGCTACGGTCGTTGATCAGAAGATGATTAGTGTAGTGGCGAAGGAATGTAGCAGATAGGGTAAGTTGCAGCAAAAGCAGAAAGCAGAGAGACAATAATAAAAGTGGAACAGCAATCACTGAGTCGTTGTGAGGTGTGTGTGCTTTTTCTCTCTCTACTCAACTCTTTTCGTCTTCCTCTCACCCCCTCTCTCTCTCTCTCGCTATTAATGTATTCTACTAACGTTTGTCTGTAACGGCGTTAGCTGGTAGGAACATTTCCATCGTATGACTTGACGGCAGGATACTCGTGTAAACGGCGTTAATGTGTTAACGCTGTGCACTGGCACTTGAGATAGGCTGCTGTTTGGTACCATGTCTATTTGCCACGTAGACTTTGTCTTTTTTTTTTTGCGTAAAATTTTTCATTAAAAAGAAAAAGAGAATTGAATTCCATACTCAATGTTAAGTAGTAGAAACACTGAATTAAATGTGACGTGTTAATCAATATTTGAAATAAATAAGAATTCGAAGCATCGAGTCATAAATGTGACGGACGTTATGGAGTTTGTGGTTTAATTGTTAACTTAAATATACTTGCGACTAGCTAATGCTCGTTACATTGTTATTTTCATACTATTATTTAAAGCGACATAAATCGAATTTATGAGTTGTGTTTATGCAAGTTGAATTGAAGTTGAGCTGCGTGTGTCGAATGCAGTCGGGTAAGAAGAATGGATAGGCATTATTTCCGTTACAGCTAGAGATGGTATTTATGTTATTACTACGTACAGGCCAGCAACAATAAGAATAATCATTAAAATAATCGAGAAATTGTAATAACGATATTACTATTTTAATGAGCGATTGAATCATTTGTAACATTATTGGCAATATTATTCGAATTAGGGCCAGTGGTCTCGGAATATGATTGAGACGTAGCCCATATGTAGGACTGCTGGTCGTGTACACTTATTTATTTCCATTACTATAAATATTATACATCGAGTGTATATTATTTTTAATATCGACACAATAAATGGGCCAAGAGTAATTTGGAAGAAATGGGCTGAAGACCAACTTGGGCCCACCCAAATGGGTTACTAGATTCGCCAGATACTGTTATTGGGCCGTATGCAATATGGGCCTTGAAATGACAAAATTCATCACAGACCAACTGTACGGACAAGTTGAGATGATCTTGGAGATTCTGACACGTTGTAATCATTTGATAGCTCCTGTAATAGCAATTCACGTCGACAGCTGAGAAGTAAAATAAATGCAGACTTGAGACATAATAGGTAGCTTATTAGAACCCATAGCTCTTTTGTAAAAAAAAAGTGTCATAACAGCAATTAAGGGTTTAATTTCGAATTCAGGTCAAATTTGCAAAATTTTAGGTTAAAGGATCCGTTTTGTGTGATGTAAAAAAGTGGTATTAAAGATATATGAACTGGTATAGATGATCGTTTTGTGTTACAAATTTCAACATACTGGTATGATAGAGCAATGAAGTGGTACTGCAGAGAATAAATTGGTATTTGATGATCATAAACTGATACCGAATTATGATTTTGTGTTACAAAATTTGAACATACTTGTATGAAAGAGCAATGAAGTGGTACTTGCAGAAAATGGGTCCTTAAAACTAAATTTTTTGCAAGAGAACATGAATCCTAAATGATAGTTACGTGAGGGTCCGAAATGAAAATGTCCAAAAAAAATTTAGAAGCCATAGCTCTTTGCCTATTATACTATTTATTTATAGAAATTAATCAATGTCATGATATAACACTAAGGTATGTAATATATATCCCCTATGCATGTAACGGCCGTAGTATATAGTACACCGCCGCCGCCGCTAAATAATTAATAACAGCGCCTCCCGTAATAAAAACACTTGCCATTTTGCCGCAAGCATATTTTCCGTCGTACGAAGCTCAATATTTTCCTTTAATTAATATATTCAATATTATCGTGTGTGTAATGCATTAATCAACACGTTGCATCAAAGTGTCATTTCCTATCTGAAGTCGTAATGATTTGTTTTTGGAAACTTGCACGCTTCTCGACAATACGAACTGCTGAGGAACTTCAAGTTTGACAACACCCTCCCTTGAATTCATGGTACAGATATATGTTGCTATCACCAAAAACTTTTTTAAGAAAAAATAATCAAAGAAGTAATCGCACTTATGGCTCCGTAATTGTTGATTTCGTAGTTAATGATTTGCGATTGCTACTGTTATTTTTCGTTTTTCACGAGGGTTGGTTATTCGATGGTGTAAATCTCAAGATTTTGATGAGATTCAATCATATATGTTTCTAAGATTTGTATATGGGATCTTACGTATATTTAGTGCCATCCGTACTGTGGCTTGATTTTTGTACGAATATTTTGAGTGTAATAAAAGTGGTCGATGTGTGGCGCTTAAAATTGCATCATTTGATCGACACTTGGTCGCTTTATGCTTCATAACCCTATTTGTCGAACTTCAGTTAACGTTCGATGTATATGGTTACTAAAATAGCCAACAAATTAAAGTATTTTACTAAAATGAATTCGGAATATGATATAAATCTAGAGATACCGTGCATGAAAATATGATATGGCCATTTATATTATATATAAAATGCGCGTGTTGAAGTTTTTCATTAAAAGTTTGAAGGTACTGCATATGAACATAGGACTTATAGAGATCTTTATATATATATAGATAGATAGATAGATAGACACAGTATATATATTTCTTCCATTTATCTGTTCCAATCGTGTCTTATTAATTACTAATATTATCGATTCGAGTACGTTGCTCGCTTTATTTAAAGCTTCAAGAAAGAATGGATCCGTAAGGAGAAAAGTGTACACCATCGACGTTTATCATCAAGAGTTTTTGAAGGTGAAGAAAGCTCGTACAGAAAAAAAAATCCAAACACGAGAATGGAATTTGAAATTGTGGGGTCAAAAGCCATACAATCAAAGACAAACAACATTTACTCGAATTTTTTCTCCATATAAATACAAATAAAGAAAAGGAGATAAAAAAAAAAAAAAAAACACAAGAGCCACGTGTACGGACAGGTTTGTGAGCTCAAATCCCGAGCCGGGGAACATCAGTCGTCTTCGTCTCATATTATTTTTTTCTCCCTTTTGTCTGCATTTAATTGTTTATTCGACATTAATTGTTTTTATATCAATTCATAACTTACATTATGTAGGGAGGGGGAGGTTGAGAGTGTTTTCATTGGATTTATTACAGATTTAGTTCAAGACAAAAACCTTGTCAACAGTTTCCGAATTAAAGATCTTCGTCAAGGGTTTACATTCCTTGATTGAAATACACACACATGCACACGCATATATAATATAATAAAGAGCATTTATATTCGCCAAGTTTCGGCGTGCCCAATCTCCTCTGCATATATATTGGCTGTGGCAGTTAACGTCTGAATCATTATCCAAGTCCGCTTCTTGTTCTTACACCACCACTCCAACGTTGAAGTACACGAAATCAAAAAGCTAAAGAAACGATTTTTATCTGGGAAAACAGCTACGAAAATCGATGAAAGAGAACCATATAACGAAATCAAGATTCAACACAGCGTGTGTTTTCTGTGGGAGCAGTTCTGGGAAGAGGGATTGCTACAAAGAAGCTGCGGTCGAGCTAGGGCAGGAGCTGGTAACGATATATCAACCAAGCTCCCTTCTTTTTTTCTTCCTTCTTTAACTCGAATGCTTATATCTTCTGCAACCCTGTAATGACGAACGTTTTACTGCTACGTTCGCGACGCTTTGGCGTATATCGGCATGAAAAGGTTGCGAAAGGATTAAATCTTGTGTATGGCGGCGGAAGCATTGGGCTCATGGGTCTAGTTGCTCAAGCTGTTCATAATGGCGGTGGACACGTTCTTGGGTAAAAAGCTGCCTCCTTTTTTCGTCTCTCTCTTAGCTAAGACTACGCCATTTCAAAAGCATATGTTGGGTTTTGGTTGATCTTTGCTGCTTTACACGTGTTATTGCAGGATCATACCTAGACCTTTGGCTGGAAAAGAGGTGGGCTTGCTTGTCTTAACATGTCTCCTTTTTCTGGCACTATTTTCTTTCTGGCAAAAGCTGATGAATGGTTTCCCTTCCCTTGTTTTGACTACCTCAGAAAACTGGGGAGGCCGTCGGCGAAGTGAGGATGGTGGCTGATATGCATCAAAGGAAGGCCGAAATGGCTAGCCATTCTGATTGCTTCATAGCTTTGCCAGGTACATGAGCAGTTTTCTTGCCTCACTTCAGAGAGCTTGGGCTTCACTGTGTAACTATGGCTACGCTGTGTTTTAACGGCAGGTGGTTATGGCACTCTCGAGGAACTATTAGAGGTCATAACATGGGCGCAGCTTGGCATCCATGACAAGCCTGTAAGGGCATGTGTTACATTGTCCCTTTTGCTTGAGCTACGTGAGATTATTATTACATGACGTATATCTATCTATCTTCAATAGGTGGGCTTGCTCAACGTCGATGGCTACTACAACTACCTACTTACCTTCATCGATAAAGCTGTGGATGATGGCTTCATTAAGCCTTCTCAGCGCCATATCTTTGTATCTGCACCTAATGCCAAAGAACTCGTGCAGAAGCTTGAGGTAGTCTTTCCTCAGGTTTCTTTTTTTCTTTCCTTTTCCTCATGGAGGAGGAAGCCTTCCTTACGAGTTTCACAGAAATGGCAAAATATAGATTTGTCTCCCAAGGAAAGGAATCTCCACAGTTTTTCCTACTTTTACATTTTCTTGTTCCTTTCTTCTTTATGGGGTTCTGTGCTCATGATGATCTACTGTTTTCCCTGGGCCTGTATTATTAGGAGTACGAGCCTGTCCAAGATGAAGTAGTTGCTAAGCTAAATTGGAACAGCGTGGAAGCTGAGCAGCAGCAATCGCCTACGCCTTCGACACCACCACAGCCCAAGCAAGTGGAGTTCACTGCTTTGCAGCAGGCCAAGGTTGCTCTCTGAAGCGAAGGAAATTTAACTTAAATCTATCTTTTTCTAGATATAAACAGTAGCAATATCTAAGGCTGTTCTCACTTTCCTTTTTTTTTTTTGCCCAAAAATGGTTATGATGCGCTAACAACTGACCCTACCATAATGGTGTGAGTGGGGGGAGTGAGGACAAGAAGAGTTGGTTTCTGTTCCTCCCTCTTCTTGCATTCATTTTGGCAGCTATTGATGTTTATGCTTCTGTATGTTATAATGTTGGCTCTGATTCTTGAATTTTACATATATAATTATACATACATGGAGCAAGTGAACAAGTCAAGACAAGAGGAATAGAAACAAAAAATTTCATAGCTGCAGCTTTATTCTGTCTCTGGGTGTATTTGTGCGTGTCTGAGCAAGCATGCATCTGCTGTAGTAAACATACACAACTTGGCAAAAACCAGCCAAGGCAAAGGCTGGGTAAGTGTTGTTGTTTTAAGGTACTATTTTGTGGTGTTGGGAATTCGATTTTCCACTGTGAAAGCAACTTTTTTTTTTGCACAACTTGGGCAGATGATAAGGTTAGCTTGGTAGCAAGATAAACACACGGCCACAATTTTTACTGTCCCGTTAGTTACATGTTTCTTGTATTTAATTGAAATTAGTTCACGACAACATTAGCATGGAGTTAACTACAACTATGTACAGAGACCATAGCTCAGTTATTTCACTACAGCATGCGTATCTGTTGTGTTTTATTACCTGCTGTTCGTTGAGTTGTGATAAATGTCCCATTTTCGACATATGAAGTAGTATATTAATGAGGGGAGTTTCAGGCTTTATAAAAAGCTAATAACTGCAGTTATGGTGCAATATTGATCTGCTATGCAAGTGACATGAGATTAGATTGAAAGACTAAAAGAAAGAAGGGATTCTCCTCAGAGAGCTGTTTTGGGCCCTTTTGTCATCATATTTCAGAACACGGTGGTAACACTTGCGGTTCATTTAAATCTGAAATTCAATATTCGGCTATGTAAGTTGCGAGAAAGATGAAGCTTTATATCGAAATCGAGGGAGAACAAAATCTATCAAGAAAGTTAAAGGTAGGCTTGTAAGTTCTTATTATTCAACAAAGTAATGAAACCTGGGCAAAAGGGGGGGGGAAGAAATGCTGCAGTAACATCAATGTCTTCTTATCTAAATCTGCTCCTGGCCAACAATCTGCAATTCAAACCCGATTTAGATAAATACACCCACAAAACTATAAAAGCCAATGTTTCGGAAAAGAGAATTTGGTATCGTATTACGGTTCATTTCGGGAAGGTTCAAAGGAAACACAGACCTCAAAATTTCCATGGAGGAACCACCACGGGCCCTTTGTCATCGATAATCTGGAAACAACGAAGCAAGCATCGCAGTTAAACCCCACGGTTAAGCGTTATACAGAGCTTCGATATTATTTGTTTCTATCCAAACTGAGATGTAGTACAACAGCGTTTTCTTCAGCAGATACGAAAATATTAGCAACGAATAGTCCAAAGGTTACCTAATGAATCCAGCTACCATTCGTAGTCCCATGAAGAGCGTCAAGCCCGACCAAACGCCAGGCAGGCCAAAGGAATTAGACGCATATAGCAAAAACGAAGAAGATATCGCCCCAACTAGCATCTGTGCATCGCCCAAAAAAAGGTCGTTAAAAGGCCATTGATCATCAAAGACTCGAAATATATATATATATATATATATATATATATATATATATATATATATATATATAGAAAAGGATACCATTGAAACTGCAGCATACGAAAAGTCGGAAACTCCATAATGAAGGCCGTCGAAAATAAAAGCTAGTGCATTTATAGGTTGGCTGGCGCTAACAAACTGTAAAAAATTCCAGGAAAGCGAAGTTAGAGCATAAGTGGAATGAATTTCATATAGAACTTTGAGATAGTGCATCTCACTTACCAAAACGCCTGTTCTAATGATCTGTAGGACTTGTTGGTCCTTAGTGAACAAGCGGGACAAAGGAGTGAAAGAGACGCCGAGAATTAAAGCTAAGATCGCCCCCGTCACAAAACCTGTCTGAAAAGTGCAAGCCCATGTCACGCAAATTCGGTTACAAAAGCGTTATTTAAGCAGAAAGAAGAAAGGATTGATAATACCTTCAGAACGAAGAAAGTGATGTCCTTCACGGTTCTGTAGTCATCTTTCGATACATATGTGGCAACAAGGGCCTGAAAAGCACCAAATCACGGTGAATCTGATGCGTGGATGGAAAAGATTCGAAGCATTGAATAATGCACTCAGAAACATAAAGTAAATAGCAAGCTAGACACAAAATCATTTCGAAGGTAGTGAGGTGATACTGCAAATGGAATAAGAAGAGCGAACAAAGAAATGTGAAACCTGGGCGGAGGCAGCGAGCGCATCAGTGAGAAGTGAGACAGCGAGCCATACTTGCAAGCATATCTGATGAGCTGCCATAGCCACAGGTCCCTGTCGAGCAGCCATTGACGTACCGAGCGTCATAGTCAGCAAAACTGAGAGCGTTCTCCCAATAAGGAAACCACCTTCATACAACCAACAAACGAAAAAGAAATTCGAAGTAATTACACATTCGAATAATCATATATCTGCACAGAAACAAATCGTTGAATGCTTACCTGATTTGAGATAACCACCAAACTGCAGGTCGCCGAGTTTTGGAGGTAATAAAACTGCTCTCTTGTTCAAATACCAAGCCATTGAAAAGGTGACGATATACCTGGCACACGTAACATGGTATCAGCACAAACATTAGAGTAGGACTGCTTATCAAAGAATATACAGAATAGTGCAGATAGACATACTGTGAAACAACAGTAGAAAGTGCAGCTCCATAAACTCCCAGGTGAAAGTAATACATAAACAACGGAAAAAGGAATATAGCTGTAAAATTTCCAAAGCCTGCAGGGAAAAAAGGCTTTTCTCGGTTAGTATTCAACTTTTATAAAATTCGAAGTATGTTTGGATTCGTCGCAATCCATGGGTGGATATTTCGCGTTCGACTGATCATGATGGGGAGTCCAAAGGGGCAAAAAAACTTCGATTTTTTGCTTTCACGGGGTGACTCATACAGCATAATGTGACACATTCAAGGGTGCTGAACAATAATGTTACCTAAACATAACACGGGCGTTTTTGTATCCTTAAAACCACGAAAAATTCCTTGAAGAGCCAATGAAACAACATAGGCAGGAGCACCAAGAGCCCTTAGAATAAGAAATCTTTGCGCAGGAGAGCGCATGCTAGATTCCTGCAACAACAGTAGGCACAATTTCAGGTTCTGCTACTTAATATGTGAACAGTAGTCTTGTCTTTTTTCTCTCATAGCAGCACATAGTTAGCAAGCAAACAGCCCAACCATTCATAAAACCCAAGATGGGAAACACTAGAAAAACCATACTATGTATTTAGCATGAAAGTGCTACATGTTATACCAAAGCATCACATGTTTTCCATGTCTCCTTCGAAAGTGTACGTATATATGATTAGCACGTGTACATGCCGTCACATATTGACTTTTAAACAGCATCTCAGCATCATTTTCATGGATATGGTTCAAACAATCCCAAACAGAAATAACAATCGAACAATTCAGATGCACACTTTTGCTATCCCCATCAAACTCAGAAGAGGTCCAGATGCCAAAGTGAGAGCAGCAGCTTCAAATATTCCAATACCAACAGCTAATAGCAAAGCTGTGGACACCGAAGATAGCTGAAGCTTTTTTGCTGCGGTAACAACAGAACAAAATAGAGTTACATTAAAGGACTTGGACTAAAATCTAAAATTTCTACATACCCATACGAAGCAACAAGTCTTATATAGTTACCATCTACCTGTCGTGGAATGTCCGCTAGCATTCTTTGAAATATCTTCAGCCACGAAAGAAGTAGCAACACTAAGGAGGGGGATGTTAAAGAGCTTTGAGATTATGTTAAAGAGTGATATGGAGACAGCAGCTGAAGCCAATTCTACAGAACCTGATATAAAATAAAACAGTGGATTACAAAGATAGAAACCAAGAAAAATTGTGGCAAATGAGAACAGGTGAAAAAAAGTTACCCAATCGACCGATATACGCAGTCTCCATCAGTTGGACCATTGGTTCAATCGCCTGTCCACCGATTGCTGGTACAGCCATCATAACTAGTTCATGTTTAACATTCTTCGGCTGGGATATGCTGATAGGTGATTCATCGAACTGAGAATAAGCAGTCCCATTCACCTCACTGAGAAAGAAAGCAAAAGGAACAAGGTAAAATTATCAATCCAAGAACCACCTTTCACATAACAAATCAAATAGCGGCGAGCAATGCACAAACTGGCGTCACCAACAAGCTCTAATGTAGACAGAGAATAAGAATTAACATTGAGGGCTTATGGGACTTGAACAGAATTCCATTTCCTTCGCAATGAATTTTGTGGTGGTCCACAAACATACCATCTTCTTAAAAAAACACATAACACAAAGACCATCGTTTTAAAGGGATAATTGCTTTGCCAATTACTGCTTATGAGAGTGGTATGATCGGATACCTAAGGCCTGCACCTGCATCATAGCAACCGATCTCTTCTTCCCAGACATCGCTAGATTTCTTACAGCTCAACCTCGGAAAAATATGATTTTTCCGACGAACGACTGGGAGAGGCAGCAGCCCCGCCGTTGCACCCATAAAGCATGTACGGACACCGCCGCAACAATCAATATCTGCCGGCTTTCGTCCGACACGACGAGGCACCGTTGAGTGGTGCTTCGATAAAAATGTATTTTTCAGACTGTTCATCGCTAATCCACAAGCAAAGCCATTCAGCTGCGCAGCAGCCATTTTCGGCAGTGGGTGTTTGTGTCGATTAATGGGGAGTATGCTGGAGATTCTTGTTTCTCACCAAGAATCTTGAAACTGAAGAATTTTTGAAGAAAGAGAAGAATATATTGATATTTATTACGAGCTGGCCTTCGGAGAATTCTTGAACCGAGTATAAAGACAAAAGAGAAAACGCAGGAAAATCAAACACAATTCGACCCTTTTTATCAGTAACATCAACGATAAAGAAGGATCCTATCCTGGCTCTGAGCTCATAGAACAAAAGCTTAAGGCCCAAGAAAATAACGAATCGGATAAAGATTCATCCTCTCCTATGTTTATCCCATCTGTGTAAGAGTTAATGCTTTCCTATTTCGTCTCTACTGCAATAATATACGTGGGTTTATGTCCGAGGTTTGATGCTTCGTCAGTTACGAGGTGGCTCTACTTCGTTCCTACTTCCTAGAAACACAACACTGCTCTGTTTTAAGTTGCGAATCCCATTCTGAGATCCGTACAGTTATTGGGCTTCACATCAGCCCAACAAACATGTATTGGGCCTTGGGCCCAACATCAACACACTTCGGCCCGCTATGATTCAAAATATGTTTAACACACTACAAAATCTTATAATTCATAAATCTTACAAAAAAAACATTAAAGAAGGATAATCTATTATATTGATGACGAATGTGAGTTAAAAACTGCTTTTTGGCGTATCTATTAACCAATCAGAATTTTCTCAAATTAAAAATTGACATAAAACATAATATAAATATAAGATCACACGTTCTTTAGCCTAATGAAACTGCCTATTTTATTTTTAGTACAATGTTTATTTTTCTTACTATATTAAAATCAGAATTAAAACAAAAACGTCTTATTAATTTTTATTTAATGCACAGGTAGGGTGTTCAAGATATACTAGTAATTGTACTCATCCAAGGAAGGTGCAAATCATATCATATACTGTGTGTGTTGTGTGTCTTTTGAGGGTCCCTCTTTTAGTACTTGCAATCACATGGCCACTTTGTACAGTGTCTATTTGAAATAGAGGACCCATGTTATAAATTCCTCACTACCAACTGAATCTGCTTGGATCATATAACATATATATATATATATACATAGATTGATGGTCAAAATCAAATTCCTAAATTCAAACCTAAAAACACCAACAATGTGAGTTCAAAGTTACGATTCCGTTCTTCGAAAAATAGATGGATTAGTTTACTAGCAGCAATATACACGTTGTAGAGCGTACAAAATGAATTCAAGGAAATGACTTTTCACCTTCTCACCATCTTCTAGTTTGTCTAGAGAATAATATTACGTTTGTGGCTATCACTTTCTTTATCCCGCGGGGCCCACGATGATATAATATAATTTTATATTTAAAGAATATTATGTTTACCCCAAATCGATCGCAATATTAGAAATAGAGGTTGCATGTGGTGTAGAGGAACTTGTGAAAAATGACTAGGCAAGTTTCTTTGTCGTCAATTGCGTAATTTAATTGAAATTGTTTTGTATATCTGTCACACTTCTATTTTTTGCCGGACAATAATACCCCTGCTTTTGTTCCATCTGGCATTGATTGGGGGGTTTCTTGATAAGATTTTTTTTATATTTTTGACCTATGATATGCAGCCAAGATTGCATTATCTCATGATACGACACTCGACACTATAAGATAAATATAGTACATGTAAAAAAGAAAATTCAATTATTTCATATCAACCTTACCTTTTCATTGGACTCAAATGTAAGATGGGGATGTGTGTAAAGTTACATACCAGCAATAATAATTGAGAAGTCTCTGTTGTTGATAGTTGACGGAATAGCGTAAGGCGTAACGCATATTTACTACATTTAAAAATTAATTAATGAAAGTGGAAAGGGTAAATATATAATAATTACAATATAAATAACGCTCGCAAAAATAGAAAAACTTGTGACGTTGTTGTACCTGCTAGTCAAAAGTCGTCAATGGCGGTGGCGGCGAGGAGTCTCCCAAGACCTCTTTCTACTAGTCTAAATGTACCTTGCTAAATAATATTAAAATCATACTTCTAAGAATTTGAAGTTGAAAAATTTTTTCCCAAAAATGAAGAAACAATTCACGATACATTTTTTCACAAGTTCTTTGGGGTTTCCACTGTTTCTTTTCCTAATTAGAATCCATGATCTTTTGGAGATGGCTTTTCCACTACTAATTTAATGCAAAATCGACGATGAAGTGGAATGATTAATGAGGGTAATAACTGTGTAATAATAAACAAAACACTATGGCCTAGGCGAACCAAACCGACCACATTTCGATTACTATAAAAATATAAAATTCCATATTTATCTACACGAACACAACGCAGCACTATAAATAAATAAATAACTTCGTACAAATTAATTAATTATTGTATTTTTTTTACCTTTACCGTCTCATCGCTGATTCTACTCCACCTCATATTCTTTAACGCCCAAACACACCTTTCTCTCTCTCTCTCTCTCTCTCTCATCTCTCTCCGCCACTAAAAGAAGACGACTGTACATCTCTCTTCTGTCTGAACAGAGAAAAAAAATGAATAGTTGAAAGGAAGAAAGATTCTCCCCAGCAGGCGTTGTTTGCCCTAAGTTGATTTGGATTGAGGTCTCTTTTATCGTCGCCAAGCAAGGAGCAAGGATTTCGCGTGGTTAAAAAAATTGGATTTTTTCTCATCTTCTATGCGTGAAGTGTTGTTGGGATGGGATGCACGAATTCGAAGGTCGACGAGCTGCCGGCGGTGTGCCTTTGCCGGGAGCGGTGTGGGTTCCTCGACGAGGCCATACGACAGCGTTTTGCCTTCTCCGAGGCCCACGTGGCGTACCTCCACTCGCTGAAGGCCGTCGGCGCTTCCCTTGACCGGTTCTTCAGCCGAGATCTGGACGCCGACGGCTCGTCGTCGCCGGTTCTGAAACTTCCCGATAAAAGAAAGGGGGAATCGCCGCCGCCGAGTACTGGCAAGGTTCATCACCTCCACTCGCGCTCCCACTCCGACTCGGGCTCGCACCTTGACTTCCACTCCGACGGCGAGGAATCCGAGGACGACGACGACGACGACGCTTCGGGCTCCGACGACCTGCACCATCTTCACCACCACGACGACGAAGATGACGACGATGGCGTCGCCGCCCCTAGCCATGTCCAACCAAACCCATACGGTGTCTATTTGCCTGACTACACCTTCAATCTTCACGGCGGCGGCGGCGGAGGAGGTGGGTACATGAACGTTAATTACATGAAAAATCAGTCGACGCCTTCGAAGGTCTACACTCAACGGCCCATGAACCCAGAAACTATGCATATGGGCGGTGAATCTTCATCCTCGTCTTACTACTATCCTTACCCATCGAGCAATACTAGCAAGAGGGTACCTCCTTACCCTGATTATAGCAGAAGCTACGAAAACAATGGTTATCCTCCCAAT
The DNA here is from genome assembly GCA_027422505.1 of Craterostigma plantagineum. Lineage (NCBI taxonomy): Eukaryota > Viridiplantae > Streptophyta > Magnoliopsida > Lamiales > Linderniaceae > Craterostigma > Craterostigma plantagineum. Next base: position 40,507 of record JAPQWV010000579.1, on the reverse strand, counting down.
TATGGATCTTTCTCCGGCGGCTATTCTTCACAAATGGAAGGTAATTCCGCCAATTTCGGTGCATCGACTTCCAAAGCCCCACCTCCTCCTCCTCCTCCACCAAGCTCGTCTACGTGGGATTTCCTCAATCCATTCGAGAGCTTCGATAGGTTCTATCCTACTTACACTCCAAGTCGTGACTCGAGGGAGGTTAGGGAGGAAGAGGGCATCCCCGATTTGGAGGAAGGGGATGAAAATGAGGACGACGAAGAAGACGAGGTAGTCAAGGAAGTTCATGGTGATCACAACTTTGTAGAGAGGAGCAGCTACCCTAAAAAGCCATCGAAGGAAGATGAGGCGAGTGACGGCGCCGGGCTGCAATACAGAGCTAGGCCGAGCGTCGGGGCAGAGGGCGAGCCCGTCGAGTACGAAGTCCATGTGGTGGATAAGAAGGTGGTCGACGCCCCCGACAAATCGAAAGATCGTGCCTCTACTTCCGGGCTCAAAGCAGCAGCGTTCAAGGGCGACCAAGAAGTTGTGAGAGAGATTCAGGTTCAGTTCGAACGTGCATCCGAGTCGGGGAATGAATTTGCCAAGTTTCTTGAGGTGGGGAAGCTTCAGTACAAGAGGAAAAACGGTGGCCAGAATGGTAAAGACTCGATCTTTATGCGTTTTGTTTGTGATGACGTGATGCTATTGCGGATATTCGTTGATGACGTGCTAATTGACTTGCACGGATGTAGTTTTTCTTTTTCTCATTAGATCGAATCGGGAGTTTATGGGAGAGTTATCTTTATCATAATTTGCGATCTTTACGACAGTTTCCTCCAAGATGCTGCACTTGCCTTTGGTATCGTCGCAAGCTTCGATCTCTAAAAGCTCTGATGTTGCTGATGCTGCATTAGATGTCGACCGAGAAACGGAACTGAGATCGAAAAGCCTATCTTCTACTCTGCATAAGCTACACCTCTGGGAGAAAAAGCTGTACGAAGAAGTGAAGGTGCGCTGTTGATTCCGTTTTACCAACCTCATGTTCTCATTTCATTCCTTTCATCTTCATATTGCAATATTGTCTGCGTATTATCTTCATGTTACATTTTCTCGCATGATCCCAAACGCTCTCGATTTCCAGGTCGAAGAGAAGATGAGAATCCTCCACGAGCGTAAATCCAAGAAACTCAAGCGTTTAGACGAAAAGGGCGCCGAGGCCCACAAAGTCGACGCAACGAGGTCTCTGGTGAGGAGCCTCTCCACGAAAATCAAAATCGCGATACAGATCGTCGACAAGATCTCCGTGAAGATAAACACCTTGAGAGACGACGAACTGTGGCCGCAGATCAACGAATTCATCCGCGGGTACGTAGCGTGCGCGCACCTCTTAACGAGAACGCCGATCTCGAAATAACTGAAACCTCTTCGACTTCCAATTCCTTTCCGTAGGCTGGCCAGAATGTGGAAGGCGATGCTCGAGTGCCACCAAAACCAGTGCCAAGCCATCGCAGAGGCCAAGCGGTTGGACTCAATCGCACTGAGGAAGCACTTCAGCGACGCCCATTTCGAAGCCACCAAGCAGCTCGAAAACGACGTGGTGAATTGGACCCTTCGATTCTCCCATTGGGTCGCCGCTCAGAAGGGCTACGTTCGGTCGCTGAACCTATGGCTCATGAAATGCCTCTACTACGTCCCTGAAGAAACGCCCGACGGCGTAGCCCCATTTTCCCCCGGGAGAATCGGCGCCCCGCCAATCTTCGTCGTCTGCCATCAATGGTGGCAGTCTCTGGACAGAGTTTCCGAGAAGGACGCCGTCGAGTCGATGAGGGAATTGGCCGCGGACGTCCTCCATTTGTGGGACAGGGATAGAATGGAGATTCGCCAGAAGATGCTGGCGAACAAGGAAGAGAGGAAGGTGAAGATCCTCGACAGGGAAGAGCAGAAGCTGCAGAAGGAGATTCAGGCGCTGGACAAAAGGGCCGTTGTTTATTCTGGGGAAGAGAACGGCGTGCGCGTCGTTTATCAGGGCGAGGCGGCGAAAGGGGGGAGCATTCAGGCGAGCCTTAGGCACGTTCTTGAAGCTATGGAGAAGTTCGCTGCTGACTCTGCGAAGGTTTACGAGGAGCTTTTGCAGCGCATGGAGGAGGACCGTCTTGGCTGAAGCATGGAGGAGGTGATCTTTGATATAGACGTCTTCTTTCTGACGACTGGAATTTGGGCGGGCGGGGCGGGTCGTGGGAGAAGGTGGATCGGGTGAATTTTTGGATCAGAAAGATGGCAATAAAATCCTGGGAAGTTAATGTCTTGTTGGGTTTTGGGCGGAGCATTTTCCGACGTCTCTTATAGCGGCGGTTTGTTGTCCCGAGCTTCGAATTTTGATGCATAGTTCGCCATTTTTCGGGGGGATACGTATTCGTCTCCGAGTTATTTTATTTTATATACCGTATTATATTTGTTTAATTATTTGCCCCGACGTTGAAAATTTGTATCGAAAAACTGTACTTGGATGAGTTCTGTTGGTGGTAATCGGCCCACAACAGTTACGGTTTGAAAAGGCGGTTTTCTGTAGTTAATTATATAATTATTAATATGTGGTGAATCTATAGAAAAATATCCAATTGGTAAAATGTTTACACATAGGTATTCATGTCAGAGAATTTTACAGATAAGTACCTCATTTAATTTTTATCAGTTTCTTTAGTCATGTCGTACCTTCTTGTGTGTATATTGCGTAACGCGTTGATATAGAATACATAAATATACCATATGTCGAACCTACGGCATACCTGTTGTTACATAGGGCGTACCTAAATATAGCATACGTCGTACCATTTTCTGTTATATAGGGTACCCAAATGTGTTGATATAGAGTACCCAAATTTTTTGTATGGTGTACTTTCGGGGATTGGGTACCTATGTGCAAAAAATTTATTCTGTTAAGTACCTACATATAAAAAAATCCTGACATGGTACTAAATTAGAAGTTTTTATCCAAATAGATACTTATGGTAAAGACCCTTATCTTAATATGTCAATAAAATTTTGCAAAAGAATTTGTTGAATATCTTTTTCCGGAAAAATATGGGAAGAATGTGAAAACTTAGGCGTTGTTAAAGATCAGCCAAAACGTTTCTACGCGATACTTACACTTTCTGCCACGAATTTCAGCTTATTTCGATTTGGTCCTTCGATTTATCATGTGACGCACATTTAGTCAGGTGGGTTTATTTGCGAGATCCTAAAACCCTAGGTGTGTGTAACCATCGCCAGACGACTATTGAAAAAAACAGTAGTCTTTCCGAAGCTACGTACAGTCAGTGTTGATCTTAGTTGATCGAATCAGCCGTCGATGGCATCCATTGCAAGAGGCATGATTTGTTATATGAGGCTGCAGCGTCTTCGGCCGTCAGCTGGCATGGATCAGTTAAGGAGGTTCTGCACAGGTCATGAGACGGAAATTGATTCGTCGCCGGACCGAGTCATCGGAGCTGAGCCGAGAGCTATGGGTCCTCAATCGAAGCGGACTGGCGCCATTGCCGTGAAGTGTGGTATGACGGCGTTGTGGGATAAGTGGGGAGCTAGGATCCCGATAACGATTCTGTGGTTGGATGATAACATTGTCTCACAAGTCAAAATCCCTGAAAAGGAAGGCTTTTGTGCTCTCCAGGTGCATTTTATGCATTGAAATATGATTTTTATTTTCTTAATTTTCGATCTCCCTTGGTGTTGGTGGTCAAAGTAGTCTATGCTATGCTATGGTGTTTGCCAGATTGGGTGTGGACAGAAGAAAGAAAAGCATTTGACGAAACCTGAGGTGGGGCATTTTAGGGCGCAAGGGGTGCCCATGAAAAGGAAATTGAGGGAGTTCCCAGTGACTGAGGATGCTCTTCTTCCAGTTGGAACGTCCATCAATGTACGCCATTTTGTTCCGGGCCAGTATGTTGACATTACTGGAATTACAAAAGGGAAAGGCTTTCAGGTTTGTAGCGGCATATATGCATTAACAAATTGTTCCATTTTCCTTTCATTCCTTACAACTATGTGAAGTAGAACCATTTTTTAGCTACTCCTAGATCCCGTGCACTCTTTGGTGAATAATCGTTTTCCTGCAGTTTGTGGTGAAACTGCGCTCTATTGGTTATTATGTTGTTTGTAGGGTGGTATGAAAAGGTGGGGCTTCAAAGGTATGCCTGCATCGCACGGTGCATCATTATCGCATAGGAGTATTGGATCTACTGGCCAGAGGGATGCTCCTTGAAAGGTATACATGTTCTTGGAGAGTACTCACATGCAATTATTTCTATAGCTTGAAGCATTCTTTAGCTATATCTCTCTCCCTTGCACTAGTACAATATAATCTATTTTAGCAAGACATTAAGGTCCAACCCCTACCAGTTGGACGTGCTTCTACCCGTTTGTTTTATGGTTGCATATACTTCAACTTACTTTAACATTCTTACTCAGAATTATCATTTCTCGTGGAAAGGTATTTAAAGGAAAGAAGATGCCTGGCCACATGGGTGTGGAGCAAAGGACAGTGAAGAATGTGTGGGTATATAAAATTGATCCTGCTCGGAACTTGATGTGGGTTAAAGGCCAAGTATGATCTCTCTCTCTCTCTCTCTCTCTCTCTCTCTCTCTCTCTCTCTCTCTCTCTCTCTCTCTCTCTCTCTCTCTCTCTCTCTCTACCCGTAGATGGTCGTATTGAGTGTTATGGTGCCTTTGCAGGTTCCCGGTGCAACTGGGAATTTCGTCTTTCTGAGAGATGCCTTTTACAAGAAGCCAGATGTTAGTTCACTCCCATTTCCTACCTATTTTAGTCGGGAAGACGAGGACCTATCAAATTCGGAGCCTTTGGTAGCTGATCGATCTTGGTGAAACCGACCCATTCATGGCAGCAGATTAACATACACCATACGTAGCCTTGTGTCAGGCGTGATACATAGTGGTGATGTTTCGTTTTTTTTAGTTGAATCAAGATTGATAGGTTGAATGCTTGAACCTACCTCTTAGTGGACCTACTGCAAAGGCAAAGTTTTGATTCACCTTACACCCTCGGTTTCAATCTTTCTGCTGAGCCTCACGGCTTATCCCTTACAAGTTACAAATAATAACCTAAGCGGACCTGCTAGACCGAGACACTCTGGTAGTTTTTATTTATGTTGGCAATTTGTTATTATAGTTTCATGATATTGTCTTGTTTGGTTTGTATGATTTGTTTCGAGGATTGTAGAGCCTATTCATTATTTGCTAGTCATACAATTGAATATCACCCAACCCCACCGTGGGGCTGAGATCATTTTTTCAAACCAAGGGCTAGAAAAAGAACAAAATTCATTCATGAAAGATAGCAAAGTACAACCGCAAATGTCAGATAAAATCTGGTTAAAATGAGGACCTAAGCCCAGTCAACAACAGAAACACTCTCAAAGAAGGATGAATTGTGAAGGCAAACCACAAATGCTTTACAAACAAAAGGAAGGCTCAGATATGCACAACTCAGAAGGCAAGGGAAGGCATGGCAAAGAAACACTAAGCATAATTCGGAGCACAGCATCCACCAAAGCTGAGGCAAAGAGCTCAGAGAAGGTATTGGGAGGACTTTACATACAACAATCTTCTAGCTGCGGGAGCAGGTGGAGCTAGCCCAGGAATATCCCTTATGCTTTTGTTATTGGGATTGACAATCTAATCAAAGACACAGATTTCGAAAGATCAAGGACGCAAGCTTGCACCTATAACGTCGTACTAAGTACTGAGACAAAATATACATTCCAGACAGGAAATTACCTTCACAACGATTATGGCAATAACCCCGCACACAATCAGGAAAAGGAAAAACATGATGCATTTGTCCGTAGCCACCTGGAAAAAGGTATAAATGCCATGTACACAAGAAAACATAAAAGACTAGAACGAAAAAAAAATAATAACAAGAAAACATAAAATACATGGGTCCCAGAAAGTAAAAACTTGCAATCTCTAGGATTATTAGCACTAAAAATCAGAGTAGCGGAATATTAACTGTTGATGGAACAAATTTGGAAACTGTTCTACCTGCCTACCAATCTCCTTTACGAGCTGTGATGCCTTTTTAATGGAAAACTGGATCGTATCAAGCTCATTGACGATGCGACCCATTTGTTCAGTCTGTATATTCCAATAGCACTTGGATAAGAAACGGAAACTCTTATGCCGTTGGACAAATTATATTACGAGTATAGGAGAACTTGCCTGGCCCTTCAGAGTACTGGCAGTTTGTGTTCCAACTTCAACAGTTTGGTGAACAACCTTCATATAAGAACTTAAGTTAAGAATACCATCCTGGATGAGTTAGAACTGTAGCCAATTCATCTAACCTGTTTGGAACGTTCAATGGCCTGGTCGGTTTCATCCATTGTCTTCGTACCAGCATTGATGAGCTCCTGATTTGACATTTCTACATCGATTGATAAAAGGAAACATAGTAAGCCACAGAACTCAAAAACGATCCATGGACAGAAGATTTGAAGATTATATAGAACCTGTATGATATGAAAATATCCAATAAAATTACGTGAGAAGCATGGTTAGCAGACGCCACCGGTATCGTTTCACTTTTTACGATGCCATTTAAATGGAGAAAAATAAACCAAATAAGAACAACCAATGGCAACACAGACAAACCTGATGCCATCTGAACATTCTCATCTGCGGTAGGGTCAGAAGGACCAGTTCCCATATCAAACAGTTCCACTCTCTTGTTTCCTAGGGTGCTCATATATCTGCAGTATCCAAGAATTTTGTGCTATAAGTGCATATTATAATTGTGAGGGAGGAATCATGAGAAACATTTTCCACAAGACGAAACTGCAAGAATATCATCGAGCAATCCACAAAGACATACTCTACAGAACTCAAAATTGCATGCGCTATAGAAGTGCTGATAAAGAACTTACGTTTTCCTCAAGGCCACATATGAATTCAGCTCTTTGATCTGCATGAAACCCAGCAAGGATATTTAACAGCTGTAGAAGTGCACATTTTTATGTTAGGTGACAAGGTTACCATTGATTGTTTCTCATCATTAAGTTGCTTGGTCACCTCCGGAGGGTTTCTACTCTCCTCATCTTTAATTTCACGATCAAATTCTTTGATCAATCTAAAAAATTCACCTCAAAAACAAAGAGTGAATGGTTGCAAAGAAGCATCTTGGGATCAATATAGATTCCATAACATTAACTCACATCTAATGGGTATTACCCATTAAGATCAACATATAATTAACAACAATAAACGGTTGCGATACTTGACAAGAAAATCTCTAATATCTATCAGTGATACTAAAAATGGTTAGTCACGCATTTCTCCAGCTATATTTGTGCTAGATCAAGGAAGGGTGACCATAAATAAGAAGTATTACCTTTTGCACTCCCTCATCTTCCCCGTAAGCTCTTCCAATTGTTTGCTTTGCCTATTTGTATCTTTGATCTTATCCAGCTTTTGGAAGCCATTTCTGCTCAAGAAGAATGAGCAGTGACCAACTAAGACAAGTAAAACTACTACCTCCAGCTGTAACGCAAAAGCAAAAATCAAAATGGTAGGCAAAGACATGAGACGGAAAGAGATATTACGCAAGGGCACGCATGTTGTCGCGAATTTCACCGTGGATCTGCTCCATTTGAGGGTTCATCTGTAGCGCCATCTCCAGCGGGGTCTGTCCACAATGATCGAGATAACTTCGCTTCGTCGTCCGAAAACAAGATCACATCAGCAACATCAGCAGCCGGTTAAAGAAGCAAATATTCCTTTCCGGCGGGCACACAAACACGCACACAGTAAAATAAATTCACCAAAACCAGGAGATAGTCGCACGGCCGAGGTGGAAAAAGAGGCTTGGATTTCCCCCAATTGACAATTCCCTGGGAAAACAGATACAAACTCTGAGTAATTACGTCTCGAAGAGAGAGGGAGAGAGAGAGATGAAACTCGATCTCGTTTATCCTAAATTCCTATTCGAGAATTAGGGCTCTGCTGTGCCCTGACGTTGAGAGAGAGAGTGCGATGAATTTGTGCAAATATAAAAATTAAAAAAGAACATGAAACCATTTGTTGACATCAGAGATTAGGTATCTATCGGGGCTGGCGTGACAGGGAAAAAGACGTCGATGTCGGATTAATTGCACACCTTGCCCTCCTATTATCTCACATTTAATTTTGCACCCAATTCTCACTTTAACGGTAAAATAAAATCCCTCAATTTTCAAAGATTTCAACTTCAAACACCGCCCTGAGTGGAATTCCATCCATTATTATTAATGAAATCGCCACCATATGTCGCTCTCATCTCAACTATCCATACACACATTAAAGAACACGAAAAATTGACCAACTGCTAGCTATATAGCACAGCCCATCAACAACATAGACGTTCCAATCCAAATTAAATCAAGAAAAATACATCAATCATAATCTCAACCAAGTAGCATAGCAAAGAAAGAAAGCAAAACGAACAAGTAGAAAAATATAACAGCCAGCATTAAAATCAGAATCTGAAAATAATAAAAAGCATAAAAGTGTGCCCCATAAGGCAATGCTAAATTTATATTATAAGAACAGACAAATATCAATCCCCATATTCAGGCTTCTTCTTCTTCTCTTCTTCTTCACACCCTCGGAGCAGACGGAGGATCACCGCCATTATTGGCCGGCGGAGCAGCTTCCACCATATCAAACTTCGACACACGCCGAGGACGCTTCCTCTCATAGCTTCGGCTACGGCTTCGGCTTCGACTGTAGCTCCTCCTCGGGCTTCGACTATACGACCTACTCCTACTCCTGCTATAACTCCTCCCACGGCTTCTGCTCCTACTTCTACTCCGACTTCTGCTTCGACTGTACCCACCCCACGTTCGAACCTTCTCAGGGCTTCTGCTGTAGCTCCTTCCCCTACTACGACTCCTATCCGTCGTCGCCGACCCATACCTACCACCATCAAATCCACCCCTTCCTCGCCCACCAACCACGTTCCTATTATTATTACCACCAAAACCACCACCACGCCCACCACCGTCGTCCCTCATCCCTCCTCCTCGCCCACCAAACCCACCGCGTCCTCCACCACGGCCACCGCCGTCCCTCATTCCACCGCCGCGGCCGCCGCCGTCCCTCATACCTCCGCGGCCTCCGGCGTTCCACCGCCCGCCGCCAGCGTCGCTCGGCCCGAAGCGGTTGGGCCCGGCCCGATCCCTGGGGTAGGCAGGCCCGCCGCGGAGCGACATTTCTCTTAAGGCGGGAGGCACGGCTTGGTTGGCTCCCTCGAGGAGCTTGACGAGGTCGGAGGCGTACTTCCAGTCTTGCTCGGAGAAGAACGTGTATGCGATGCCCGTGGCGCCGGCTCGCCCGGTCCTTCCAATGCGGTGGACATAGTCCTCGACCCCAGTGGGGAAGTCGTAGTTGACGACTACTCTGTGACGTCCAAGAGTTGGGTTTCATATTACAGATAGATACATTGATCCAATATTTGGGGAAATGGGTGAAAGTTCACTAACCTTATGTCTCTTATATCGAGTCCTCTAGCGGCGACATCTGTGGCAACGAGGATCGGGCACTTCCCGCTACGGAACTGATTAAGAACCCAGTCTCTCTCGCCCTGAGACTTGTCGCCATGAATTGCAGCAGCGCCAAAGGAGCGGGCAAGACTACGTGCTAGGTGGTCGCACAGCTTCTTTGTGGAACAAAATATAATGATCTTAGAACCACGCTCCTGTGACCTAAGGATTTGCTCCACGCGCCTCTGCTTCTCCATTTCAGGAACCATTTCGACATACTGCATGAAGCAGCATCTTCTTGTGAATAGTTAACAGATAATTGGCTGGAGTATTACCATTATCCAAGAGAATTATAACTTAAAGCATCACCATTATTGCATATAACAAAACATCATTTCTGACAGTATTACACGAAGCAGAAAGGATAGGAAAATTACACATACCAAAGTACAGTTACTAAGAATTAAGGTTATAGCATTAAAAATGATTAGATGAACACAGACAAATACCTGTGTAATAGACTTGTTTGCAGCAAGTTCATCAACTCTACCAATATTGACCTGTACTGGATTGACAAGAAGATCGCTAGCAATTTTCATGACTTCCTTGGGCCATGTGGCAGTGTACATAAGGGTCTGCCTTCTTGGAGGTATCTCATTGACAATCTTCCGTATCTGAGGCTCAAACCCCATATCAAGCATTCTATCAGCCTCGTCAAGCACAAGAAGAGAGATCTGCCTAAAGTCAATCCTTCTCATTTCAAGGATGTCATTGAGACGTCCGGGAGTTGCAACAACGATGTCCGCCCCTCTTTCTAACTCTTTCAACTGGGGTCCTTTTGGAGCTCCTCCATATAAGCACTGACAAGAACACATCAACCATCTCATAAAGTACCTTTTAGTCGAGTAGTTAAATGAGATAAGATGGGTGGACTTACTGTGCAAGAGACCCTGGATGATCGACCAAATTTAATGGCTTCATCCTGTATTTGAGTAGCAAGCTCCCTTGTAGGAGCCAGCACCAGAGCCGTTGGACCATACTGAGGATTGTTCCTACGTCTTCTAAGGTGAATGAATGCTGGAATCAAATATCCTAGAGTTTTCCCGGAACCTGTCTTTGCAATAGCAACTATGTCTCTATCCTGTAGAGCAATAGGCCATGTTTGTGCCTGAATTGGTGTTGGACTAGTGAAACCAGCAAGATGCATCTGCAAACATAAAGTAAATTAGAAACAAACTCCAAACTTGTTATCGCACTAAACGCTGTGACCGTACTATTTGATGAAATAATTAAGTATATGAGAAGGGGTAAAAGCAGTGAGATGAAAGAACACATTATGAAATACTGTATGTATGTGTGCTTGGTTGCTTACAGAAGCAACATTTGGCAAAAAAATGGATCAATATAAAGAGAATAGGCGAAGCCAAGACGGAGAATGCTAAAGGAAGGCTCCAACACTGCAATTGCAGCCTCAAAAACACAGATTGGTGGTTGAAGATATATGATCATAGCAGTGCCGCGTACGACATGTGCTCCTCCTCCGGAGCAGATATCGCACCTGCGACAAAGCTAAATGAAAAATATTTTGAAAACAGAATGGTGAGAAGGGCCAAAGATCAACTGCACTGATCCAACAAACAATGAAATTCATATAAAGAAGATATTCACACTACCTCCTGCAGTAATTCTGGAGGAAAACCAGTTGCTTCGAAATTCATATACGGAGCAGGAATATCTTCACCCTGAAAATGTGAACAAAAACCCATCACATATACCAATGACAAAAGATATCAGACAGTATTCAAATGAACTTTGGTCTAACTCATGAGCAAACAAACACAACATCCGAGCAAAACGTTATTACAACATTCCACTTTCCAAAAATAAGAGCAACTTTGAGTTACTAACCGTAGCCGTTATTTCATGCTTTTCTCGATAAGTCTCAGCTGTTAACAAATGACTAGGATCAGATCCAACCACAGGTAATGGGGTTCTCGCGAATGCATTGTTCGGATATTGAGGGGCATTAGATGGATGGACATATGCACCAGGGAATGGGGGCCTGCTAGGACCATTCATCATGCCAGGGAAAGCGGGTATATCATTCTGACGGGAAAATTGACCAGCCATCATTTCCTGACAAATTAAGCGACATCAAAATAATTACAATTTAAAGATCTTACCAAATTTCCAGTTATCAAGATCAAGTATAATGATGAGTTCCTCGTAAGAGGCATGTGCGTATTGACTATGCTATTTTACCTGCCGATCATTATACCCCGGTAGGGGTGCAAGCTTTGGCAAATGGGGCGACATTGCATTTACATCTTCATTGGTGTTGTGATCATTACCACCATGCCCATGATGGCCTTGTTCATAAGACATTTTTGGTCCAACATGAGATGGATTTTGGTGATGTCTGTGCATCATCCCAGGGCCTCTTTGATTTTGATAATTTTGAACCATAGAACCATGGAATTGATTTGGAAGATCCGTCCCTTGCACGGCAGGCTTGGTAGGGTGCATCTGAGAAGTGCCACCATAATGTATATTTTGACTTGGTTGAACACTCAGACTTGGCCCATGAGATGAATGGCTCCCCGGATGCATACTCTGCCCCGATTCCGGACCATTTTGAATAACATGCGCAGGTGTGACTCCAGCTTGCTTTCCTTGATCAGATTCATTCTCATCTCTTTGCTCAAATCCAGCTTTAGGCTCTCGTAGTGTCCCTTGCATATAACGCTGGTCACCTGGAGGAAACACAGATTGATTTTCTTGATGATTTGAAACACCGTCTCCGTGAGAAGGTTCTATTTTATTCTCTTGTCTGTACGTTGACTGCTGCACGTGACTGAAATGTAAAGACTGCTGTGAAGACGGTCGTGGTCCTTGCAGATGCATGTTCTGTTGATGCAACATGTATTGGGGTTGCTGACCGGCAAACTGAAAACCATGTGGAGGTCCTACCTGTGCGCCCATTTGCCCTTGCGGAAATTGTGGCATGGGCTGCATCTGCTGATAAGGAGCTTGGTTTCCCAGCTGCATTGCCAGAGAAGATGGCTTCTGTTGACTCGAATGTTGCATCATTTGGGGCCTAATGTGTTCAGCTGTCAAATGACCTTGCTGCACTTGATGCCCCAAGTGAGATCCTTGTAGATGTCCAGAAGGCGCAAATGTCTGTTGAGATGCTTGCATCTGCTTTGTAACAGAACCGTCAGGCTGTGAAGCTACAGTTGCTGGCCGGGGCTGCATAGATGCAGGTGGTGGACCAGCTGGCAAAGGTCGTGGCGCAGAAATTGGCTTTTCGTACTGAGTCACGTTTGTTTCAGGATTCCAATAATACAGAACTCCCGAACTTCCATCAATTAATCCTTTCCAAGGTTCAGGCAGGGTAGGATCATCTGGAGCATATCTGGGTCCCAAACTAACGGCTTCATCGGCAGTCGCCATAACAATTCTAACATGCCACGAAGCAAAGTAAGTGTCATAAAGAAGCATGAGTATGTAAAAGTGACATTCGCATTCAGCAGTAATTGGCCACAACACATTCTATCCTAACCCCTAACCAAAATATGAGAAACAATTCTACAAATCCTTTCATTAGATGCTTGACAAGCTCCCTCAGAATAATTGCATCCCAAACTTTTGAGTTTTCACCAAGTTCATCCAATTCAAAATTACATAAAAAAAAGGGAATTCAAACACTAGAAAGATAGTCCGTAGCTTTATAAAAGCCAGCATAAGCAGAAAACTCTCTTATTCCGCCCACAACTAAACCAAGAGACAACAAAAAAAACAATCTCGCCGACATATGAGGATGCATTCTCACCTCGAAGAGGGGGAGAAAGGGAATCGAGCGAACGTTAACGAAGGCGGCGACTGACTACAAGCTTTGATTAGCTAGTTATCAGATTTCCATCATAAGTTCCACACGGCGCCTTTGAAAAATGAAGAAGTTCAGATTGGGTTGAACACGAAAACCCTAGCGTGCTCGATTTCCTCTCTCCTGGCGAAAGATGGCATGTTCCGTCCAATTTATAGGGCCGAAGTAGAACATAATCGCTTGAGTGCGAGGGCAGTATGGTAATTCACGAACAAAAAAAGCGTCGCTAATGTAGATGGAAATCGCTAGCCCCGTAAGAAATGACACCTCTTATCACACACACGACTAGGAACAGAGAAGCCATAACTGAGAATAAATGCACGATTAGGGGTGTTCAAAAGTCGGGTTAACCGAAAATCGAAAATTTGGTATGAATCGAAAAGGTTCGTTTCGATTTTCGGTTCTTAAAAATAAAAAAACCAAACTTTTTGATTTTTTAGTTCGGTAATTCGGTTAACCGAATAAACGAAAAAATCGAAATTTAATAAATTAATTATATTTATATATATTAATTCGGTTTTGGTATTAAAATATTATTTTTTACCAAAAAATTAATTTTTTATTTCAGTTTTCGGTCGGTAACCGTAACCGAACCGAAAAATTTGGTTTTAACCGAAACCGAACCGATTGAATTCGGTTTGGTTTTCGGTTCTTAAAATAAACAACCGAAATTTCGGTAACCGAAATTTTGGTTCGGCTCGGTTCAGTTCGGTTTTTACCGAATGAACACCTCTATGCACGATAACTATCACTGGTATCGTATATAGTCTTTCAAGTATCACCATGCACAAAGATGTAAAGAATATTGTCTTGGGAGTTGGGACTTGGTATATTGTCTTAATCACGGGTGAGATTGATCATTCAGTGACGGGGGGAAACTTTGAGTTCATGAAAGAAATTGTTTTACCTGTTGTAAAGAAAGAATTGCTCTGTTTTCTTCCCCTGGAAACGAGTTCATAGAAGGCTAACCTTCCTATAGATAGACAAGAGATGATATGTTGTATTTTACGATTGGTATTTTTTCTTACTAGACTTCAAAAAAGAAAAAAAAAGCGAAACTGAAAACTTGTGGGATTTTGACAGAAGAGCTCACTGCTCTATCTCATTCATCCACTCATCCTCTGTTTTGGACCAACCGCTGAATGTAAGGTGCTCTGTTTTTCGCGAGATAGATATAATAGATATACAAGTCAATTCAATAAAAGAAATAGGTTGACAAAGAGAAGCTCGATTAGTGGTACAATACTACGGGTATTTGACGGTGGAGATTGAGCAGCCAAAACAAAATCGACGGCTGTCGATTAAGAAGAGAAGAGATTTAATTGTTCTTTCGATTAATCATTCCCATCCATCTCCATCAGCTGTTTTTAAAAGGAAAGCTGAAGTCTGAGCGCCCGACGATAATCGGAATTAGAACGAAAAAGCAGGTGATTGTTGGAAGAAGATGGCTGCGATGGCGAGTGTTGTGAGGCGGAGAGCTACGTCAGTTCTCACGTCGTCCTATTCCAAAGCATACGCGTTGGGAGCGTCCAGGGGATTCGCTTCTGGATCTGATGAGAACGACGTCGTCGTGATAGGCGGCGGTCCCGGTGGTTACGTGGCCGCGATTAAGGCGGCGCAGCTTGGGCTGAAGACGACGTGCATCGAGAAGCGTGGCGCTCTCGGTGGCACCTGTCTCAACGTTGGTTGCATCCCTTCAAAGGTCAAACCCCATTCAATCATTACCGTCCATCTTTACCTCTAGATCTGTTTTTTCTCCATCCTTGGGCCACTAAGCTTATCTTCGGCCGTATCGTTGCTTTGTCCTCATTCCTATTTGCACTTTGACTGATTTATTTGATGTTTTGATCGGCTTACCTTGCCTTACTTTATATACTTTTAACCTAATTTGCATTCGCGCACTCCATTCAAAAATGGCCTACTCTTCTTATCTACATTCTGTTTTGATCTGGTTTTATAGTTTGTCATGTATGAGCTAGTTGTGGTGACTGGTGACCAAGATAAACTTCAGTTTGGCAGGCTAAATATTTTCTGTCGCGGAGTAGAATACCAAAGCTTTTTTCCAGAACCTGGTCTCCACACTGTTGATTTTTCTGTGTAAAACTAATTTGTTCTTTTCTTGTTATTGATGATGATGGATGAGAATAGCAATCTAAGCACAATCTTTTCTGTTTGTAGAGGAGCCCCTAAGATATTTAGATTAGTCATTCCTCCATGAAACTCCAGACAATGCGGAGTTATTTATGATTATCCTTGGGCATTTTGCAACTTCTGATCTCACTCAATCATCTACGCCACAACGCTGCAAAATTTATCCCTTTTTTTTCAGGCATTACTTCACTCATCTCACATGTACCACGAAGCAAAGCACGCATTCGCCCACCACGGCGTAAAAGTAGGCTCCGTGGAGGTCGACCTGCCCGCCATGATGGCCCAAAAGGACAAAGCAGTAGGCAACCTAACAAAAGGCATCGAGGGCCTCTTCAAGAAGAATAAAGTAAGCTACGTCAAGGGCTACGGGAAATTCCTCTCCCCAACCGAAATCTCCGTCGAAACCCTAGACGGCGGCAGCACGGTCGTCAAGGGGAAGAACATCATAATAGCCACTGGCTCAGACGTCAAGAGCCTCCCGGGAATAACCATCGACGAACAGAGAATCGTATCATCGACCGGCGCCTTAGCCCTAAAGGAGATTCCCAAGAAACTCATCGTCATAGGCGCTGGCTACATAGGCCTCGAGATGGGCTCCGTGTGGGGCCGCCTTGGCTCAGAAGTCACCGTCGTCGAGTTCGCCCCAGACATCGTCCCCACCATGGACGGCGAAGTAAGGAAGCAGTTCCAGCGTTCCCTCGAGAAGCAGAAGATGAAGTTCATGCTCAAGACGAAGGTCGTCTCGGTAGACTCCTCGGGGAGCAGCGTGAAGCTGATTCTGGAACCTTCTTCGGGCGGAGAGCAGACCACCATAGAAGCCGACGTCGTCCTCGTCTCAGCGGGCCGAAGCCCGTTCACGTCGGGCCTTCAGCTCGACAAAATAGGAGTCGAGACCGACAAGGGCGGGCGAATACTGGTGGACGGGCGTTTCGCCACGAACGTGAAAGGCGTGTACGCCATAGGGGACGTCATCCCGGGCCCAATGCTGGCCCACAAGGCCGAGGAGGACGGCGTGGCGTGCGTCGAGTACATCGCTGGGAAGGAAGGGCACGTCGACTACGATTTGGTGCCCGGCGTCGTGTACACTCACCCCGAGGTGGCCTACGTGGGGAAAACGGAGGAGCAGGTGAAGAACTTGGGGGTCGATTATCGAGTGGGTAAGTTTCCTCTGCTGGCGAATAGCAGGGCTAAGGCGATCGATAATGCCGAGGGGCTCGTGAAGATACTCGCTGAGAAGGAGACGGATAAGATTTTGGGCGTGCACATTATGGCGCCGAATGCTGGCGAGCTCATCCACGAGGCTGCCTTGGCTTTGCAGTATGGGGCTTCGAGCGAGGACATTGCTCGCACTTGCCATGCTCATCCCACGATGAGCGAGGCGCTCAAGGAAGCTGCCATGGCGACTTACGATAAGCCCATTCACATATAGGAGAAGTGGTAAAAAAAAATCCGTGTTGATTTATTGATTTTGTGTCGTTTTTTTTTTTTTTTCTGTTGATTTTCTGCCTCGCTTGGTTGTGTTCTATTTTGGGTTATTAATTATGTAACAGCGAGCACATAACATTGTGAATTAGTATGCATATGTGCAGCATAGCACTCTCTTTCTTGCATTCATATATTCTGTTTGGTGTATGAATATGCGGATATGATTACAATGAATCGAAGGTTGAAGGGTCAAATGACAAGATAACGAGTAATTTGATTTAAATTAAAAGGTAAAGGGCAAATATAGTAATTTGGTAATTTAGATACCAAATTAAATTGAAATATTAATTTTTCTTTTAAAGACAAAATCGGGCCGTTTGGGCTCAGAAAACATGTGATGGGCCTTATAAACCCAGACAAGACGTGCCAGGCTCAAGCCACAACACAACCCTCCATCTCTTCGTCGCTCTCGGTCTCCTCCTCCTCGGCATCCTTTCTTCATCAATTGCCGTCGAGCCACTCCTCCTTCCTTTTGCCCATCTAATTTGTGCAGTTTTCAGCTGATAGAACTTACCATGTCGGAACCGAATCAGACGCTGCCGCCGACTGGTAATTCGTCTTCTCACTCTTATTTAGTTATTATCTTTCAGCGACAGCTCCAGCTGGACTTGATTTTGCGTCGTTTGCGAATTGCAGATTTAGCGGATGATATTAAGGACTTGCAGCTCGATTCACCTGGTATAGCTCTTAGATGTTCGGTTGTTGTGACTATTTGGGTTTTGGGATTTTTGCTTATCTGATTTCTCATTTATCTTGGAAGTTATTGTATAATGGTCTTTGTGAGCGTTAGAATTGGTTTCACAGTGAATGATTGAACCTTTTCACGGTTTCTGATTGATAGCAGAAGATGCGGCTGTGGCCGGTGTAGAGCCTGTGAAGCCTGATGATGCTGTCGATTCTAATAAATCCGTTGCAGGTAGATGGAAATTAATTTTCTATCTTTTTCATTATTGGGTTATATCTGGTTTCTGTGTTTTATGTTTCATGCTTTCGGCCACACTTGCATACTAATTTCTTAGTTATGTGAAAGATGAGTAACAATAATCAATAGATGAGACGTTTATTAATAGGAATAATAAATGGATAGTTAACTTCTGAGTGCCGATATTCATCATTTTTCTCTTCATGTGTATTTTCACTAGTCCATAAATGGTTGGGATCATATGTCTGTCAATATGCACTGCATTTGCTTGGTAGAGAACCCCCATGAAATTGGTGTCAAATTTGTATTTGGTTCTACAGATGCAGGACATGTTGATGTCAGCCTTAAGCAAGTGCAAATAGAAGATATAGTGGAATGTAAGACTACTGAACAAATTAGTTTTAACTATCATGATTCTTGTTTTTCTTACTTGTTTATGGGATGATACACTATTACCTTTTTTTTCTAGCTTCAGAAAAAGCTTGTTGCTAACTGTTTCATTTTTTTAATTTGTTATGCAGCTAAAGAGAATGAGGCCGCTCCTCTTGATGATAATGATGACGCAGAGGAACAAAAGAAGCGACATCTGAATGTTGTATTTATTGGTCATGTTGGTAGGTGCTATTAAATCTTTTGTTAAAATTCCTGCCCGAATTTCTGATCGAAAGATTTTCTTGTATCGTATTTGTGAAAAAACAGCAGATAATCACCCTTTCCAGACTAACAAACTAAGGTTTCTTTTAGAAACTATATCAACGTTGATGCAGATCCTAAACGGATATTGGCTCATTCAGTTAATGATGAATTTTGTAATTTTTAGCATTTTGAGTTAGTTATAGTGATTACTTGAATGCTCCTGGTTCCATTATCAAGTTGTATTCTTAGCTGTCTACCCCTTTAGCAGTGGCGGCCAAGAGGGAACCATTTAAGAATTGACATATCAAAAGATAGTAGTTTGCTTTGAGATATGGCTTATCTTTTTACAATTTCTACTCTTAAGATTTGTTTTTTATATCAACCGTAGATGCTGGAAAGTCCACGATTGGGGGCCAGATATTATTTCTCAGTGGTCAAGTTGATGAGCGTACCATTCAAAAATACGAGAAAGAAGCTAAAGATAAAAGTAGAGAGAGTTGGTGAGTACGCTATTGCACATTATTTCATTCTTTTACTCTCTTTTCCATCAATAGTTGCTAGATTCTGCATTTATTATTATTAAGAGATACAAATGTGCAGAGTGACATATACTGGGTTCTATTTTATTCATGTGTGCATGTTAACTATTTGGGGGTTTGAGTAGATCTTGTTCGTGATTTACATTTCTTGCTGGGTCCTGGAGGCTAATGTATTCCTCGTTGAGTGTCCTCAATTGTCCTGAATGGACCTCTGGGCCTCTGGGGCAGTGCTAATTCCTTTATCCGTACTTCTGTTAGGTATATGGCTTATATAATGGATACAAATGAAGAAGAAAGAGTTAAGGTATTCAATCATTTTAGGCAAACTCAAAATATTTGTGATAAATCTTGAAATTGTATCGTCTGAGGTTACGGATTGTTATTATCTTTCTCTATGTCAGGGAAAAACAGTTGAAGTTGGACGGGCCCACTTTGAAACAGAAACTACAAGATTTACCATATTAGATGCCCCGGTAATCAATACGTCTCCACTTTACTCGTAGAAAATCTATGTTGGTTTCTGTTTTCCATTCCGAATCTATTTCAAAACTGGGAATTTGTTTGTTTATAGCAACATTTTCTTGATTTTCTTCCCTCATTTTGGTACTTGTATCCTTGATTACTCTTGAACTTACATTAGCGACTTAGCGACTTTATTATTCTTTTAGAACTGACCTTTCTCATCTCCTTCTTAGGGTCACAAAAGTTATGTACCCAACATGATTAGTGGGGCATCCCAGGCAGACATAGGTGTACTGGTAAGTTTTTCATTCTGATTTTGAACTACTATGTAGCAGATAGCTAGTATGAGATGTTGTCTATCATTACCCATGTTACCATCAGTAATCTTTATACTTCCGAGTTCAGGTAATTTCTGCTCGTAAAGGAGAATTTGAGACCGGTTATGAGAGAGGTGGACAGACTCGCGAACATGTTCAACTGGCAAAGACTTTAGGTGTTTCTAAGCTGATAGTTGTTGTGAACAAAATGGATGAACCTACTGTGCAATGGTCAAAAGAAAGGTGTGATGGATGCAATCATGGTTTTTTTTTAAACGTAGGCCGTCGTAATTTCATTGTCAAAATAATATTATACATTGTTGCTGATGCAGGTTTGATGAGATTGAGTCGAAAATGATATCATTCCTAAAGTCCTCAGGCTACAATGTCAAAAAAGGTAATTTGACATAACATTCCCCCAGCATGTTCTTCTCACGCATACAAAACTGCTCTCTAATTTTGTTTAATTGGTTCCATATGATCCATTGTACCTTTAAAATCGTGACTGATTTTTATTAGATTTCCTAAGGTTTTGGCGTTGTGGGTGGACTATTGAATTAAACAAGTTGGTTATATAACTAGGGAAAGGCACGATTGTTCCATCATTAACATGTTATGCCACAGTTGGCAATTTCTGTTGTTTATCATTGAAATATGCGAAGTTTATGGTATTATTTTATTTGTCGACGGTACTATGATACTGTGGTACTTGGATGGCGAAATGGTGGTCTGGCATGTGCAATGAGGCACATCTTCAGACCACAGGTAGTTTTGACGTAAGCCGCTGCTCGTAATTTTTTAAGTTCGCTTATGCCTCTTGCTTGAAATTATATGCATTCTAAGAGATACTTGCTAAGCGAATGATACTTCGGGTTAATTTGATACCCCGAGACTGATGACAAGTTAAGTATAATTTCTAACTAATTTATTACTCTAATCCACCTTCCAGATGTTCAGTTTTTGCCTATATCTGGTCTTCTGGGAACAAATATGCAAACCAGGGCAGACAAGAAGGTGTGCCCTTGGTGGAATGGCCCATGCCTTTTTGAGACTCTTGATGCCATTGAAGTACCGCTACGTGATCCAAAAGGTCCATTGAGGTATAATAAATATTTCTACTCACGTTCTTAGACTATCATGTTACTTTGACGTTAAGATTCTCCACCAGTTTTCTATGTATGATGAACTGTTATGACTCTTAACTTTTTATCAAGTCTTTGTAGTTATTACTTGGAAGCTACCACGGTTCTGTTATTTCGTCCAACGGAATTTAGGTTATACATCCTTATTGAATCCTGATTGCCAACTGATTTACTTGTGCCAACAGAATGCCTATCATCGACAAATTCAAAGACTTGGGGACTGTTGTTATGGGCAAGATTGAATCTGGTAGTGTGCGTGAGGGTGACAGTTTGCTGATGATGCCAAATAAGGTTTGCCTAAGCCTTATTTTTATACGAAAACTGATGATGCAGTTTGCACACTCTTTCCAAAAGAGCATTTTTCTAATGTGGCTGGCATTGTTCGTTCAGGTTCAGGTGAAAGTTACGGCCATTTTCATTGATGAAGACAGAGTAAGGCGCGCAGGACCTGGTGAGAACCTGCGGGTCAGGATATCTGGGATTGAGGAAGAGGACATATTAGCTGGTTTCGTTTTGTGTAGCGTTGGTAGGTATTTATGTTGAAATTCTTGCATTTTTTGTGTCATCACATTAAGGAACTTGTCTCGTAAGGATTCATTGTAGTTTTTAGTATCCAATCTTTCTTGTTAGTAGTAACAGTTAAAGCTTCATCAATTTACCTCTTTATTTGTTTATCTATGCTTTATAGCAGTCCTAATTGTAGTATTTCTTGAAAATCATGTTCCCACTGACAACCAAATTGCTCGTGCTCTTTTTGAAATTTTCTTCAGATCAACTTTAAATGTATTCTTTCACGACTTGGGAATGTTGTGTGCAGTGAAACCGATAGCTGCTGTGTCAGAGTTTGTTGCTCATTTGCAGATTCTAGAGCTGATCGACAATGTAAGTATGTATATATTTTTTTTTATTGTGATGCATAACTGCATGGATTTTGTAGAAGATCAACATAACTTTTCACCTCAGGCAATTTTCTGTGCTGGCTATAAAGCTGTTTTGCACATTCATGCCATTGTGGAGGAATGTGAGATTTTGGAGTTGATGCATCAGATTGATCCAAAAACCAGAAAACCTATGAAAAAGAAACCTCTCTTTGTTAAGCAAGGTGCTTTGGTTGTATGCCGTGTTCAGGTCAGCTTACCCTATCAGTCATTTGGTTGGTAATATTATTTCATATATATTTTGTTATGATTGCCATCTTGATGATTGTTTCTGCCGTCAGTACTACTAAGTTGAATACCTCTGCGAGAGTTTCTACCCTTTTGTACAATTGACTTGGCCAAGTACGCACCGTCTTCTGTATTTATGCAGGTGAATAACATGATATGTATCGAGAAGTTCTCTGATTTCCCGCAACTAGGGCGGTTTACTCTCCGTACTGAAGGTTTAGCTACCTACTTATTGAGCAAGAAATCTTACAAAGCTTATTATTATCCATAATATTTGAAGTAAGATCCAAATGTTATTTTCATTTGCCAGGGAGAACTGTAGCTGTGGGCAAGGTTACCGATCTGCCTAGCACGAGTGAAGTGTAAACAGGTTTTCCATGAGGTTTGTCTGTAATTGCTGTGTGAGTCGGTTTTTACAATAATTATCTCGGAAGAATTGAGGGCTCCCATGGTGCCTATGATTCCTCTGCTTCATCATAAGTTAATTAGAATGCATCCCTTGAAAATGTGGTTTTCTGCTCGTAACTATTGGCTTTTATTTTTTGTTCTTGGATGCTTTGAATGCTCTATCTAACTTACCCAACTCTTAGCACACATCTGTTATGGTCTACTTAAGTCGCTTGTTTTGCCTTATAGCAGGATGGCGATATAATATTACTCTCTCTGGCCCGAAATATATGTAATATGGAGCTTTTTGCTTCTTCTCATATGTGGATCGTATCGATGTGCCGTTGATGCCATTTTTGCTTGAACTATGTCTTTTCTTGATTTTATTCTCCCTATGGAGGCGTTGTTAGAGTCCCTCAATTAATATTTATACGACGTGAATTGGATGCATAAACCTCACCAATCTCCTGCCTGCAGTATGCTTTATTGATACAAATATATTTACTACTAAAATCAAGATTGAAAAATATTTGTTCTTGAAACCTCGTACATGACTGTTGTGAGCGAGGACGGTTGTCTATCCCAAATCAAAATAGCCCGTAATGTAGTATCATGAATTCTATCTACTTCGAGCTAGTTCCTATATCCTTAGGATGGATGGGCTACTTAGTAGGATTGTTGAAAAAATGGTAATGGTGATCGTGTAACTAATTTGTAAGTTTTGACTGACCACTGCCCGTTTGGCTTTGCATTTGACTTTGAAATATAATTCAAGTGATGTCATGGTGTTCTAATATCTGAACTTATTACATATGCATCAGCATCATCATAGGATATTGCGAACCCACCGGAACTGATTATCGATGGATACAAGTGAGTTCAAACACTAATTACTATTTTTACACACCAATACATAAATGGGTCAATACGAAATTAGGCTCCATTAAGGGTTTGATTTCGAATTCAGGCCCTTGATTCATTTTGTGTGGTCTAAAAAAGTGGTATAAAAGATATATGAACCGGTATTGAATGATCGTTTTGTGTTACAAACTTTCAACATATTGGTATGTCAGAGCAATGAAGTGGCCAGAAAATGAATTGGTATCAGATGATCATAAACTGGTACCTGACTATGTTTCTGTGTTACAAAAGTTCAACATACTGGTATGTCAGAGCAATGAAGTTGTACTGCATAAAATGGATCCTTAAAACTAATTTTTTTGCTAACAGGGCCTGAATCCTAAATGATACTTACGTGGGGGCCCGAAATGAAAATACCCCTACATAAATCTCTCTCTCTCTCCCTCCTCTTTAAATTACGCCTCAATTGAAGCCGTGTTGACCAGCCGACGCACGTTGGTCAACTGCATTTTGTATGTTTGACTGTTCACTTGGGCATTGAAGATTAGAAACTCGAAACATGTTATATATGTTTATATGTATGTATAGATAGGTCCACATCTTTGTATGTCCGGAGAAAAGAATTTCCGAATGGGTTGTCTTTTATTCCTTTTCTTGATAAGTATTAGGCTTAAACCCACGTGTACTATATTTAATGTGGAGAGAGAGAGAGAGAAGAGAGAGAGAGGTTTAATAATCGTCTTCTCCAACATAATAATACTTTTTAATCCAATAAGCATCTTAAACAACAATACTATATTGACGGCAATTGAGACCAAAATTGTAATTACGAATCAGCTTAGCAACTTCGTGCTTGGGCTTTCCAAAGCAGAGTGTCTCGCCTTATTAAGCAAGCTGCACACGGCATGACGCATGGAATGTCGTGTTCATATTTAGACATGTTAAGTTTATTTATTAATACTTTATCACACCATTGTCGCATTATTACTTTGCAGTTCTTATGATGCCTACTTTTGAAACTTAGAGAAATAAATGGCTGCTTTTGCATAATATATAATCATATCTGCCAAGCTCAAACAAGAGACATATATAATGATAAGATAAAGGCCATACATATAGATGGGAAACAAAAACTATCACATCAAACATGCGATGAGGCACTTGATAAGGCCATATTACAAGTCAATGACTTGTTAAAACATGACACCATTATTACTCCAATATAGAGATGTAGGAAAAGAAAATAAAGTCTCAAATATATATTGAAAAAGATAGCCAGTCCAGTGCACCTGGACCCATGGTATTAATTACTATATTGTTCATCAATAATTAAAAACTATTTTCAACAAAGACTTTGGCTCGTATGTATTAGCGAGTAGTGACTGCTAAGCTAGTCATCTCCGTCACGTTAATGTAATAAAAATCTTGATATTTGGTATTCGTACGATGTATAGTTTAGTTTGCTGAAATATGATTACAGACGTCAATAGACAGAGAAAATAAAGCTTATATGATTATGTATTAACTTGCTGAATCTAGACATGATCAAGAAACCCTTCTAATATATGTTAGCAATTTAAGAGCAAAATCTATTCTGTTTTAAGAATAAATAGAATAGAAGTATAAATTAGCACCATCCACATTATGATATGATATAAAAATAGGATGAATACAATATACACGAATGTAATGTGCACGCCATTTTACTCTTTATCCTTTGGCTTCTCGCTCGTTTTTTCGTACTTTGCTGCTCGGACAAATTCCCACGAATTACAAGTACTAATCTAATATATTCGTTAACTATCAATATAATATTACTTGGGATCATAATTGCTTGCAACCCTATTTCTAAAGTAGAGAATTGTTTAACTCTGTTTCATTGGGAGGAGAGAATAACTAATATATAATTAGAGAAGAATTGCATTCAACGAACATTAAGTCATACCTTACATAATTATCCCAAATTAAACATAAATAGTTCCGCTACTTGCGACTTTTCGCGTACATATAAGGCCAAATGAATTTGGTAATAACTCATAAGAAAAGTTGTACAAAACCCATTTACATTTAAATATTTATGCGTGTCGATAGACATGTATAGTATATACATTTATGAATACGAAGAAACCCTTTACGGTCAGAAATAGCATATGACGATTATGACTAATAAGTCCTCTTCGATATTTAAGTCAAAGACGCATCTTCGTGTAGATTAGACGACTAACTGTTGCAAATTAGAATATCAAACCATGTTTAAGTCTTTTCAGCGTAATCAAGAATAATTTATGCATGCTCAAGATATATAATAAGGTTCTGAGCACCTCGTAACTCTAATACTTAATAAATTAATGTATAGTATCGTCAACATTAAACATGCATGCATTTGGTCGTCCATCATTATTGTAAGGGCTCTCGCCAATCGATGAGTCTGAAACAACATATTTATTCCATTCTTGATGCTGTGTGTGTATGTTGAATTTTAGATGATTAAAACTAACATATAGTAAAGTCGAATATAGTTGAAAATATAGAACTTTACTTAACCTACCACCAATTCGATCGCCTAAAAAGTTTCTGCTTGGGATGAATACATTATATAATTATGTGTGTGTGTGTGTGTGAGTTATGCCTAAAAGACTAGAAACCTGGGAAGTTATGAGTTATGACAACCTTGTTCATGTAAGTGGAAGGAGTTTTCATTAAACAGATACTAAGATGTGACAGCAAGAACTATCGAATAATCAATTACAAATATAGCTAAACGTCTTTTATTCGATCAAGCAAAAGATCTTCGTATATAAAAGGAGAACGATCAACTTAGATTAGACAGATCAGCTTGATGCCAAGAGCTTATTGAATGGTGCCAGCAATGACCTAAATAGGATTGAGTCAACTTAAATAGAGTAGTTAATGAAATCACATTATATTGAATGGAAATAACGGAGAATCATTGTTAGTCTACAGATGTAATCAGGCTGCTCATATAGTAATTATATATATATATATAATAACATGTCATATGTTAAACAGCGAAATCCTATAAATAAAACCCTAGTTAAGACTTTATGATAATATATATCATTTAGTTTCTAGGCCTAGCAGGCTCCTCTTATAGTCGTATGATATTATCAAAGTGAGGATACAAACGCTCAACTATTTCTTTGATAACGAATATATTCAATTTAAAGGAGACGTAGGTTTAGTGGAAGGTATATAGGGTACTAGGTACCTAGGGAAACTTTTTTTCTTTTCGTTTTTCTTTTCGATAAATACAAAATATATGGCTAGGATAGGATACAGTTCCTTAACTATTCATGATATTAATCTTATTAAATTTATATTATTCTCTAACGTTATTTCTGATATGTGTTAAGCTTGATGAACTGGGTTGAGTGGCAAATAGGTGATGTGATATACATGTCCATATGTAAAGGCACAAACAGGGTCATGACTGCACAAGTAGTGACAGATAGAAAAGAATTTCGATCTCACAAGAAAGAAAAACATATATACATATATATAAATAGAAGAAATTGGGACACGTAGAATTTTTTGCCTCATTGTGCATATAGTCTTGATTTGCTTTTCACCATCAAGTTCCCCCTGGGGGAGTATGTGTAAGGAACATATTCTTGTAATTAAATATGCAAATTTCTATATAAGAACTAACAGCATTCATTTGCCATAAATCCTTTGTGAGCTTTTGCTAGGTTAATCCACTACTGATTGAACGCAATAGGAGAAGCGAGATCGATATAGATGAATATTAGATAGGATCACTTTATTAGATATAATAATATTAATGATTGCAAGAATATATTCTGCTAATTTTAAAAACTTTCCGTGCAAGTATATATGCAATGACGTTATCGAGTTTCTAGATACCCAACCAATTTTTATCAAGGCGATCACATAAGCTTGATCACGTCACAATTCATTATTCATCACTTAGGCAACTGTTTTTTATGTGCTCAATTATTCATATTTATGACGACTTAGGATAAATTGTTAACATAATTGTAGGAAACGCTGTAATTTGATGTGTATGCATGAATTTCATAGAGCGTTATATGTTCCGCCTAGAATACTTCTATTAGATACGAGGTGGGGCTTCCATGTAATGACATATATAGATAGATTTATATCTCCAAATACATCTCCAAATGTTTCTTTTGTCATTTTCTGTTACCTCAATAATATTCTTATTACGACGGCAGTACATAGAGAACGTATATAGTGGAACTTCGCACCAACACGTCCCAACTTAGTGATGAAGTCAAAAAATATCAGTCACAAGGGAATATAATATATATGTTTTTATATAATGAAAAACTATTATATGATAAAAAAGAAATGAAGCTAGAGAGCAGAGCATCCATTTCAACACGGTGAAGTAAGAAAGTCAAAGTGTCAAACTTCAAAGCGCTCACTGGGTAATGAAAAGAAAATAATAATAATATTGCTTCAAAGCTTTAAAAGTGCGTGCGTGCTTTATTAGTACATAAAAAATTTGCATATTATATAGTTAACTGAAACTGCTATTATTCTCATCTCTCTCTCTCTCCACCATTTTCAAACATCTCTGTCTCTCTCTCCATCTCTCTATGCTCTCCCTCTCTCCATTTTCCCATCTATATAAAGCCCCACACTCACAATTAATCCTTCTCCTTAATAATCTATCTCATCTCCCCATCCATGAAAAGCTTCCAACCCTTATAAGGCATCAGCTTTTTCTTGTCCTTTTTTATATCTCTTAAATCTTTATACTATTATTCAAGGAAGAAGAAAATACAGACATGAACCAACAGCAGGTTAAAGTTTCCAAGAACAACAAGCAAGTTAATAACTGTGAAGACGATGATGATTCTTCGGACCTCAGAAGAGGACCTTGGACTGTTGATGAAGACTTCACACTCATCAACTACATCGCTCACCATGGCGAAGGAAGATGGAACTCTCTTGCACGTTTCGCTGGTAATAATAATACATATTTATATTACATGTATATACACAGAGAGAGAGAGAGAGAGAGAGAGAGAGAGAGAAGAGTAGTGCATGGATATGGATCCTATTTCCTTTGTCCGTATTGAAAAAGAGAAAAAGGAAAAAGAACACAAACTCAATGATAAAAGTGATCAAGTGGCTTATGAGAAAAAAGGTCTAAAGGAAAAATCTTATTTTTTTTTTTTTTAATTTCTACTAATCTTTTGATCGATCGCAGGCCTGAAACGAACTGGAAAGAGCTGCAGATTGAGATGGTTGAACTACTTGAGACCCGACGTTCGTCGAGGAAATATCACACTCGAAGAACAGCTTCTCATTCTTGAACTCCATTCACGTTGGGGCAATAGGTAATTTATATACACATACGCACGTCATAACATACTTACTGTAATAACATATGATCAAAAGAAAATTAATCTTCACAACGAAACTAAATCCATAGGTGGTCGAAGATTGCCCAACATTTGCCTGGAAGGACGGACAATGAGATAAAGAACTACTGGAGAACAAGGGTCCAAAAACATGCCAAACAGCTAAAGTGCGACGTCAACAGCAAACAGTTCAAAGACACCATGAGATACCTTTGGATGCCAAGATTGGTCGAGAGGATCCAAGCTTCCGCCACCACCGACGACGGAGCACCGCCGGCGGTGGCCTCCTCGCCGTCGTCCGCCATGAATACAGCCTGCTACAGCGCTGCCATGGCTGCAGGCGATCACCGTCGTCAGTTTATGCTGATGCCACAGTATTACGCGACGACGACGACGACCCACAATAATTCGATGATCGCCCAAGAAAATTCGAGCACCGTGGCCTCGTCGGAATCTTTTGGCAGTCTTTCTTCTGAACTAACGGCGGAGGCCAACTACGCTAACTATCACCGAGTAATCAACGGCGCCGATCACCAACAGATTGACTCCTCGACGACTTCCTATGATTGGCAGAACTGCGCGGTCGGAAATAATGGAAATTCCGACCAATTAGGGATGGGTTTTGCGGATGATCGGCGGAGCAATGAACAGTGGATGATGATGACGGACGACGTCGTCGATAATGGTGGATCGTCGGATCAAGACAACAACTTGTGGAATGTGGATGACGTGTGGTTCTTACAACAGTTCAGCAGCTGCTTTTAGATATACGAAATAGAACCACATTCAAGGGACGTACGTTATGATTGAATATTTAATGATCAATTACTATACATGGTTTAATTATTTAATAAATCAAAAACCCTAGAAGTGAAATAGATGTAATATTCTTGAAAAAAAAAAAAAAAAACTTTTTGTAAGCACGTGTTTTTATTTTTCTTTCTTCTTATTACTTGGTATAATTTGATAGAATGAAAACTGAATAAGATATATATACCTCACGTCGACGGAGAAAATTATGGCGAATAGTTTTAGGGTTTATTTGAGTATAATAATATATGTTGGAGATGGAAGCGCATAATAATTGATTCCACCAGCTTTGTATAATAGTCTTTGTTGCTTGTTATTTTAATATATATTCGCTACTTTGTGGAATTTTGGAAACATAATTGGGGAATGAACCACGTTAAAGCTAAGCTTCACATCGTTTTAATTCTAGATTAAGCGAAAAAGGTAATCAAGCAATTATTTAAGGGCTTAGAATATTCTCAGTTTTATGTAATTAATTACTATTTCTTCAGTAGATGCACTAAACCTTATCATATCGATATTAATAAAGAAATCCCACGTGAGTGGCTTACAAGTTCGCACGCAAACAAAAACTAGTAGCTCCATTATCTCTCAACAGTACAATTATTCTTTAATTTCAATTATTTTAAGACCTCGAGTAGTTTAAACCATTACATTAAACTGTTAAAAAAATAGCTATTTTCTGATCGAGAATAGCTTATGTATGAATCTCATGTACACACCTACACATGTTACGAGATTACACAAAGATAGATATATCACTTCCTTTTGTTTTTTATGTATAAATATAATCTTCGTGCGAATGTGTTTCTGTATATATAATAATATGCGGGACGCAGTGTTTGAATACGTGATAAAGGAGAAAAAAAGAAGCACGGCTTATATTCTTTAATCAAATGATCATAAATAAGAGAAGATCAATTTGAACTGGTCCCATAAGTTTTAATTGTGTTTTAGCAGCTTCCACGCTTACACTTATTATTTATATATGTAACTTAATTAGGCTTCCCAGCCAGAAGCATTAAGTGCCGCAACCATTGAAATCGTTCCCAATCCATTGAAAGTTCAGTTGGTATTTATTAAATATTTGTATGTATTTTCTAACAAACTTCGGAGTTTTATTATAAGTCACCTTACTCATCTTTCATGATTGAAAAAAAAAAATGGTGGGTAGGGTTTACCATTAAATGGGGCCAAGATCATCTGTGGTCAGTACGACTTGCAAACAGTGCCACGTGGATATTTACGGTCTAACACAAAGTGGGTCCCAAGAATTTAGTCTCATCCTGGACTTAACTTAGGTTTCTGTCAATGATTTGATACATAGAACAGTAAATTATTAAAATTATTAAACCCTAACCAATGAAAAGCGTTAGTGTCATTCAAAGATTAGACCTTTCATAGCCATTGAATGACTAGCAAAGGAACAATCTCGAGACCCCATTCACTGCATGAAGTAAGGCCTAATTGGTCAAATCACATCGCGAAATCGTTACATAGACAACTCAAATAAATGTTTGCATTCTCATTTTCTTCGTTCTTTTCTTTCCTTTTATGGAGCATCTTATTTTATAAACAA
The DNA here is from genome assembly GCA_027422505.1 of Craterostigma plantagineum. Lineage (NCBI taxonomy): Eukaryota > Viridiplantae > Streptophyta > Magnoliopsida > Lamiales > Linderniaceae > Craterostigma > Craterostigma plantagineum. Next base: position 9,289 of record JAPQWV010000579.1, on the reverse strand, counting down.
CTCATATGTTTGAAGGGAGATTTGTTAGGATATCAAACTCAATCGGTGAACTGTATAGCCTAAGTGGAATATTTCATCTCTTGCCAGTAATAGTTTTAACAACAAAGTCGAATATAAATAGGGGAAATGATAGTAATACGTCAGGATTAGTTGGAGGAATACAAAGTGAGATTACAGAAAAAAAAAAAAGGCTTGTTACAATCCTAATCAATGGAATTTTTCGATAAGAAAGAAAATAAAGCATGCAAGTTCTTAAAAAAGGAAGATAGATACACACACGATGAATTGCGTATGATATATATTATATATTAGGTAACTCAAGCTTTCACAATGACTCAAATAGAAATCCCAAATAGACTTATGTAAACTCGCCAAGGAACATCATCGTTTCCCATCCTTTTTTTAATTTACGTGAGGGAATTCGTTCTCCAAGTTTGATATTGATCAATTGAACTGCCTCTTTTTTCATGAGTACGTGGTAATAATAACGATAAAGCAATGGTCCTCATAAGCATTTTGTCATTGCTTGTATAGAATTAATTGCCCATACGAGAAAACATCTGCATTGCTAGTTATAATATGCCACCATTAGCCATGATATTATGTTTGCGGTCGCAATCGATCTACGCTAATTCAAATATTTGTGTATACATTCAAAATTAGTTCATCATGTTTTCCAATTATATTTTTCTCGCGTGTATGTGTGAGTAACGTGCCATGTCGGGACATCTATATATAACTAGATGAATTTAGTGCAAGTGATGAAAGCGTTTCTCCGACCATTCCGTATATAATCCTGCTTTAGAGTCACATCGACGACGAAGCATTGGTTACGTTAATTAATTAATATTGTCATTGAGACGACGAAACATACGTAAAGCCTAGTTGTTCATTGACGATTTCATATTAATATATTATAAGTTATGTAACTCACCCCCTCCCCGTAAACGGATTTTAAGCTTCGGTACTATTTAGCGCGACGATTTTGACTAAAATATGACGGTATTTATGGAATCGTAGCAACCCTAAGTAATATAATAGCGTAGTTTCATAATTATTGCAGATGATATAATAACCAAAACATAGTGAACCTTCCATCTAAGAGAACGGCTGGTTATGAGAAAAACAATTAACTCACAATTAGCATGTATTTATCCACTTAACATAAGCATGAAAAAAGTATGGGTTATTATTTATCTTGTTTTATTTTAGTGATGGAATATGATTCGAGTTGTGACCATTGAGCGGGTGATATTTTATTTAATATGCACCTTATGGGCTTTAATATTTGGGCCTATTGTAAAATGGGCCTACGTTTGGGCCAACTGCGATAAAAAAACCCACTCATTAATGAAGCTTTGGGAGGTAGGAACACGCACAAAGCACGCAATGATGGTGGCTAAAATCAATGTATTGTTCTCCAAGGATTCGATCGAAATCTCTGATAGTCGTTGTGTATTCTAGCTGTTTCCTATCAGTAAAGCTTCGGCGCTCTTCTGTTTGATGGGGTAAGTGCTTTCATTTTATCGGATCATTACCCCCTATTCCCCTATTTTATCGGGGAAATCGCTCGATGAATTCGGAATTTGGGGTTTTCCCCGATGAAGTTGTGCTTCAGATTCTTGCAAGACTCCCTGTTAAATCCCTGTATAGGACCAAATGCGTGTGTAAGAGATGGTCCCTTCTGATATCCGATAAGTATTTTGCTAGGCTGTACAATGAAATGTCTGCTAGGAACCCTAAAGTCCTCGTAGAAATATACATCCCTTCGCTGGTATCAAGGTCGAGTTTGATCCTTGCTGATAGCACGAGGGGTGTGTTTGAGTGCTCGTTAGATTTCATGGCAGATAGAGTTAAGGTTAGAGCATCTTCCAACGGTCTGCTGTGTTGCTCTAGCATACCCGAGAAGGGAGTTTATTACGTTTGTAATCCAATGACTAAGGAATACAGATTGCTTCCTAAAAGTCGTGAGAGGGCAGTGACTAGATTTAACCCCGATGGTGAAGCTGCACTCGTGGGCTTGGCTTATAATGTTCTTACACAGAGGTTTAAGGTGGTCTTGGCTGGGTACCATCGGTGGTTCGGGCGTAGGCCCGAGAAGAATTTCGTATACATGGTGTATGATTCTGAGTCTAACAAGTGGAGAAAGTTTGTTTCTTTGCAAGATGATCATTTCTCCCACATAAGTAGGAATCAGTCAGTGTTTGCAAACGGCTCCTTGCATTGGCTAACGTTTAGTTGTTCTTCCATCCTCGTTCTTGACCTAGAATCAGAAACCTGGAGGAAAATCCCATTGCCCCACCATTTAAAACTGGGAAATGGGAATAGGGTCTATCTGTTGGAATCAGATGGAAGGCTGTCGTTGGTCGAAATATCTGACGTGTGGATGAGTATTTGGATGGTTGAAGACTGCGAGACACAAGCGTGGAACTTGGTTGATAGGGTGAGTCTTCGCTGCATCAAGGGGATGGTTCCTGGGATTTTCCCGATAGCCCAAAGCGATCGCTATGTTATCCTCGTGACTCACAAGCAGATATTGCTGTATCAGAGGAGTAGCAGGGTATGGACGGAGATTTACTCTGTGAAGAACGGGGCGACAATGCCTTTGTGGCTCTCTGCTCATGCCTTTCGAAGTACCATTTTTAAATGCAAGGCCTGCCTAGCTTCATTGTCTTGACTCTTTTACGTTATAAAACATCTGCACATAGATCTTTTTCAGTAGCATGTTAAATTGATGGGGTTTGTGTTGTCTAGTGACTTGAAAGCGTTGCCATTTATATCATATTTCTTGTTTGTCCCTAGAGCATTTCATTTAGTATGTATTTTGCATATTCTGGTGCAAGAGACGAGTAGTGCTCTACAACAACGCAAATTCAACATTGAAAAACCACATTTACTTCAACATATTGATCTTCAGTTTCAATATATACACAGATTATGCAAGGGCCATCATTCTCATGTCTGTGAAATCTTGCCTTTCATCTGAGTAGAAGCTTCTCCCCTTTCGTCTGTACTGTCTGAACCTTGAACAAGTTCCCTTATGCTGCAAAACCAAATCAAGAAAATGGGCTACATTGGTAGGCGACTGAACTCAGAATCTATTCGTACCAAGAAAATCAAGACATGATATACTTGGGAGATGCAATGCTGGTTAATGGCATGCCATTCGAAACAGATGATCCATGCCATCGGGAAGAATGACAACCTAACAATAAATTTTCCCAGTCAGGAAATTAAAAGAACAGTAAAGCGACGTTGGCCTGAGATTTCCAATTCATCAGAATGAATACCTTGCAGAATGAAAAGAACGCACAGGGCTATCGTAGACAAGATCGCTACTAAGCTGCAGCCCGACGATGTAGAGATTGAAGCCTTATTAGCTGCTTTCATCTTCTTCAAAGCCTTAATTCGTTCGATCCTTGCACGTTTGATCATGGCCAGCTCTGCGATCTCTTTGATGAGCTTTTGATCTGCTGCGTCCAATGATAAACCTCTAGGAGGACGTGGAGGTTTAGGAGGCTTTTTGTTTTTAGCATTCTTCGGGCATTTCTTGGTTTTGTTCTTCTTATCAGATTCATTAGGGAGCTCCGTGACAGTAAATGTAGGAGAAGTGAGATGACCATCTTTCGCTACGTTTTCTGCAGATTATTCGTATGCTGCGTCTCCTTTGCTCGTATGTAAGCAGCAATGTCGATCACCGTGTCTCTTTCTTCCACCTGATTAGGTTCCATTGTATCGATCTTTTTTGCTCCTCAATATCTCAGCAGTGATTGCTTAGACAAAATCTGTCATATATTTTCCTGAGTAAAGCAAAGGATTGATGGTGATTTTCAAGAACAAAGTCCAATCCATACAAGTATTGTTGATGTGGTAGAAACATACCAAGCAAGCGGTAAGTTCAACATACAGACAAATAAGGACCAATCCAAGTTCTTTTCTTCTTCTTTGAAAGTGCATTGGAGAGAAAAGAAAAACAAACAATTCAAACTTGATAATATATACATAAAATCAACTGACCCTTTGTTACTTCAAGAACAGCGAGCCTCTGCGTACGTGTTCGCTCGCACGTGGAACAACTAGGAAAGAAAGTGCGGTAATACTTATTATAGGGATCTTCTGTTCAGTGCTTAAAACCTACGTAATTATTTACTGCATCAAATAGAAATAGGTAAAAGGAATCCCATCAGCAATTTAAAATTTAATGCATTGAACTGATAGACAGAATGATATCTCTCTCATTTTTTCCCACAGACGCATACATATAATATCTACCGTGTAGTCAAACCATTTTCTCAATCTCGTATGATTGATGTTTATCCACTAATATATCATTCGCACGCATATATGTTTTAAGTATGATACGACATAATAAGTACCATAGGTCCATCCATTTCATCTCCATGGACGCCACCAAGGCATGAAGGGTTTGACGTTGAAAGACTTAAAATATTAATTTGATTAGCTTCTAGAGAGAGAGGGGGATTTAAGGGGAGAGATTCAATATGTCATTACAATAGATAGCCCCATCTTATATTATATCGAAGGTAAGAAGATATTTTATTGAGCAACCACAAATTTAAGAAAGGGTTAACTTAACAATAAGATGCATGCTGCTGCGCGGGTAGGGAACTGATTGGGTCCATATCTTCCAATTGATTGTGTGATCGAGCAAATTCGTTTCCTAAGTTAATGGGCCTACATGGGCTTCATGCTGTTGATCTTGTTAATGGGCCTCACTGGCCTTAGTTGGCCCATCAGTTATGAAGTTGTCTTTGGCAATGCATTTGTTGGTGGACTTTTTTACTTTTGAGATTTTCTTTTACGGTCTCGGGGTATCCCCAGACAGCCCGACTATGTACTAACAGTTAAATCCTTTGTAAGTAGAAAAAAGAGCAACGTTCGTGTTTGATGTCCATTCGTCACCTCTCACTTCACGAGGTTAATTGGGTTTGCATTATCTTTTAAATCGACTTAAAAAATATATTCCATAGGTTCCCCAAAATTCAAGCTGCCCATGTGCTAAACTGCTTTTTGATTGATCAACGCACTATGTAGTATTAATATTACATTGCTATTGGTTGGTTTATATCCCTACAATATAATAATCTAATTGTGATGATTAAGCTAATAGTATGTCGTTAGGATCATGTGGGATTGCGGGCCTCAAAGCGAAAATTTTAAATTAAATTGATTATTATATCTTATCTTCGACTTAAACATAATACATCATTTGTTACCAAGAAGCTAATGTTAGAACCATCCATTAAGGTTCCTTCAACTTCAAACCCAGCAAATGTCATTAACTATTTCGACGATAGTTGGCAAAACCTTAAAACAAATGATATCTACCATCCATCGAAGGCATGTACAGCTATGTACAATAACTAACTCTCCGACATAGAAGTATGTAGTAATAATGCAATGTGTACCAGCTCGGTATCCAAAAATTATATTGAAACTACTCATTATTTATGACCAAATAAGAATAAATAGAGGGTAAAAGAACAAGAAGTGAATCGTCGAAAAAGTGAAAGGGGAAAAAAGGGTTGGGATTTTAACGAGGCACATGGCTTATGGAATGAAAGGTGCATCTTTTTCACATCAATAGTGCGGTGTCAAGATTTGATTTTTATTTTTTATTTTGGTGATGACGATAAAGAACTGAAGATTTCATTCACAAAATATAAAGATAATCGAAAGGTTCAAGAATATATATATCGACATCGCTGGAAAATAGAAAATGCAACCTATAGCTAACTGCTAATGATCACTGTTGTACTGAGCTGCTGTCGAGCCATGGGAAGAAGACGACGGCGGCTCAGAAACAGAAAGCAAATCGGCTAATCGGCTCATGGCTCGAACCTGCAAAAATCCGTAGAACTTGTAAATCTTCATATCCCAAGAATAGCCATTGTAAGATAAAGAGATTAAACGCTATATGCCCACTTCAAAAATAGAAATAAAATCAGTCAATTTTTTGTTCATCTTAACCTGCATTTCAAGGGCGGCTATGTAATCGGAAGCTTCCTCTAACACAACGTCCAACGGCTGTTTCCGACAACCTGGGACCAACCCGCCCAAAACCTTACCCTTCCTCTGAACCGCCGGCAAATCCTTGCCCTTCAGCCTCACGCCGCCGCCCTTGGACCTCTGCCGCGACCGGCAAATCATCACCCTCCTCTGTTGTTTGACAGCGCTGTTCTTCCTCCTCATAACCTTGAGCCCTCCGCCGCCCGTCAGTATGGCTCGGCTCCACCTTGACCGGCCTTTAGCCGTAAAGGCGAGAACGCGGTCGGCGGTCCGTCGGACTTGGATCGGATCCGGCGGAGATGCGGAGGATGTTCCGCCGCCGCTGATCTGCGCTCGGCGGAGGGCGTGGAGAAGCTTCTTAGAGTAGAGCTGCTGCTGGGAATGGGATTTCCATTGGATTGCTTCGTTTTGAGGAGATGGGGTGCTCTCGCCGCCGTCCATCGCCGCCTTCTTTCGTCCTCTTTTTCTTGTTCTAGTGTCAGAATTTATTACAGATGGGCTCGATGACGATGACGCCATGATTGTGATTCTTTCTGCATCAGAAACGAAGAAAGCAGATATAGGTAAATGGGATCGAAAAGGCGAAGGCTTGGGAATATGGAAATAAATAATGGAGAAAAATCAGATCCTCTACGATTATTACGGAATAAACCATTGAAGAAGAGATACTTACCCGAAGGAGAAGACGACCAAAATACAACACGTGAAAGATGGAAGCTTTGGTGCGACTTTTTATATTTTGCTTTGGCTAAATGAATGAGAATGAATTGAATGGTGTTGGATAGTGAGTGGAGAGAAGAAATGGTGGAGGATAAAAGAAAGAAAGAAAGTTTTTTTTTTAAAGAGTCTATACACATAATTACCTATTTGGATAAAACTTGTAATTTAGTACTCTGTTAGGATTTTTTTATATGTAGGTACCTAACAGAATAAATTTTTTACACATATGTACCCGATCCCCGAAAGTACACCATACAATACATTTGGATACCCTATATAACAGAAAATGATACGTCGTATGCTATATGTAGGTACACCCTATGTAACAGACATGTATGTCGTAGGTACGGCGTATGCTATATTTAGGTACCATATATCAACGTGTTATGGTACGCAATATACACACAGGAAGGTACGATATGACTAGAGAAACTGGTAAAAATTATATCGGGTACCTATCTGTAAACTTTTCTGACATGGGTACCTATGTGTAAAAATTTTATCCAATTGTGTATTTTTGTATAGATTCACCTTTTTTTAATATGTACAATAACAATTCCTATATTAAATATGAGAATATAGAAAATGAGGAATCATTGAATCAAATGCGAATATAGATTTTATTTAGACGAATTAATTCCATAATTAATATTACCTTTTAGTAAATATTGATGTGAGGATAAATAAATCTAAAGAGTGTTTTTTTGGTGGCTTGAAATTGGGATTTTGGTGGAGCCCACGTGTTTCGTAATGGCCCGCACGTGGTTAGGACCCATGAACCCATGTGCGTGTTTCCCCCGGCCAACCCAAGCTCTTGTCGTTTTCTTTCTTTCTTTCTTTCTTTCTTTCTTTCTTTCTTTCTTTCTTTCTTTCATCTATTATGTAATTAAATAGTAAAGAGAAAAAAGATGATGAAAGAAAATACTAAAAAAAACACGTGGCTGTATACAAGTCGAGTAAAGCAGTGGATTGTCTCTTATGATCTCACCACGTTATTTTCACAGCAGAAAGGAATCGTTCTCATGTCTCGACCATATAATATTATATTATCTCTACTATCATATAATTGGTCTAGGTGGATATAAACCGGTATGTCAATTTATTACTTATTAGCAACTTAGCCCTCTTGTAATTTATAAGTTAAACAATTTTCATATCACTTTTAAGTTTTTGATTTATATAATTATGCCTCTAGACATTATTTTTCTTTTTATATTTAATTCACCTTAAACAATAAAAATTATAAATTTCAAAATTTAAATTAATCTCGATATAATATATTTTGCGGAAAAGCAAGAGACTTTTGTCGTCTAGTTGGGGCTTGGGGTTTTGGGGGACAAACAGATGCTTATTTTCTTGTGTTGGCTCTTAATACATAATTAAATTTATAAGAAAAAACATATTAAAAATGTTAATAAATACATAAATGAAGGGCAAGGCAACCCACATAGAAACCCTGGGGTGTCAGGCTCGTTCCGTAATATGTTCTCAAAGTAAATGAGTGACTTTTGTTTTTTACTCAATGACAAGAAGAAAGCGTTACATATGTATAATAATGGAGGGGCACACTTCTTTAATAATAATAAGAATTATAATAATAATAATAATAATAATAATAATAGTAATAATAATAATGATGATGATGATAAATCGTAATAGAGACAAATGCATGTGGTTGTACATCTGGCAGCTTGGATCATCTGCATCTATGTCTGTCTTGTGTTGTCTGTAAAAAATAGTATATAGGTTAACAATACGTATGAATATTTGGAGCAAGTATTTGGAATTATTCTAAGGTGTTGTAGGTAGTAAGTGTGAATTATCCAGTAGAAAGAAAAGATATATTCTTTGGTTATTATGCATGCCAGATTTAGTTGTGGTATGGTACATGCTTCACTTTGAGATTCTGACTATCCATCCTATATGGTTAATATTTGTTTTTCATATTCATTACACTAAGGATCGTTTCATACGTGTGTATGGGTGTGTATGGGTGTGTATAGGATGTGTATGAATAAGTTGTGTCGTGTTTGATATCTGTGTATAGCCATACATGCTTTGTATGGCTATACACGTCTATTACAATGTTTTTGATTATAGGCCTTGTATATCCATATCTACCTCTAATGTGGTTATGCGGCGTGTATCACTAATCCATACACACATATACACATCTATCAAACACAATTTATATTATTACCCAAATAATTAATACAAACATATCAAACATGTTAAAACACAACATCAACAAAATCCTTGTATAGTTATACACAAATAACTTATACCCATGTAATCCCTAGACACTGATATCAAACGAGGCCTAAGGATCGTTTCATACTTGAGTATGAGTGGGTGTAGATCGTTATGATATATGAAAGTTACATCGTGTTTGTTATATGTGTATAGCAACGCACGCCTTATATGGATATACACGTCTATTACATAAATTTTGGTTATAAGCCTTGTATATACATACTCACCTTTAAGGTAGTTGTGAGGTGTGTATCCTAATTCGTACATACCTCAATCATATCTATCA